>WOAB01000142.1:3690000-4143370 GCA_027886185.1 Rheum nobile | reverse complement strand
TCAGCCATTCTCGGTTTCTTCTTCTGCATCGAAACGACTGGACTTGGTGATTCTTCTTCCTCTGACGAACTGTAGGCTCTCTTCTTTCGGCCCCTCGCCACTGGAGCCGCCTTCGCATTCGCGCTCTCCTCAACCCTTCTCTTTGACTCTGTAGAACCATTCGGCTTCTGCTTCTTCACTCTGCCGTTCGCAGACTGCAAACCTCTGGTCCTCACCATTGTCGATCTAGGGCTTCAGAAAGGGCTTCAAAAAGGGCTTAACAAAGGGCTGAACAAAGGGAGAAAGGGTTTCTCGCCTTTGGGGATTTCGGATTTGCTGTGAGGAATACGCTTCAAGAGTTCAGGGATGAAAGGAAAAAAGTTGTTCAGTGGAGAACATTAATTGGGGAAGATGAGATGTGCTATCGGTTGAACAGGTATATAATTAGGCTTACTCATATACCCGTTTAACACTTAACTGCATCTTAGGCCGTTTTACTTATTTTGATTTTACCTTTTTGGTTTTCAAAAGTGTTGCAGCTTTATGGCATATTTGCAATACTTTCTAAAACATGATATTTCTGCAAACGGCGTTTCGGAATCTGGTATTTTTTGCTAATACTTCTAATTTTAATCATGCAAATTAACCTATATATAATTTTACCACTTAATTTGAATAAAGACAATCATGAACATGCATCAAAATTTAAAACTTTAAATTTGATCTAATCAATTTATGCAAGAGGCAACTGATACCACTGTAGGGATTTTTGATGCGTAAAGCGGAATTTCAGGAAACGTTTTCCTAATATCTAACCAAGGATCTCATGCATAAACTAAATAGATCATAGATAGGAAGAATCAAATACATCTTGATGCGTGTTTCAATCTGCTGGAATGGAGAGAATAGAGCCTCACGTGTGACTCCTCTATTTGGTCTACCCGAGCTTGGATCTGGATCGCCTAGGACTCGGTTGCTAGAGCGAGGAATGAAGGCGAACGAGGGAGAAGGAGGCAACCGTACTTCTTGGTGTGTATTAGGGTTGTGGGCTTTTCCTAAAAGCTCTCATTTTATATTGCCATGTGTATATATCTTATTTCCTAAATAAGTATATCTCTTATTATTAATAATAACACTTTATTATTAACAAGCCTTATATAATACCCCTTAATTTTAGTAAGGGTATTTGGGTAATTTTCCCATCCTTCGTTCTATAATTATTTCGCTTTCAGTGGAGTTCGGATTTTCCGTAACATTCATGATCTCCGAAATAATTCCTTGAGTGATATAAAATACATTCGATGTATTTTCGGGACTTAGAATATTTATTTGGAGACAAACATATAATTTCCGGGATTTAAAACCCATACGAAAGCCTACGTGTACACTTACCTACTTGATTTGGGATATTTTTGGATTGAATTTCTCCGAATATCTGCAAATAGGAGCTACGTGTCCTCACATTAAAAATCAGAAGCTACGTGTATTGGAAATTGGAACTTGGGGTTATGCGTGATTATACGTGGGCTTATATTGTTATACGTGGGCTTATTCCTCACATCAATTGGAGATTTGCTTCAAATATCAGCAAAGGTGCAGAGGCACCAAACTCCAATTTTGCCTCTTCCTCTCTTCATCTCTCTCGGCGAGCTTCCGCTGGACCATATTCCTGTTCACCGCCTCTTCCTCCGGCGAGCCACCCAGTTGTCGTCTCCTCCGGCAAGCTCGACCCGAACCGGACCATCGTTCGCTTTGCCGTCCCTCCCCTGTCCGCCGCAGTGTTCGCTGTTGTGCGTGGTGGCTGCTGTCGTGGGGCTGCTGTGCTGCTCCACCGTTGTCGCTTCTTCCTGACAAAGGCGAGCCACCGGCGATGAGGCAGAGAGATCCTCCCCGGCGAAGCCGCTACCGAGCTCCATTGTTGGAGTTGTGCTGCTGTTGTCGTTGAATTGGGAGGTTGAAGAAGCAAGAATAGGAAGTGGGCCCCATCCCCCTCCTTTGTTAATTCCCTGATGGGCCGTAAAGCCCAATTCCCATTCCAGTCCAGATTTAACCCGAAATTATTCGAGCGGTATAATTTCGACTCCCTTTCATCCGTATCTGTCTTTAGGAAAATTCAATCAATATTCTTATGATTTAAGATCATAAGAATTTATTGAATTTAATTTCTTGAGTTCGTCCAGACAAATTAATTGATATTAATTAATTTATCACGTGTTGGATTGCGTGTGGACTCGTAATCTGTTGGAGTTATTCTGAAGCTTAGGCCATATCCTCGGAAAGGATATCATCGGTAGTCGTCTCGTCTAGATTCATCGCCGAATCTACTCCAGGCAAGTGGCGGTTCGCTCTTGCTCATCATTCCATATTTCAATTAATTATCAATTGTTTAGTTGTTAATTAATTTGAGATGATTTACTGTTTTTGTTGGGAACAGTTTTGATAACTGTTTGTGATTCTAATGGATATTATAATAGGTTGTATATCTGCTAGAACAACGCTATTATATATATATATATATATATATATATATATATATCTAGATTGAAATATATCTATGATGCTGGCCTTGATGGCTTTGATATGATTTTGGACAGTTCTGAACTGTTTAGTTAGAACGAGTATTCGCAGGAACGCGACTTGGTATCTCCTTGTGAGTACTAGTCGTTTATTTATAACCAAGTGGATGGGATGTGTAGGCCCCAACACTTCTCTCTGGTCATGACCATGCCCTTACTCAGGATTGGTGCATTTAGCTAGTGTCAAATCTTTTGGGATTTATTCCCTCTGATATCTCTTGTGAGGAGATCCGATATCTCTTGTGAGGAGATTTAAAAGCTTATAACGTGATGATCGTTTTGGAATTAAATGAGATAAGTGCCGTTGTCGCACACAATTAATATACCTTGGGCGAGTAGTGCAGCTAGGCGCTAGTGCATCTAGGAAAGCTCGTCTTAACTTTTAGTCGCTCGAATGCGATACTGTAATTCTGTGATTGTGTGTAATTAATTAATATTTCCCAACATTTGTCATGTTTCCTATAAGGCTCATTTCATTTAGAGTCTTCTTTTGGGATTGATTGATGTGAGACTCGGTCTCCAGAATCTTCTTTTGTGCATACCTCTTGTTATTCCAGTAAGAGTATGATGGTTGACTATCGTCATCGATTATTATTCGAGAAACGATGAGTCTAACCTAATACGATTACTTCGAACCTTCTGCTTTGTGCCCTTGCTAGTCTATTCATTTAGACTAACTAATTGTATTTGTTATCTGCATCGTCATGGTTGGTGTCGTCCGTCCGTTTCGACACATCAGATAGGTTGCAGGATCCATGAAGGCTAGAACGACTATGAAGATGAACGGTGTTTTGACAATGTTTTAATCAGGCTACGATCTTTGGGCGTTGACTACTGAAGTCAATACTCTTGTAAATTATTTTAAGTCTTCCGCTGTATTGTAATAACTCTGTATTTTGTCGCATTTGGAATAGTGTTGAAATTCCGCGACTATGTTTTAAATGAGAGTTATGGTAATTTTGTATCATAATTGTTCTTTATAAATTGTGTTTCAATGGTAAAGCCCGGGGTGGCTTCGGTGTGAAAACCGAGGTCACTGGTGGTAATACATTTCCAAATGGGTTACGATTTGGGGGTATTACACCTTATCTCCCAAGTTATATCTTATATAACTTTATATTATATACTTTACATAATATGTCTCTCATTAAACTGATCTCGTCCAAACTCTAAGGGTGTGACCTCGTAGGACCTGGTAATAATAGCAATAGACTTTATGACATACTTTATAACATATAGTCTATAAATCATAGTTGGCTTTTAGCAAAGCACTATGACTACCTAAAATCACCGGATTAAATATCTCCATAAATAGTCCCATTTCATAATCAGTAATTGCATATTTGATTAAATGACACAATTCCTTCGGGTCCAATAACCTAATCGTTCACGTTTTAACCAAAAACAATAGAAGGAAAAAGTGTTAATGTAACTAAAAGATTAGCATCTCTTCGGGAGATAACAAAACATTATGTATATAAATACCTCATATATTTTCTATACGGAAAGAAGCTTCATCTTCTCTTAATAAGGGTGCAAAATTAACAGATCATGAAAGTGTAAAATAAGATAAATACATGATGCTACTGTGAATAAGAGGAGGAAAAATTAATTAGAACAAGGCATGAATAAGTGCACATCAGAAGCAACGAAGGTGCAAAGTATAAATGGACGGAATTAACATGCAACACATACACAATAGCAAAGAAAAATCAATTGCAGATGGAAGAAATTCTGATGCTATAGAAATAACGAAGATGAGGCCGGAAGACGAATAACGAGGCTGGATGACGTACGAATAGATTAATACTTTAATTTTTGAGCGATTCGTGCTGATAACGTATTATAAACTAAAAGAAAGAAAGAGATTTGAGAGAAGAGAAGAGAGAAATGAGAGAGTAAAAATGTGTATTGTTAGACATTCAATGAGGGTACATATAGGGTTTACAATGATCCATAATCTAATTTTAGGGTTTATATGGGCTTTATCGTATGTACATCCAACTACATAATCTACTATATAATTACTAAAGCAGAATACTAACTGTGTCACGTGGCACCCCACAATGAACCAAAATTTATGCTGCCACGTGGCTTCTCTGTATTCGATTTACCACGTGTTGCGCTCATATTTTTTCGGGAGTTATGTCAAAAAACTAAAAAAATCAAAGAAAATAAAATTTGGTGACTTATATAATATGTATATAGAACGATTCACATCCGATCACCTCATATTGTGTTTCCTTTATTGTTATTCTTTATCTTTTTTTTTTTTTTTTTGTAAGAATTATCTTCTTTTTTCTTTATCTATGAAAATCACTATTTAAAAATTTTCTAAATTACCAATTAAAAATGATAATTTATTATTGAGCCGATTTAAATAAAAATAAATAAGAAAATGCAAACACCTATACAGAAGAGTCAATTGGGTTTTTGTGTACTCTTATCATAATGGATTAAGAGTTAGAATTCTCCTCACTAATTTTGTTAACTTTCTATCCCCTTATATATACTACTAAGACTGATTTACCCCTTAACCGCTTTCTTCCAAAATCTTTCAATTATCTTTTTAAATACCTAAAACAACTTTTCCATTGGACAAACAAAAATAATTTAATCATAATCGTTCTCAATCCTCCAACAACGCATCTTTTTCCATGACCCACCACCACCAACGATGAACTCGATTTTTTTGCACATGCAACACGTATGAATACAAGACAAATATCACTATCGTACATTTATGATTAATTATGAGGATATATATTTCATATACAAAATTAATATGTACAAGAAACGAGTATATGAGACAGACAGTATATATGAACAAAATAAAAAACACTCCCAAACACTGACCAAAAAACTGCAAGACACTACATGATATATACAAGACTCTTTGATATTCTTGTCGACATAGAATAACATAAAAAACACTTATAAGAACCTGTAAGACAATACCACATCTGCTCATCCCACTAACACCACATAGATCAATTTTTTTTTTTTCTTGTAGATGTCTTGTAGGTATCTTGTAGTCTTGTAGGTGTCTTGTAATTTTATAAGTGTTTTTTGTAGTCTTGTAGGTATTTGTTATATACGAGTCTATATATTCTTGTTGGTAGCCTTTATTTTGGAAGTATATTGTATGTAAATTAAGCTTTCATACATAGATTTTTCAATTTCTTATAGATGTCTTGTAGGTATCTTGTAGTCTTGTATGAGTGTCTTGTAATTTTATAAGTGTTTCTTGTAGTGTTTCATTTTTTATCTTGTAAGTGTATATTCTTGTCTAGCTTATAATGTAAGTGTTTCTTGTATAGTCTTGCATAATGTTATAATTTTTATAATCTTATAATTATATCTTGCCTAGTCTTGTAAGTGTTTTTATAAAGTCTTATAAGGAGTTTTTGTCTAGTCTTCTAAGCGTTCATTGTAAAACTTACTTCTCCTCCAAAGTACTTGATAACATGCAAACACTGAGTATTAACACGGAAAAAAACGATTATTAATGAATAACAAGATCACCATCAAGATTCAAGACATTAATTTTTTATTTATCCATTAATTAGACAAACTTAAAAATGTGGGCAATGAACCCTTTTATAAATTGCATGACCATCACCAATCTCACAAAGAAAAATAATCAAGTTGGTAAAAAAATTGGAAGATTTACAAGATATAATAACCAGGAACTTCTCCAAAGGCGGTGGAAGAACTTATCTTGCAGTAGCAATGTATTAATTTTCAATTGAACTGTTATACCGACATCGACGGTGTTCGTAGGCGCCTGGAGTACTGACCACCAGTGGTGGAGGGGCACAGTTTCTTGATGGAAGAGAGGATGATTATGTAGACTCTACTACTGTTAGATTAGGAGTAATTAATTAGGTTAACAAAAAATCTATGTGTAAGCCTATATATGTCTATATAAAATTATAGGGGATATTTAGTTGCAAAAAATTTGAATGGGTATGTTTACTTTTAAAGATAGTAAAAAAGGTATATATTCTCCAATATTTCTATACAGAAGGAGATCTAGTGGTGGAATGTATCTAAATTAAGGTCTTAATTGGTTTTAAAAAATTTGGCTAAAAAAAGAACTTACACTTGGCTCCATTAAAAGAATGAGATGAGGAATGAAATGAATATCCGACTGAGGGGCAGGGCCGGCCTTTTGCCTTGTTGGACTTGGGCGATGGCCCAGGGACCCTGAAGAGTAGAGGGTCCAACCCATAAATATATCTATCTATAATTAAAAGTTAGCATTTTGAGTCATTCAATGCTAACTTCAATATAAAGCTTACCCAAAAGAGCTTATTCATGGGCCAAATGATGCTAAATCAAATATGTTCATGGGCCAATAGTAAACTCAAATACAAGCCCATCAGATTATATATTGCTAACAAACATCAAAATGGGTTAACCTTTGTTTTACAATTGGATTAGTTAACCTTTGTTTTCAATTTTAATTTAATTATAATGTTTTAATGAGAATATGTAATTAAAAAACTAAAATTAATCATTGTGAAGGAAATGAATGGCCTTCAGCTTGGAATACCATTAGTCTCAATATATTACACGACCAAGAGAATCAATGCCCCTCAAATTAATTAGTAATTTTTATTTCTATTTTATGAAAATATGTAATGAAAAAAAATAAAAAAACCTATTAAAGCTTTTTAACTTGCTTATCCTTTCAGCTGCTTGCTTACAATGTGGTAACCGTAATTAATATAAATGACAACAGTGTAATACATTCACACAAATGGTGGTGAATTGCTTACACTTTCATCTTTCACACATTTATATTTGTCCGTTAATGTTCTTCTTAAATGGTATGCCCTCAAAACAGATGCTTAAACTGCTCACTCTTTCACCTACCTATTCTTTCAGTGCTCTCACTGTCAATCAATAGAATTCATGGGTTAAGAAACTACTTTACTGCATCAACATAGTGTACAAATATGAAGACGCAAATTGCATACAAATTTCCGAAATTCCAATTACTTAGACAAATAGAGATTATAATTCAAATCCCAAAGCCAAATCAAACCAACCTTCCTACTTACAAAACCCTAAATTGGCATTAGGGATGGCAACGGGGCGGGGATTCTCCATTCCCCGTGGGGAATCCCCGCTACGGGGATGGGGCGTTTAAATGGGGATGGGAGCGGGGGGGAAATTTAAACCCCGATCGGGGACGGGGAGCGGGGCGGGGATAGCGGTCCCCACCCCGTTCCTCGCTCCGTCCCCGGCGGGGACACCCGCGGGGATCCCTGCCGAATACATAATTTTTGTTATTTTCTTAACCTTAAATCCTAAATTTTATATTGTTTAGTCCCTAAACCTTATACCTTTTAGACGTTAAATCATAAATCTTAAATCATTTATACCTTAAATCTTAATAATATATAAATTAAAATTTTAAAATTTTATGTGTAGTGAAACAGGGACGGGATCTCCGACGGGGAGCGGGGCCACGACGAGGACGGGGATGGGGGAAGTTTTTTATCCCCGTTCGGGGACAGGGGCGGGGATGGGGACTGGGGAAAAAAACGGAGACGGGGAGAGTACTCCCCGCCCCGAACCCGCTCCGTTGTCATCCCTAATTGGCATAGTCTCTAAATCAATTACAAAATAAAGCCCCCAAATCAAACGAAATAAACCCTAAACTATCCATAAGTTTGGAGAAGAAGCTAGATTATACACCAACCTCTAGAGTTAAGATCGTTGCACTGTGCCTCAAGACGCTGAAGATTGTTAACCTTTTGGCGAAGTTGAAACAAGCAAAAATACTCCTTTTTTCACAAGCTTCCAAAGATCGTTCAACAACATAATATAGAAATGTCCTTAAAAGCAGGAACTTGGGGGAAACAAAGAAAAAACAAACTAATATACATGGCTCTTTTCAAACACAAGTCCATGAAGATCTATTTTGATGACTCAACCTAGCATCTATATGTGAAGCATGAATTAAAGATCTTGGTGATGTCCCTAAAAATATAACGGACGGTGTAATCCTCAGCATTAAAATGACCCCTTGAGGTGGTTAAGTCAAAAGTGACAAAAACTTAACCCTTTGATGTAGTTATACCAAAAGACGACAATGTAACCTTCAACATCAATTAGCCCCTTGAGAATGTTATACCAAAACTGACGACACCAACAACAAAAAGACATTTGTCTAATTTGATTATAGAATTTTAGTTTTGAACATAAGAGGAAATTCAATGTACATTTTAAATTGTATTCTAGTTAGGGATATCAAACACAAAAAAGAACTATATCTATTGAACATTAGATAAAACTACTCTAATGAAAAGAACATGCCGTTGTTCTTGCTTCTTAGCATAATATAGGTACTGTTAGCACTAGTATAGGAGAATAGCAGTTAAGATCTCACTACATACCTAAAGGGTGATAACAGGCTTACTTGAACAAAAAATGGTCTGATATAAAAAGATTTGTGATCCATAAATAACAAGTAAGCTGTCACGTGTCATGTAAGAGTTAAATTCCTACCTAATCCAATGTTCTGAATACTGGTGATGAAAGAGACTTGGTAGCTAAAAATAGCAAAATTTTATTAACTTCATTGGGATACAACAAAGTATAGAATAAATGAAGATCAACAACCAGTCTTACTTGAAAGGGAAACAGATAAGAGATAAAAGAATTAGGCTGCCACATCTATAAATATATAAAGTAGACTAAGAGTGCAGTTAATGCCTAATAAATATGAGAAATTATCTTCTTCTTTTTTGTTAACCTTTCATTATAATATATATCTTCTAATATAACTCAATGGTTAAAACACTCTCACAATACAAAAGGTCTAGAGTTCAATCCCCCTTCTTAACAACTTAGTTTTATTATTTTATCTTTTATTTTTTTTGTTTATATTAATTTGGTTACTCAAATTTTTATATTTATCGATTTATCTATCTTCTACATATAAAATAGAGCTTTTGTGCAATTAATGACTCATTAATTTAGCCTCTAAATAAATAATTTTTCAATTACAATTCATTTGTTAAATCTTTCAAATTCTAATGTACACGTTCAATAAAAAAACTTAGCATTATAAAAGTTATTGTCCAATTAAAAAATCATTATTTAGTCTTCAAATTAAATAATTTCTCAATTACAATCCATCTTTCAAATTCTAATATACACGATCAATCTATATCTATCTATAAACATATAAAGAAGACTTTTCGAACAATCAATGCTCATTTTTTTACCCTTCAATCTTAATTGCGTTTCATCTTTTACCTTCCATCAATTTTGACAATTGAAACAGTTTCCATCCAATCTTTGACAGTTGTATGCTTGATTGCTTGACCTTTAAACCAATTATATTTTATTTAAACTCAATTTTGATTACCAATTAATACTCAAATTACGTTACTAATTTTTTACGTTACTTATTTTGTCGGTCATATGTTAATTTCAATCACAATACCTACACATTCATATTCCAAAACTATTCTAAATCAAACGTCTATTAATATTCCGAACATAACACTTATCTATATAATTGGTATTGCATAATTAGGAGGAGGTAGAAGACAAGCAACAAACATGGCACGCACAATCAACTTTCTATTACTATCATCAATTAGTATCGAAGTGAAATTGCAATCCCATTTGACATTGACTTCGTGTAATAGATCGCCGTAATATGAGATATTTTAATTTTAATGTCCCCAATCTCTTTATCTATACTTTTTTGTTCTGTTTTTCTTACATTATTGTACGCATTGCTCAAAACATGTATGCTTATATTCTTTTATTTGCTTTTGACAAAAAAATCTTTTATTCGCTTTTAAAGTATATATTTTAAGACTTGCATTTTGAAATATTGTTTTTGATTGATATAATACATTTTAGCTTACAATATCACAATATAAAATAGTAAAGTTGACTACAAAATTAAATTTTTAAAAAAATAACCCTTTTTTGTTCATTTTTATTCCCAGTAAATCCAAAATATCATTGATCATCTTAACAATGGAAACTTTCATTCTCCCTTTTTCTTAGGAAAAAATTAAAAATCAATTCTTTAATGATATTATGAACATATGGAAAAAATGTTCGAATTTTAGGGAAGTATCATCGAAATCCTTATTATACTGATAATAAATAATCATAAGGCCAACCAGACTCCAAATACCTCAATTTTTTTACTCATAAAAGTTATTAATTGGTAGAAATGTAAAAAAAACAATACTATAAATGTAAAAACCTGATAAGAAAGTTATTAATTCTATAACAAAACTAACAAACACATTGAGAGTAGGTACACAATAACATTATAGAATTACCGGATGATTTATCATTATTTTGATTTCATTGAATATCAAAATAACATTAACATGTCAACCTATTAATAAAATTAAAAAATCTAACATACATTATATTATGGAAAAATAAATGAAAAACATTGAATTAGCATATATATGCTACTTAATTGTGCAAACATGTAGCTAATAAATACTTTAGTATATATATAGTGCTTAAGAATTTTCTTAATTATGTTAATATTCGAATAAATAAACAATGATATCATAAATGTATAATTATTGAATTCACACCGTGTTAAAATCTCTAAATTTGACAATAAAATGTGAAATGATTTACTCAAAATGATTTAGAAATACTAAATGTAGAATAAAATGGGTACAAACTTCATTTTATCATAGCACCGGATTGCAGTTTCAATACTGAAGTATTCTATTCTTTGTAGTACAAAACATAGTAAAGTTGTACATAAGAGTAACAAAATGATTTTCAGCTCATATATTTTTATTAATGTTTCATTAGATAAATATCAATTTAATATAAATTTTAAAATTAGTAAACATAAACCAAAGAGAAAAAACAATTAAAAATTGAAAAAAAAAATCAGATTACTATTAGTTATTTTGATTTTTTCGAATATAAAAATAATATTACAGAAGAAATGTCAAATAGGATCATGTTATTTTCTTTTGTATTATTATTTACTTTGATGATTTGACCCCATGCATGTGTTAAGACTTAAGACATATACTCATATACATATGGAATAAATTCCTTTTTCAAAACATTTTAAAATTATATTTTTATCTATAGATATACCATTTTTCTATTAATAATGTTAGGTTGTATAAAATCTAGATATAAAACCTATGTTTATTTATTTATTTACTTTTATCTTTTATAATCAATAGTTTTTTTTAAGGATTTAGAATTAATAGTTGAAGTGGCTATTTACGATATATAATATTACATGCTCAAATTTTTTATGATGTATATGTTGCTTCAATTAATATTTTTACCTTTTAACAAAAAATTTTAAAAAAAAAAAATTACTTTATATAGAGGTAAGTTATTTAGTTGAAATGAAAATTAGGTACACCAACTTAAAAAGTTATTTTTCATTAAAAATATTTAGGTCTTGATTTTCTTAATTTCTTGAATTTGAATGTAAGTGACCATGTGTGTTTAACCACTTTGTCTGACATATTTTGTCATTCCACATCATTTATGTATTGAGTTTCTTTGTCAATAAGGAAAAAATTACAAAAATAATAACAAATGTGAATATCAAAAGAGATTTAATAGCCCAACAATTCAAATAAAAAAATTCATGATAAAAAAACTAATAAAGACATAAGAAATTTACAAGATCACAATGGAATAAGTTTAAAATTTATGGAGAAGTTACATCAGTCAATTATCTAAATTGCAAAATTAATGTTCACGCTTATGTTAAAAGTTAACCCGAATTTAGTTATTTATATGTTTTGCATGATCATGTTATATAGGCTCCGTTCGGTATGTTTGAGTGAAAGTGAGTTGAAGTTGAAAATTTTGCTTCAACTCTCACTTAATCTTCATCTCCTCCTTAATGTCACCCCCCCCCCCCCCCCCCCCCCCCCAACATTAAGATTTTTCTTCAACTTCATCTTCATCTCCTCCTTCATCTCTCACTTAAACTCCTCCTTCATCCTTGCCGAACGGGCACATAATGTACGAAAGTGCAAACTTACTATTTATGTTGCATTGTGAATTTTGATCATTTATAGAATCAAAATTAAAATTATTATGAACATGAATAGTGATATAATGTCCAATATAAATTGTTAATTAGTGTAGCTCCTACAGACTAATTTTGCTTTCATTATAAAGACTCAAGAAACTTTATTACGCAAAAAATGGAAACAAAAACACATTATAATTTTTAATATTGTCAAAATATACACGAGATAATTGCTAATAAATATTTGTGACGACGTCTTTCGTAAAAAAATCTCCATACTTCCATCTCAACATTCTTGAAGCTATAAAATTTTGTATTACTTTTAAAGAAAAAAAGAATGTTAGATATAAATCTCTATTTCAGATTTTCCAAATTAAATTCATATATATATAAAATAAACATTCTTTAATATAGAACTTGAAAATTCAATGTTCTTTCCCTTATCTATTTTGGATATTTTTAATTTCGAATATTATTTTTATACTACGTTAACATTTAATAATTCTTAAATTAATCTTAAAATTTAAAATAAAGAAAATAAAAATTATAAATTATATCAATATAAAAAAGTCGATGGCATGAATATCTAGTGTAGTAGAATTTTGAGGTGTATAATGTGCCCATTTGAATTTGAATTTTTATAAATAAATTAACAAATACTAATTTTGGCTTTTTTCAACACGAGACACACAGACCTATTGAGCAGCTATTCGCCTCTTCGTCTTCTCCCCTCTTCTCTTTTCCTAGGGGCTAGGTCATAATTGCAACTTTGCAATCTGCAACTGTAAGTCTACAACTATGGAGATATACTTTCTTCTATTTCTATACTGGTATCCTTGTGATTTCTCTTTATTGTCAATCACCTCTTTTTATTTCGTACCGCCATATTTTTCATTGTTGACTTTGGATCTGGTTTGTTTGAAGGAATTTCGAGATTTTTGTCCAACCGGATCTTTGTTTGCGGGTAAGAATCGTAAACTCATGTTTAATTTACTAAATTCTTGTTAATTGTTATTCAATTTCAATTTTGGGTCTTGCTTGGTTGGGCTGTAAATGTTTGTGCTGGCGGTGCTGCTAGACGCCTAGACCTCCGATTGTCCATTTGTCCACTGTCCACAGTCCACTATCGTTTAGGGAGTTAGGGGCGTTTCAATGGTTTGATTCATTGATTGTAGTTGTTGACTTGTTGTTTCACTTAATCACTTGTTTGTTGATAGCCTGGATTTTTTGTTTGGCAAATGTGAAGATACAGTGACGAAAAAGAAAAGAGTGAAGGGGAGTAGTTCCAGGACATTTAATTACTTAATTTGTTACTACTTACTAGTTGATAGAATAATAGAATTTAAAGCTACGAAATCATATCTAAGATTAGTAAGATGATTTTGATTATTCTATTTAAATCTTCAATACAATATGATGATTGTTAATTCAAGGATGTTCAAGCTCAAATTTGCCTATTTTTGTTATTGTTATTAAAAAGTCACTCTAATTATTGTATGTTAATGGCGTTTTTGGTCAAATGTAAGCTATTTGAGTTGAAATGACAATTTATTCATATTTTTCCGTTTAGTTGTAAGACACTCTTTTTAGCAATATAATAATAATCAAATTTATCGTTCTTATTTGTTATATTAAGGGTCCTTAATTTCAATTTGCCAAGGGCCTATAAAATCTTAGGACCGGCCCTGCTGAGGAGTCTTCAGTTTTTTTTGCTGAGGGGGTCTTCAGTTTTTTTTTTGGATCTTCCAAAAGCATACAAATCACAAGGAAACAAAAAAAGTGAACAATCTACTATATGTATACTAAAGTACAATACCCAATGCGCCACATGGTGCTCCCAGAATGAGCCCGAATTTTACGCTATCACGTGGCGTCACAATATTGAATTGGACACGTGGCAGTTTGTGATTTTTGAATTTTTATTTAAAAAAAAAATCTGCAGAAATAGAATCCTACACTTGTCATACGAATATTATTTACAATAAAATCTTTCCAAAAAGTACAACAAAATATTCTGTAATATTTGATTATCTTTTTTCCAATATTGACCACATAATATTCTGTAATATTTGTTTATGCACTATACGAAAATAAATCTACAATATTTTTAACATTAATTCTTTCCAAAATGGACCACAAAAAATCTTTTTTTATTTGCCTTTTTAGGCTTTTGATTTTGTTACTCAATAGTCAATTGACGTTTTATCCAATTACACACAAATTAAAAAACAATTTATTATTTCTTTAAACGCATCCATTAAGCAATAAATTCATATGCACTTAAATTTGCATTAAATTCAATTTGGAAGATATCAGATTAGAACACATATTGTTTCCTCATTAATTAAAGAAGAGTACTACACAACAACTGGTTTGGATATCGGAAAATGAAAATAGTAATTAAGAGGGGTTGGAACGACAACTAATTTTGATAAAAAATGAAATGCAAAAACCATCAAATTAAATCGGAGGGAGTATTATTATTTTTTCCAGATTTTGTAGGCAATATTTTTCAAATTTCTCTATATATTTAATCTAGCTTAGTTACGATGTTTTTTGTTTACATTTTGATCGCATTTATTACTTTGCTATATATCAACTATCTTCATCTATGATCAACTCCATAATCACGTGATGTTTATATGGATTTACAAAAATAAATTTGCAATATTTTTAACATTAATTCTGTTTAAAATGGACCACAAAATATCAAATGAACCCATAGTGCAATAATAAATTCGTACCAAACAAATAATTTGTTTTCAAAAACTGAACCAGCAGATTTGCTTACAAATCAGTGACATAAGAATATGGAGGAGGACTTAGAGGATTATATAGTGCACGTGTTTATATTTGGTTTTTGTATTACTATACTACTAGCTAATTATAGATTAATTAGCATTTTAATTATGTAATATTTTATCTACTTCAATTCAGTAAACAGAATCTTAGAAATAAATGTTCTGTAAGGATACATTATTACATACTCTATACTTAAATGAAATAAGATATAAATTATTACTTAGTAATGTTAATTTTGTAATTATTAGTTTAGTACGAAAATAATTTATTAAAGGTAGTTTTCAATATTGAGCTATAAGTGTACTAACATTAATTTCATACACATATTTTTGAAATTTTTTATTTATTGTATATATTTTATATGGTCGTGGTCTGGGAAATGACGCATAGAAATATATATCTAATTTATTTAATAGATACAATCATTAAATACAATTACATTTTTTTTATCAAAGTATTATATTATAAATAACCTACTATATGTCTACTAAAACAAAACTTCAATATGCCACATTGCACCCTCACAATAAAAATGTCACATGCTATTTTTTGAGAAATTTGATTTTTTTTGTAAATCTAAAATTATATAGAAAAAAAAATTGTATCTTACACCTTAACTAATTCCTAATTTAGATACAAATCAATCAAAATAATCACTTCCTAATTTACATATAATTTCCTAATTTAGATACAAATCAATCACATAAACAAACTAATCACTTCCTAATTTACGCACAAAAGAATCACACAAATCATTAACAAAGATTACCAATACAAAACATCCACAACAATCTACTATGTATACACTAAACTAAAACCTAACTAAATCACATTCTCCATAATCAAATCACCTTCATTTGTCATGTGTTATTCTCTCATTTTTTCACTTTGTTTTGATATATTTAATTACAAACTAAAAATATAATATTTATCTACTAAACCAAAACTCATATATGCCACATGGCATCCCCCTATTAAGTCTATCTCATCGTTATACCACATGACATCCTCCTATTCTTTCTGTCACATGACATTTTCTCAATTTTTCAATTTTCAATTTAATATAATAAATATATATCACATTCTCCTATTTCCTAAACTAAACATGCAATCATAATAACGATCTTCAAAAATCCTTTTTTTCAAAATTTAATATTAAAATTATATATAAGGTTATTCTATTTCCAAAACTAAACATCTCAATCAAAAGCATATAGTTTATATATATTATTATATTTCCATAATTAAAAATACCAAATAATAAAGGCAGAAAATTCTAGGCACCACCAATAAGTAGTTTAATGAGAGATTATCAACTACATTTGGAAATATACAATGGAAAATATTTCAATTTAGTTAGTTACCATGAAAAAATGTTTCTATGAATGTATTCTAACATTCCGAAAAGATAAGACTAGGATCTAGAAGTTAGAGTCGTTAAAAGTAACTTTATACAAAACAAATGTGAAAACGTGCTATAAGTATAATGGTTTATGACCATGTCAATATATTTTATGAAACATATTATTGGTATGCATAATTTTTTTTTTAAAGTCGTTCAAAGCGCGAAGTGTAATCTACTATATATCTACTAAACCAAAATCTTATGTGTCGTCACCACGTTTGATTTGCCTACATGTCGTTACTCATCTAACCATCATCCACTACATCATCCAACTATTAGGAAAAATAAAATAAAAAAGGATTATCAACTAAAAGAGCTGTAAAAAGTTCCGAAAAGATACGAAAAATATATAAAAAAATGTTTTCCATGTATAGAATAAGATAAGTTTTGATTATAGTAAGTAATCACAATCAATAAGATAAGTTTTTATTATAGAATCTCAATTTATATACATAGGGAGTTTTTAACTCTTTATTTTCCTAACTAATCTTGAATAGATAGAAAAGTCTATTTTTCATATATCTTATTTGATGGTGTAAGTAAATATATATCAACTAATCTTGCTATATCATCTTAAAACACTTATTGTTTTGACAAATCTTTTCTATAATTTTTCTACAGATTGAAGCTATACAATATTTTTACTATCAAGTCCACAAATTGCTTGAAACCGTAGATTTCTATCAAGAATATATAAAATATTATTGAAGAGATTCTCTCAAAGTCGATTAAGATAAATCCAGTGTTTATGTTGTAGTAGTTTACTTACCAATTTTCATAACTAATGTATTTCGTAGAGTCTAATAAAAGTCATTTAAATCCAATTTATACGAACTAAAGAGCATATAGTATGCTGTATTTTTCAATTGCATTGTTTATATATGTATTATATTATATTATATTATGATATATATATATGCTCTTTCATAATGTATTTTTATCTTCAAACGACAACTCTATAAAATAAAAAATCCACTTTAACATAATTGTAAACCAAATTTCATACGGGCCTAATCTTCACAACGTATTTGTTAAATATAATTTATCATTATTATTATTACTATTATTTTTTAAAGTACTTATTGGTTGTAGTTAATATAGTTTGATCATCTTCACAAGTTAGGGTTTTGTTAACTTTACAACTTAAGTTCAGGTACAAAACTATCTGAACTGATTTGTGCTGCCAAACTTATTATCTGGGATGAGCTCCGATGACGAATAGATTCTATTTTAAAGCATTAGACATGACTTTAAAAAATATTCTATGGGCTACAAATTCCCTTGGTTCAGTACAACCTTTTAGATGGAAAGTCATAGTATTTGGTGAAGACTTTAGGCAAATCCTACCCGTTATCACAAAAGGAAGCAAGCAAGATATTATTTTTGCCACCATTAATTCCTCTTATTTGTGGGAATATTGCAAAATTCTTAATTTGACAAGAAACATGAGGATTCAACAAGGTACATGATATGAATATGCTCATGGCCAGTGGGGTGCATACCATGCAAGAGGAGCCAATGTCCAAGACCAAGACCAAGGCGAAGGCCACCCGGCCAAACCCTAAAAGTGCGCCGGCAAACCCTAATGGCCCGCCAAGCCACATGGAGGTTCCTCTCGGCACATGTCCAATTCTCTCGGCCATCAAGACTCCCACAACTCCTCCAGAGTCACCTCAGACCATTGGAGCCCTTGGTGCCGAGCCAAGTCAACTTTTGCCGAGCCCTAGGTCAAACCCTAGTTTCACGGCCGCGCGTGAGGAGGGGTATAGGCACGAGCCCACATCTGGCTCAATCACTCGAGCCCGAGCTGACCCACCTCACCACCAGCTCAAGGGAGGTCCTTTGGCTCAGGGAGTGCCAAGCCAAACCGCGCCCAGCCCGGGTCCATGCATTGCAGCCTCTCCGCAAATCTCGGCGCCGGCCACACCACACCCGGGTTAATAGCCCACATGAAGAATTGAAGCCATTTGCACTTTCCGAATTATTTCCGATTATTTTCTTTGGTGATTAAACATTTTTAGACTTAATTTAAATTCCCTAAACTGCCCATTACTTGTGTTTTGATTAGTGGGCACGTGCTAGCTTAGTGCTTTCTTTTTAGTGATTTTCTTTTAATTGTTTTAGTAACCGATTGTTAGGTTACTTAGGCAAACTCCTTGGCATTTGTTTTGGGACGTTTTGATCAGATTGAAATCAAGAGAATTACAGTTTCAAAGTTCTTTCCTTTTGTTCCTCACTTGTGCGTAAGATCGAGTGAATTCCCTTGAGAGATTGAAGTGTGTAGTATCTCTGATCCCTCTAGGTTGCTTCCTTGTGTTTGGTGCGTCAAATCCACACATAAGAAAGTACTTATCCATCGCAATTCCACCCCCATTCAATCGTTCCATCGATCACCCCTAAAAACCCTAAAAAGAGCCGAAGTTGCCTTGTTCTTCACCTTTGGAGATCGGACCATTTCGCCAACATTTCGAGCAATTCTTGCACAAAGGCTTCATAGATCCGAAGGGCCATCATTTGGTATCAGAGCTACGTAAGTATTGCTCTCAAATTTGCCTTTAAATCTATAGAAAAATCGGTACCTTACTTGCTCTCCATTTTCGTGTCTTTGCATCATTTCATGCGTAGTGTTCTTAGGTTGTCTTGCATTTTCTCGTTGTGTGTTTGCATTTGAGTCTTGAGTCTGCATAGAAGAGAAAGGGGTCGAGATTTTCAGATTGTTTTAGGAGTTTTTAGCCGTACATCTTTAGAGAGAGAGGTTAGGATTTCCTTCCTAGATTTTAGGGTTTTCTTGTTTCGGTTGTTGCATGCATTTGAATTTCAAATTTTGGCTTCCAATTTGCATGAACCAGCCGAGCCCTTATTAGTTCATTTAGTTTAGGTTAATTTGAGTCTTTTCCATTCGTATTTTGCATATAATCAACCTAGGGTTCTTTCTTGTCTAACCGAAGCAAAAATTCACTTCAACTTGCGTAGGAAAAGCCTTGAAAATTCCTAAGTGTTGATTCCGATTTCAATTCTGTAATTTTCAGTTTATCAAGTTGTTCTAGTGTCAAAAAAAAAAGGAGACGAAAGATCAAAGAAGAAAAAACCGGAAAAGTCAAGCCTACAACAAAAGAAAAAGACTTGGCTTGTAAAAGTGGTTGTTCAAGTTTGATATCTTGTGTGAAATTTTCTTTCTTTTGGATACATTGTGAAGTTGTTATTTTGTGAAGAATCGGCCAGAATTGTCATCAACTTTGTAAAGGAACTTTCAAAGGCTAAGTACTTGCATTTGTGTTGTGAAAGTTGTGGACTTTAGCACAAGGACTAGCCTAAAAGTTGTGGTGCAATTTTATCTTGTCTTTGGTCATATTGAGCATATTAGACAGCCTACCTTGACCTATATTTTGAGCTAGTAAAGGTTGCGAATTTTCCTTGATTTAAAAGCAAATTTGTGGCTTGCTTGCTAGCTTAGGTAGCATTTGTTGTTCTTCTATCTTGTGGGCCGTTGTGTGGTATTGCTTGTGTGTAGGAAGTCATGGTGAGAGCCAAGGATAAGAATGTGGCTGCGGAGGACCCTAAGGAAGGTTCGGAAGTGACCTTGGAGGCCATACTCCTGGCTATCCAATCGTCCAAGGAAGAGGCCGAAGAGCGAGAGCGCCAAGCTGAGGAGCGGACTCGCCAAGAACTACAAGCCTTGCGAGATGAGCAAGCAACCTTCATGAAGACCATGGAGGAGAAGTGGGGGCTGTCCCACAGTCCATCACCGAACCCATCTCAAGGAGCCTACCAAGGGAGTGTTGCACCAAACCCTCTATTGGCCGGACCATCAAGTGGCAATCAAGGGGTCCAAGTGACCATACCCCTCCTAGCTCAAGAATTGGCGAATGTGTCTCTACGTGAAGGATTTCATCACCCTCCACCGAATGTAGCTGCCTCAAGGGAAGAGTTCGGTTTGACCTCTAATATCTCCTCTCCTTATATTGCACCTTTTACTACTAGTATGGTTCCTTTGTGCACTAACATGGCAGGACCAAGTACTACTCATAGAGGAGAACCAAGAGGAGCGTCGAACGCCATCTATAGAGAGGAGCCAAGAGGAGTGCCGAATGCATACCATGGGTATCAAGACCCGGGAAGGAGGATGGCCGGAAGAGGAGGCATGGGCCGAGGTCAATACCAAGGTGGGAGGATGCCCTACGCACCCCGAAGAGCTTATGAAGACTATGATGAGGACTATGGTGGCCAACGTGAGGAGTTTGCATATGATCAACAACGGCCTCATAGTATCAAGTTAGAGGTACAATCTTTTGGTCTTCAATGTGATCCGGAAATTTATCTTGATTGGGAGCAAAAGACCGATCAAATTTTTAGGTACTATAACTACTCGGAAGTTCAACGAGTAGCTATAGCGACCATTAAGTTTGAAGGTTTTGCTTACCAATGGTGGCTTGGGGACAAGGAGGAACGAGAGTACCTCGGAACCCCCCAAATCACTACTTGGCAAGCACTAAAGCAAGCTCTCCGAGATAGATTTGTCCCGGAAGACTTTTCGGATAGGGTGCATGAGAGGTTGGAGTTGTTAGAGCAAGGGAATAAGACCCCGGATGAATTCTATATGGAGCTAAAGACTTTGGTCTTTAGGTCTAGACTTAGGGTTCCCGAGGGGTATCTTATTTCTAAGTTTATTAACAACCTTAGCCCCGTGCTCCGAGCCATAGTGAGCAAGCAACATTTTTCTAGAGGGACCCCTATGAAAGAAGTGCTTCATTATACGAATCGTATATATAAGGCACTTCATTCAAAGCGTCCCCAAGCTCAAAGTTCACGGCCTTGGCAAAATGCATCGAGTGGCTCCAAGGGACCGCAACCTATGCCAAGACGCTTAGAACCCACTAGAGGTGACAACTCAAGTCACCCTAGAAGGGAGGCCCCTAATTCGGATCAAACCCAACGAAAGGAGGGGGAGACCCGGGCTAGGGATCTTAAGTGTTTTAAATGTCTCGGCCATGGCCACTTTGCCAAGGATTGCCCCTCAAGAAGGCAAGTTCTTCTCAACACTATAGGGGACATTGAGTCCGAAGATGAATGGGAGGAAGAACTTGTTAAGAATGAGGATGGTTTGGAAGAATTGCATGTTGTGGCCGCCGAGGGTGAGTGCTTTTTGGTCAAAAGAGCACTAACCATTTCGGAAGGTCCTAGTGCACCTAGTCAACGTGAGACTCTCTTTCACACTAGGTGTATCATTAAGGGAAAGGTGTGTAGTGTCATCATTGATGGTGACTCTTGTTGCAACTTGATTGATCAAGAAGTGGTGAGTAGATTCAATCTATTGACCACTTCTCACCCGCAACCCTACACACTTTGTTGGTTGAATTTCGACAAGCCCCTTAAGGTCAAGGACCAAGCCGCCATTCAGTTTGCTATAGGAGATTATGTGGATGAGGTTGTGTGTGATGTTTTACCCATGACCGCATGCCACCTCCTCCTAGGTCGACCATGGCAATTTGATAGGGGTGTCATCCATCAAGGCGTGACCAATGAGTATTCTTTTATCTTGAATGGTAAGAGAATCACTCTACATCCTATGATGCCCCATGAAATCATGGCTAACCATGTGGCTAGGGAGCAAAGAAAGGCCGGCCAACACATAGAGCAAAGCCAAGGTAAGAAAATGGCAATTGGAAACAAAGGTGGTGCTTCGCATCATATGCTCTTGGCCACGCCTTTAATGCCTTCATTTGTTGCATCCCTTCCTCTTTCACTACGTTTTATGAGGCTAACCCTATTAATGTGAAGGATGTGGTATTGCAAAGTTTGTCTTGTAGTCCTATTGTAGGTCAAGGAGGTGTACCGCCCAAGGAAAGCTATTACTTGGAAGGAGAAAGGGACTTCGACGAGCTGGATTCGAGGTCGAATCCCTTTCAAGGGAGGAAGGATGATATGAATATGCTCATGGCCAGTGGGTGCATGTCATGCAAGAGGAGCCAATGTCCAAGACCAAGACCAAGGCGAAGGCCACCCGGCCAAACCCTAAAAGTGCGCCGGCAAACCCTAATGGCCCGTCAAGCCACATGGAGGTTCCTCTCGGCACATGTCCAATTCTCTCGGCCACCAAGACTCCCACAGCTCCTCCAGAGTCACCTTAGACCATTGGAGCCCTTGGTGCCGAGCCAAGTCAACTTTTGCCGAGCCCTAGGTCAAACCCTAGTTTCACGGCCGCGCGTGAGGAGGGGTATAGGCACGAGCCCACATCTGGCTCAATCACTCGAGCCCGAGCTGACCCACCTCACCACCAGCTCAAGGGAGGTCCTTTGGCTCAGGGAGTGCCAAGCCAAACCGCGCCCAGCCCGAGTCCATGCATTGCAGCCTCTCCGCAAATCTCGGCGTCGGCCACACCACACCCGGGTTAATAGCCCACATGAAGAATTGAAGCCATTTGCACTTTCCGAATTATTTCCGATTATTTTCTTTGGTGATTAAACATTTTTAGACTTAATTTAAATTCCCTAAATTGCCCATTACTTGTGTTTTGATTAGTGGGCACGTGCTAGCTTAGTGCTTTCTTTTTAGTGATTTTCTTTTAATTGTTTTAGTAACCGGTTGTTAGGTTACTTAGGCAAACTCCTTGGCATTTGTTTTGGGACGTTTTGATCAGATTGAAATCAAGAGAATTACAGTTTCAAAGTTCTTTCCTTTTGTTCCTCACTTGTGCGTAAGATCGAGTGAATTCCCTTGAGAGATTGAAGTGTGTAGTATCTCTGATCCCTCTAGGTTGCTTCCTTGTGTTTGGTGCGTCAAATCCACACATAAGAAAGTACTTATCCATCGCAATTCCACCCCCATTCAATCGTTCCACCGATCACCCCAAAAAACCCTAAAAAGAGCCGAAGTTGCCTTGTTCTTCACCTTTGGAGATCGGACCATTTCGCCAACATTTCGAGCAATTCTTGCACAGAGGCTTCATAGATCCGAAGGGCCATCAGTACATCTGATTATGATTTCCAAGAAGCAAAGGAATTTTCTAAAAGGGTATTAAGCATCGGAGATGGTACTGTAGATGATGACAAGATGGAGAAACACAAATACAAATTTCTGATGAACTATTGGTGAAAGATTATGACTTAGATCTGATTCCAACAATTATTAAGTTTGTTTATCCCTCTCTTTTGGACAATCGATCAATTGTCTCCAAAATACTTTGAAGAACGAGCAATTCTTGCACCAACACATGAAAATGTAGATAGAGTTAATAACTATATATTATCTTTGTTACCAGGTAATGAGAAAGTCTATCTCAGTTCAGATAGCCTTTGCAAGACCGTTTTTATTGCAGACAATGATGCAAGTGTTTATACTTCTGGCTACTTAAAAAGTATTAGATGTTTTGGTGTCTCAAATCATGTATTGAAAACTAAGGTTAAGCAGTGTTCTAAAAATCTCCGCCTAGGGCCCGTCTAGGTGCTAGGCGGTCATCCACCGCCTAGGACCCCGCCTAAGGCCGCCTAGGCGAGAAGAAGTCTTAGATATTGTGGAAGCAGCAACATCTTAGGAGATGGAGGATGCATAAAACATAGTTTTGGGTGAAGCTTTGTAAAATAAGGCCCATAATTTAACAGCAAACCTCACCCCAACATAGTCACATGGATCACACATTAATTTTTAATCCGCCTAGGCCCTCGCCTAGCCGCCTAGGCACTAGGCCCCCAGCTCCTGCCTAGCGAGTTTTAGAACATTGAGGTTAAGGTCCCTATTATGTTGCTTTGAAATATTGACCAATCTTCAAGTTTATGTAATGGGACAAGATTGATAACCACGCAACTCGGCAGTCATGTCATACAAGGAAGAATTATTTTAATTAAGATATTAGACATACAGTTTTGAATCCTCGCATGCTCATGTCACCGTCATACACTTCATACACGTGCAAGTTTCAACGAAGACAATTTCTCTTGAGTGTCTATTTTGCTATGACGATAAACAATTAATAGTCAGGGCCAATCTCTTATAATTGTCGGTTTGTATCTTCCACGTCTTGTTTTCACTCATGATCAGTTTATGTTGCATTACTCATGGTCAGTTTTATGTACGTTGCATAATCAAGAGTTACTAGCAAGAAAGATTTGAAGATTTTGATATGGGACAAAAACAAAAAAAAAGATCTAATACTACTACCAATGTAGTACATAACGAAGTTTTTCATAATTTGTAGCAATTTTGAATATCTTACGAGATTTTATGTTTAGGGTTTTATTAATAAACATTTTGATTATGCTTTATCATTTTAGTAGTATAGATGTTAGGGATGTGACTATACACGTTTCAAAACTACTTAGCCAATTTTACTATTAATAAAGTTATGGAGATTTTTGCCCCTCTTTCGATAATGTATTTTGTTAATCTCTTCAATATTTTGTATTCAATTAGTCCTTTTTTTACATTAGCATTCATCTACTTTTATAATAGTCACTACCTAAATATTTCTATATCAATTAAATATATAATTTTTATATACTATTTTTTTAAATGTAAAATAAAATAAACAAATCCCGTACAAGGCACGGGTACTACACTAGTATTATAACAATAGCTATATATTAAACCTCACCCTTTTTAAGCCATTAGAGCGTTTTTAGGCTCAAGTTGTTGAGCTTTGTTTTTTTTTGTTTTTTTTAAATTTATTATTATCCTCTTTAATAATTTTATTTTGTTTTTTAAATTAATCAAATTTAAAAGGTGAAATTATACCAAATTTTAACCAAATCTCATCAAATTAACTTTATTCTTTTAAAGATATTAGCTTATTTCTTTTAACAACGTATGAACTAATATAAACCTTATATTTGTTTGTATACTATATAAGGGTTTTATATAGTATTCATAGTCAATATAAAAATAGACGGATTGTAGTGAATCAAATGACATTGGGTCAGAAACCATACATAATCCCATATATATAATACACTCACAAATTTACCTATATACAATTTATTATTAATATTATACTTCTTTTCTTAACACATCCAGATTATTCATTTATCAATTCATCTTAATCATATTAATCTTTTTTGACATGTAAAATTGTAGTTTTTTCTTCATTCTTTATACGTTAGTCACTTTTTTTAGCAAATTTTCAACAAATAAATTTAACAAGATTTTTATAGTGTTTCAAGTATTATTTTTATTATAGACATCAAACCAAAGTTTTTAATTTAAGTATTATCTACTTGATGTGAGAAATATGTTTATTGTTCATGATATCAATTGTTTTGTTCATATTCTTAAGTTGCTTATATTTCCTTGAACGACAATCCTTTTTAGGCATTGAACAAATTTAACCAACTTCAGCAATTTGATCAAATTTTCTTCCTTTTTACATGTATTATGAGTTTATGATTAATATTTTTTAATAAAATATATATAATTTTTTTTATAATTTATGCTAATATAATATACACATAAAAATGCTATACTAAAACAACACTTTAATAAACATAAACATACAGTGCACTGGGGTTATTCTAACAAAATTTGCCTCGTGGGATTGATGAGTAGTTATTACATGAAAATAGACAATTGGGATAATGAAACTCAAACTAGTCAACAGTGCATACCATTAGGATCCAAATTATCCAACCTGTTTTCCCCACCGGACTTACTAAAAACCCGAACTCCGAAAATCAAATATCCGACTACGTGTCCGGTGACAACGGCCAGGAAGACGCCGCCGTTAAAAGACATAACGGCAAGCATAACGAGGTTCGCCAGGCCTACCCTAACCGCGTAAACGGTGGCGCGGAGGAGCACCGCTACACGGTGGTGGGCCCCGCCCGTCTGGATGCGGGCGACCCACTCAGTGAGGAAGGCGAGGACGAAGACGAGGGCAAGCGAGAGGGCGTAGTGCACGCCGCCTCTGGTGCCCGGCCAATTGTCGAATAATACTCCGGCGATCGTCCCCCAGTATAACTCCATGTGCATCACCAACCTCTTCTTTTTGACGACTGTCGGCGGAGGTGCTGATGTCATTCCGGCATGGCCCATGCCTCCCATGTTGGCCATTTGTTTTTTTATTTGAGTTTTTTGTAGGCTATTTATAGAGGGAAGAAGGATTTTTATCTTGCATAGTAGTACGTACGATATACTGTGTCTGTACTAGACCGAAATTTTGGGTATATTTTTTAATGGAATATTTTGGCTACTTAATTTTATGGGACTTGGGATTTACTTTTACTAGCTAGGAGTGATGCCCGATAAATAATTTTTTGATAACTATGCTGTTTATGGAAAAAAAATCTATAAATAGGCATAATGTCACTTTGTAAAGCTATTCACAATTTTTTGACTGCTTGCTTATGAAATAATTACTATTGCATTTTTTATGATATGTTTTTATTAATGTACATGAATTTTACTTTCAGAATCCATTACATTTATAACAGATGCACCAAATAGCCATTTTATCTTAATATATTTTGTCTATACCACCTTTCGACCTCTAATTCCACAACGCTTCGTAAGGTTACTCCTCCTAAATGTTCTCTCCTTCTTTTGCAAAAGGTTGAGTAATTTTCTCCCTTTTTTAATCGAAAGTTAAATAAATTTATAACCATTTAATTCTTTTAAATATTAAAATCTTAAAAAACAAATTTTAATTTTTTTCATTATGCATCTAACCTTTCTCCACCGCCTCTTTGCCGGAATTCTATAGAGGTAATAATGTCATGTGAGACATGAGAATGGGTATCTGTTTTGCATTATATTCATTAAAAAATAATTCTTATATCCACCCTTGAAAGAAAAATGAATAAACTTGTATAAAATGATGAAGATGATGATCATAACATGGCTTTCAAAACCGTAGGATTCATAAAAGAAAAAACAGAGACTAACTTTAAAATACTGCGTTAATTAGTCTCCCATATATATAATTCATTTTTGTTACATTCTTATCAAGTAGGGAGACTTCGACCACCAAACAAAAGATTTTTTTTAGTCTTAGAACAATTATAAGGAGGGTAAGGAGTGTAGTTACCAAAACCAACATATGATTTCTTTAGTCTTGAACAATTATAATTTCAAAAAAAAAAAAAGTGTTGATTCGTGTTGATTCAAACTTGAATGTCAATACTTCATTGTAATTGTGGAGCCAATCTAGCGTGAAGACGAAGTTATTCCGGACGTGGTTGTGGTCGTGTACGAGGTTCTTGAAGATTCCTCTTTTTATGGGGGCAACATCAAGGTGGCCGAGACTCTTGAAGATCCTTCATTTAGGTGAGAGCAACGTCATGGTGGTCCATTATGCACTGATCTGTCTGACCCATTTTCCGGTGACGCCTTCATAGTAATTTGCTCTCTTTTCTCCCTAGGTTGTTTAGGCTCTTTAGTTGTTTTGTTGTATTTTTCTTTCTTGTTTTGTTGTTTGTTCTCTCATGCCGGTTTGTCCGGATGCTGATTGTTCGGCCTATCGATTTTACCCGACATTGTTATGTGGGTAGATCGAATTCTTACCTTATAAAAAAACATTTGTTACATTCCTAAATAAGTAGGAAAACCATATGATTCTCTAATTTATCTACTGACCCATGTATAATAACATATAAAAATTTAATGTCAATTATAAGCTTTATATGGTAATACCATGTGGTTGCCTGAATTTGTACCATAATAAACATTGATGAAACTAACACTTACCTAGAGAAAAATTGTGGGAGTGTTTTGTTTCTATGGTAGCATAAATTTATACCATAATAAACATTGATGACGACGATGAGAATCCGCAACTCCGGCGATCTCCGATACCCTCCCATCATCTTCCCCGTAGCCTGCAAACATAGAGAAAGGTCAAAGGGCGGGGCTTTCTCTCCCGACAGACCCTCTGACGCTCAAGTCAGGCAAAAAACTCTCAAAACTCAATGGAGGCAGCCAAAGAGAAAATAACGTATCAAAAATTGAATAGCGAGAGAGAGAAACCTGCTAGGATTAAGTCCTTAACCCCTTTTTCCTTTTTTTATGAAAAGATAATTTGTCTTCTTTATTTCTAGGATATTTAATATCCCTAATAAAGATTTGGAATTAATTTATCCTATGGGAATAAATTATCGCTCTCATTTTGGCCCTCGGGTCCTCAGAGCTTTCTCAGGTTCGATGAGCCGAAGATTGGATCAAGCATACCTGATAAAAAGCAAAAATTGCCGGGTGTGATTCTCGTCGAAATCCGAAACACTGCAAAAATCTTCGTGCGAATTATTTCATTTTTAACTGAAAAGTCGAGAATGGCGAACGGCCGTGCGAGCGGTGTTATATTTTTCGTCTGACAAGCCGAGGGCACCGCACGACTCGTGCGGTCGGATTTTTTTGGGCAAAATGCCGAGAGCACCGCACGGCCGTGTGGTCGATAACTTTTTTTCGGGCGAAATGCCGAGAGCACTGCACGGCCCGTGCGGTAAAACGCACGGCCGTGCGGTCAGTAACTTTTTCTCGGGCAAAATGCCGAGAGCACCGCACGGCCGTGCGGTCGGTAATTTTTGAGAAATTTCGATGTGTTCGTTATAGCGAGTACTGCTCAGCCCGTGCGGTCTGGTGCACGACCTATGTGATTTTTTGCGACTTAATCGTTGGTGAACCGCGTGGTTTCTATATGGTATTTGCTTGAGGTTTTCAACAGGAGAAACCTGAGAGTTCCAACATTTATGACTTTAATGTTTCCAGCAAGACAACTTGAGGATTCTGCAAGGCTAAAGTTGAGGTTTCCAGCAAGTTAAGTTTGAGGATCCCAGCGACATTGAATGCGAGGTTTTCAGCAAGCCAAACTTGAGAATTCCAACAATTAATTGGTGAGGTTTTCAGCAAGCCAAGCTTGAGAGTTCCAGCAACCTGAGCATAGAAACCTTTTTACAAGCCATGCTTGGTGGCCAAAGTCGTTAGGAGACTGAGGTTTCCAGCAAGCCAAGCTTGAGGATTCCAGCAATAAATTGGTGAGGTTTTTAGCAAGTCAAGCTTGAGAATTCCAGCAACCTGAGTATAAAAACATTTTTACAAGCCATGCTTGGTGGCCAAAGCCGTTAGGGGACTAAGGTTTCCAACAAGCCAAGCTTGAGGATTCCAGCAGTATATTGGTGAGGTTTTTAGCAAGCCAAGCTTGAGAATTCCAGCAACCTGAGTATAAAAACCTTTTTACAAGCCATGCTTGGTGGCCAAAGCCGTTCGGAGACTGAGGTTTCCAGCAAGCCAAGCTTGAGGATTCCAACAGTTTGTTGATGAGGTTTTCAGTAAGTCGAGCTTAAGAATTCCAGCAGCCTGAGTTTGAGAACTTTTAGCAAGCCAAGCCTGAGATTTTCAGCAAACCAAAAACAATGCAATTGCAAACAACATATATAAGATAATACAATGGTCTTAAATGCAATAATGTCAATGTCTCAATAGTAGGGCGACAAACCCCCAGAGGTGAATAGAACAGGATGACAGCTCGTGTCTCTGCGGCCCGAAGGCTAATAGAGGTTGATGGCAGCTCCTGCCTCTGCGGCCCGAAGGCTAATAAAATAAGATGGCAACTCGTGTCCCTGCGGCCCGAAGGCTAATTGAATAAGATGGCAGTAGCGCGTGCCCCTGCGCCCTTAGGCTAATAAAATAATATGGTATCCCGTGCCCCTACGCCCTTAGGCTAATAAAATAAGATGGCAACTCGTGCTCCTGCGCCTTGAAGGCTTATAGAATAAGATGGCAGCTCGTGCCCCTGCGGCCCGAAGGCTAATAGAATAAGATGGCAGCAGTGCGTGCCCTTGCACCCTTAGGCTAATAAAATAAGATGACAGCTCGTGTCCCTGCGCCCTTAGGCTAATAAAATAAGATGGCAGCTCGTGCCCCTACGCTCTTAGGCTAATAAAATAAGATGGCAGCTCGTGCCCCTACGCCCCGAAGGCTAATAGAATAAGATGGCAACTCGTGCCCCTGCGCCCCGAAGGCTTGTTGTTTCAAACAATATGTAATATGTTTCAAATAATATGATGATTTATCATGAATTTAAGAGACGGAGCTAAAAACTTAGGTGGTGAGTGCGTTGAGCATTGTCGTTGTCAAATCAGTTGATGAGAACTCTTTGGTTGTCCCAGACCTTAATTCAATGTTGCGATTGTTAGCCTCTGCTATCCAGTGTTTGGATCTCACTTCCAAGGTCTTGATAATCTTTACCAACGTGAGCTAATGTCTCGCTTTATCATCGATTAGCTCCCGATTATACCAACATGACATAAACGTACAATAATAAATCAGTGAAACTCGCCATTTTGAAGCGTTTTTCCATGTCTAGTGGAGCATCCCAGCCGCCTCAGAGAAACCTTGCAGCGCCACCGGCCTTGCTACATGTGGTCGCCTTTCGAGCTGCCAAGTGCCAACGAACCACTGAAGACTCGATCCCCAAAGCCTTATTTTGTGGCAAGATATTCTATGCCGTGGATTCTCATGAAGTACTTAACTTGTCAACTTCATCTAGCCCGGTAGCAAGACTAGCCATATCCACCACTGACCCAAGTGCACTCCTACAATGCATATAGAGTGAATAATCTCCACCGGTATGATTATAAGTCGGCATCAGCAGCCTACCAACTCCAAGCTCTTATTAGCCTTCGCAGAGGACCTGGAATGCAAGAGGGTATTTGGTGGAGAGGGACTCTCTCAAATTCACAAAGAAAATGGGGTGAGCTCCGAAGCGTCGACTGGATTCACCTCTGCAAAAGGCACCAGAAGAGATGGAGGGCGAGTCAGAGGGTAAATCCACGGCTACAGCCTTCCAATTAGCGCAATCCCACATCCCGGCGACGTTATCGTCGAGCTTCCTCTTTGACATCGCCGAATAATCTCAAAGTTGGCCTAATGGAGTATTGTAACAAGGGACTCCATTGAATTATGATATTTGGTCACCTTTAAAATGTACAGAAATTGAAGGCATCACTACTCACTAGCTATATTTTCATTTCACCTATGTGCATCTATATATGAACAAATAACAAAAAGAGAAATTTGAACAAGGGCCATTTACATTTTCACACTTCCAGGGACAGAGGAATTACAAAATACAATCCTCTAACCAGTTATTCCTTTACCAACCTCTTGTAATTAACCCATCAACAACAAGAATCAAGAATGAACAGCACAATCACTTCCATTTTCATACTTCAGAAGCTCAGATGAGTTCTTGATCAAGAGCACCACAAGCCTTAAATCCTAGTGAAGTATAATCTCATAGAGATCCATCTTCAAACAAATGGTTAGTGTGTTAACAATACCTGCCAAGTGCCAACAAAAATCACAACTTACCAAAAAAACACCATAAAAGAAAAGTCACCATGAACATTTCAGATTCAACTACCATTAATTGCTGGTACGAAAGCGATAAGACGAACCTCCTTGATCAAGAACTATTCTTTATCGCGTATTGGCAAGAGCTCTTCAATCTCAACTCTGACATTAGAGTCATAAGATCCTCTCCTCAACACATCAATGGCCAACACACCAACCAAGAACATAGAACAAACTGGCCTATGATCTGAAAATTGGAACTCTTTGGAGTCTTTTCTAATGTAGGAGACTTGTCTCATTCCATTTCCATGCCACAGGATTCTATCACACCTACAAACCACACCTCACAACACTCAAAATTGACTAACAAAGATTCACCATTACCAAAATGCACTTACCAAGCTGGTGTTCTTTTCTTATGTTTTGATGTGTTGGTCTCTGCAAAGTACGTATTCGAGTTGAAAGAGTACTTATAAGTTGGGGCGAACGAGATGTCCCCTTCTTTCCAACCATTGAACACTCTCCCTGCTTCCCTCTCGATCTTCAGCTGTACACCAAAGACGCGTAACCAAACAGCATCTCCAAGAAAACATACCAAAAGTGCACAAAAGTTGTTACCTGATCCTTGCTTAGAAGGCTATCCCAATCATTCTTTTCCAAGAGCTTTCTTGTTTCTGCATAACTCAAGGTGATCCTATAGTTCAAGTCCCCCAACCATATGACGCGGCTAGTGGAATTCGTGTCGTGTACAAAGTTCAAAATGTCAGATTCATCCCAATCTAGACCTTCAAGAAACCAATTTTGCAACAATAATATGTATGTATGTATAAGGGAGTGCTCACTCATGTTCTAGGATCCTCTCGGGGACCCGAGTGTTGGGTACTCTGCAGATCCTAGGGAACTGAGTGTTCTTCAGAATCTCTATGACGTCTGAATTCCTTCGAAGCTCGTCTCCTTCTTTGTCGCCCGAAGCAAGGTGGCTGCAGATGAAGCAGAAGCTTGTTTGGTATATTGACAAGCTCACTGATATACATCCCTACATGAAGAAAAACACAAGGTGTTAGATAGGTGCTCCAAACAAAGCCTAAGGCCCCGTTTGGTACTATACCTTGGGTATCAGGAATCGGTATGAGAAATCACCCATACCCATTCCTGTGTTTGGTTAGATTTTTTTTTCTGGAATGAGCCATACCTGGAATCACCCATTCCAACATTTGACACACAATCTCATACTCACCTCCCCATCAAGGTATAAGTCATTCCTAAACCCACTCAAACTCATTCATATTCCAACCCGATTCCCTATCTTTATTTACAAAAAAAAAAATCTCATTAGCGTTTAGATTTAAGTTGGTTTCATTTGCTCCTTCCACCGCTACCACTTGACATGCCAAGCACGTCTGAAAAGGAAGAAATCTCGTTGACACACTACAGAGAGGACTCGTACCTTGTTTCCAAGACATCCCATGATCCCTCGAGTAATGTAAGAAGTTCTCATATGACTAATATGTTGAACAAGCTCAGTCTTTGCCCATATGGTGAGGAAGATCCCGACCATTTGCTTGCTCGCAACAAGCCCGTATTTCGCCTGGCTAGACGAGTTCGTTGAAGCAACCTCAGGAGTATCAAAGCCACTAGACCCATCGTCGTCTTCAGAAGACAAATCCTCTTCACTACCATTACTCTGTTGGCATCTAAAACAAGAGTCTTTGTTGTTGTAGAACCTTCTTTCCAGCTCAGAAACACAGTTGCAAGTCTTAAGCCTCTTCTTGCTTTCTGTCCTGAACTGCTTGCTAACCGCCTTGAGCGAGTATTTCTGGAAGAAATTGGATCCGGTTGGGGTGCTTACGAGCTTAGAGCTCTTCATTGATGAAGCCTTAACTTCTAAGGAAGCGGATTTGATCGGTGAGTTCGTTGTATGCAACGAGTTGAGTGACTGGTTGATGAGATACAACCATTTGGCAGCTGGTTCATTGTCTTCTATTACAAGCACATTTCCAGCATTCAAAGGGACTATCTCCTGAAAACTAGACAATTTAAGAAGGAATGAAGTGTCTTTTTCTTTTTCCTTGTTTTGAGTGAAATAAGAAGAAAAGAAAGAGATCAATAAATTACCCCAAAACATAGATATCTGATTGATCATGGATTTGAAAAAACTCATCCAGGTTGAGATCACTGGAGGGAGGGTTTCCTCCTACATTCCACGTTGCAACGAAGATTCTGGATCCAAATCAGCAGAAAAGTAGTTGATAAGGTGATAATTTGTTGATACAAAAAAGCCTTATAAGGAATCTATGAATCTAGGAGTACCGTAAAGTCTTTATGTTTTGAGCGATTTCGGTTGCAGGATCCGAGCCACTAACAGATTCAGCATCATCTTCTGTTTATTATAAGAGGATGATCAGAATGAAATGAGAAAGGCAATTTCTTTGGTATTGCAGGCTTCTTTGAAGCTGTTATTCAACCCAAAGATTAACAATTTTCTTAGAGTTTCATAGCAAGACTAGAAAAGATGGATTTCATTACTGATTTAGAATGTTTTCTTGCAGTAGCAAGTTATATCCAAGAAAGGAACACATTGAAGGTGGAATTTGTTTCAGACTCACCAGAAGAATACTTGGTAGCTCTCATCGTCGTCTTCTTCTCCTTCTCCTTCAATCCGAACATCCGGCTGACAAAGGACTGAAAACCAAAAGGGTAATGAAAAAGGGGCCAAAAAAATAATCCAACTGAACACCATACAGTAAAAGTTCAGCAAATACAATTTGATGAAGAATAAGAGGAAATTTGGCTTATAGTTTGTGAAGTTCTTTAAGAGATGTTTTAATGGTGGGGCAGTTTACAATACAAGTGATGCTAACAAAAGCAGAAACAAAATATTTTGCAAATACTATATTGAACAAGAAAAAAGAGTAGAATGATACCTTATTTTTTCTTTCCTCATTTTTCAGAGCCATTTTAAGGAGACCATAAAAGATCTCATAAATTGCATAGATTGCTCTGTCCCAGAAACTCCAGCCTCCAGAAACTGTTACATTGAACAGCAAACACAAATAAAATCAAGTCAACAAAACAGCAAAAAAAAAACTTGAAGACCTCAAAATTAAAGAGGATTTATGTAATACTATTACTATATGAAAGGGCATTCATGGAAAATCTCCAGCTTTCTAAACTTAATTCATCAAAAAGAAGGGAAAAAATCAGACAGAAAGTACAATCTAGAGTTTAAGTAGGGGGGAGGGACAGTATGATATAAGATCCACACTAAGAAAAAGAAGGGGAGACAAAATAAAATAAAAAAATCTGATTGCTTGGATAAAGTCATAGAAAGAAAGGAATTTAATCAGGTTAATATACTATTTTGCATAATCAATTGAAGCCAAAAAGAATACAGAACAATATAGGCAAATCCATATATGAAAAAAAGACTAATTCTTTCTTCTCCTTTAACTTCCATCCATTTCCATCAATCCAAACAGGGGCTACAATCAAAATACAAAAGAGAAAAGGGTTAAGGATCTGTTTGGATAAGGCGATTTTGATTTTTGAGGGCATCAAGAGACTGTGTTTAAGGAAGTTCACAAATTCTCCATCTTTTGACTGCACTTCAAATCAAGCAATTTCAAACATGGTACAAAAATTCAACAAGGAGAATTCAAAGAGAGCACAAAAGCAGAGAAAATCAAAATTGACAGTACCATGAATTGGTCACATTAATACCATGAAAAATATACAGACTAGAATTTAATTCAATGAAACAATTAACACAACATGAAACAGTAATTAACCACCACCAAGTATGAAAACCTTTGACAAACCCAAATGGGATTTCTCTACAGAAAAGTCAAAATAAGAAATTAAAAGAACACCCACCATTTCCCTGCATAGTTCTAGACTCCCGGAAATTTAACATGGAGATATCAGAAGAAGAAACTTAATTCCTGGAAACCCCTAAAAAAAAGCACAAGCAAAAGAAGATTTGGAACCTGAAACTGAAACATATATATAAATCCTTGAGGATTAATTTGTAATTGTTCTTCTTCTTCACATGAAAAGATGGGACTCCTCCAAAGTTTTGTCTTCCACAGTAGAGAGGAAGGAATCTATCTCGCCTCTGAGGGAGCAAAAAATAAAATTAACTTTATTTAAAGCGGTTTACGTGCAAAGAGGGGTTGTGTTTCATTTTCACTTTGCTTAACAAATAGTTTAAAAATAAATAAATAAAAACCCAAATCACCAATGAAAGAAAGATTAGGAGAAAAGATCAAATCTTTGTTGGGATTTTATGGGTAGGAAACAGAACTGCTAGGAATCCCCTGGAATATGCAAGAGTGAAGAGGGTTTTCTTGGTTTATTTTTTGTTTTTTGTTTTTTGTTTTGTGTTTACAGATATTGTTGTGGAAGTGGTGGATGAGAAGTGGATTACTTAAAGTTGAAATGGGTTTGAATGATTTTCATATGAGGCTGAGGAGGTGACCCCACACGAGTGGCCTGCAAAAGCAAATGATTAATAAGCAGTGAAACTGTAGATTTGATCTTGTTGTCAATTTGGTTGTAGTACTGTTGCAGTTGTGAGCTGTACAAAGAAAGACCTGCTCTTTTAATTTTCCAGCTTCGTACAATTCCGTATGTTTAGTGCTACTGTCAAAGGGCAAAGTTGGCTACTTTTTTTTTTTTGCTGCCTTGAACTCTCAGGGTGTTATTTCTATGCACTAGGTAAAATGTGTTGGGGTCCATGTGAATAATTCACATTAGAAATACAAAGATTTCAAACCTAGGATATAAGTATATGAGTTATTCTTCCTATTATCAATCTAATTAAAGTATATTAGATTGGCCAACTTTTTTAAAACCCAATCAACTTAAGTATTGTGTTTGTATGTGAATGAGCATTTCTACGTACACGATCTAGTTACTTATAAGCTTTAATATGATATACGAGTTAGTAGAGCTGGCCATTCCTGAATCGGAATCGACGAACCGGACCGGGTCACACCCAGTCAAACTCTGAATCGGACTGGAATCAGACTGGCGGTTCAAGGTCCCGGCCGGTTCAGGTTTCGGTTCAAGGCATAGTTGAACCGCCGAACCGTCGGTTCATGATCCGGAGGTTCAACTGCCGGTTCATAGATCGGTTTATCGCCGGTTCAGGCGAAATATAAATATTTAAAAAAAAGAAATATCCATTACCCTAAAATCCAAAACACCCTCAAAATCCTAAATCCTAAATCCTAAAGTCCTACATACTATTATTCCTACTAATCCCTTTAAATCTTAAAAAAGCTACAAAAAATCATAAACACATTAAAAAACGTTCAAAAATTACATATTAAAAAAAACATAAACCATACTCTACAAAGTAACAAAACCTTAAAATACAAACCCTTAACCCTAAAACTATGTCTAATGTCTATAAACTCTAACCTAAATCATATAATATTACATAATTACATTACCCTTTAAATCTTAAAAAAGCTACGAAAATTATAAACACATTAAAAAACATTTAAATATATAAAAAAACCTAACCATATAGTTATACAAACCTTAAAATACAACCCTAAAACTATAAACCCTAACCTAAATCATATAATGTTACATTACCCTTTAAATCGTAAAAAAGCTACAAAAATCATAAACACATTATAAAATGTTCAAATAATTAAATATAGAAAAATTAACCATAACCCTTGAACTATACAAAACCTTAAAATATAAACCATTAACCCTAAACTATACACTCTAACCTAGAGTCTTAAATCCTACATTACCCTTTAAATCTTAAAAAAGCTACAAAAAAACATAAACACGTTAAAAACGTTCAAATAATTAAATTTAAAATAAAACCTAACCATAAACAATACAAAACCTTAAAATACAAACCCTTAACCCTAAACTATAAACCCTAACCTAGAGTCCTAGCTCCTACATTACCCTTTAAATGATTAAATCTTAAAAAAGCTATAAAAATCATAAATACATTAAAAAACATCAAAATAATTAAATATAAAAAACCTAACCATAAACTATAAACTATACAAAACCTTAACATACAAAACCTTAACATACAAACCCTTAACCCTAAACTATAAACCCTAACCTAAATCATATAATGTTACAATACCCTTTAAAATTTAAATCTTAAAAAAGCTACAAAACCTAGCCCTTTTTTAAAAAATTTTAAAAATGTTTTATTTTTATTTTAATTTTTTTGAACCGGGTTTCGAACCGATGGAAAATCAAATGAACCGGACCGGATCTGGAACCGGACCGCCGGTTCCGAGGGGTAGCCTGTTCAGGTTCTGGTTCAAGGTTCCCTTGAACCTTGAATCGGCGGTTCATGAACCGTGGTCACCTCTACGAGTTAGTCTCTATTTGAATTCGTATTATTTTAAGTGTTTTTTAGTGAAGACAAGTTAGGCTCCGTTCCGCACTTCCGTAGAGCTTTTTTGAGAATAATAGAGATTAACTTTATTTTTAATCTACATGATGAGTGTTCGGTAAAAAAACGTCATTTTAGCTTAAGTAACTTTTTGCAGATTAATGTAGCTTAATTTTGCCAATTTTCTTAATGTGACTCCCTCAAGATTTTTGAAGATTAACCTGCTAAATTTAACTTTTTTCTCATTTCAGCTTGTAATACTGAACATTAACTATATTTTTGAAAATATTAAGCTAATAAATCCAACTCCACCAGCTAATCATTTAATTTCAGCTACTCATTCAGCTTCAACTCATATTTCAGTTAGATTTATCGAACAAAGACTTCTATATGCATAAGACCCGGATCATGATCCATTGTTATTAATCTAAAGTTGGGTAAGAATACTATTACATGTAGATTAAGGAAAATAAAATGTGTTATTGGTTAGGGTTAGTTTTGAAATTGAATGTCACTTAAATATACTCCCTCCGTTAAGTTTTAATTGACGTTCTAGCAAATTTCAGACAAAATAAGAAACCAATTATTTTCCCGGATTATCCTTATGATTAGTGACTAATTACTTTTTTATTACTGCTCATGAAATCTCACAAAAAAATAAAAGAAAATCAAAAAATCAAAAGAAAATATCCTCTTGTTACGTTTCTCCTAGAAAATGGGAAAGCAATGAATAAAAAATTGAGAACCCAAAAAAAAAAAAAAAAAAATTACTAAGCATGAGGTAAATTTGGAAAAAATAAGTGAAAAAGTCTAAAATGACAATTAAAACTTAACAAGAACTTAAGTTTAGAACGTCAATTAAAACTTAACGGAGGGAATATTAGATGTTTAAATTACAATGTAGTGGTCTAAATAAGCTTGGTTTGGTCTCTCTTCCGCCATTATCTCTTCATAGAAATAAAAAGTTTATAAAAAAATGATCTTGATGGTTCTTTACATAATTGGTTAGATATATCACATTTAATGACAAAGTGATGTCTTTTATCCAAAAGCACGCCTAGCTTCAATCGCACATGCGTGACATGGATGCAAGATGTCAAAAATGGCGTACATATATATATATATATATCTAGTATAATCCATGAATTGTTCTGATCAAATCATGCCAACCAAGCTATATATTTACATTGATGTTGTTTTGTTTGAACTGTATAAGCATGGTCACGTAAGCTAGAGGGGTCAAACCAACAAAGGGCTTTGGGGTCCATATATATAGAGGTTTCAATGTGTTTTGTAGAGGAGTTTTGCTCATTTTTTTCATGCAACTGTTTTATTTATTGTTTGACCTACCTTGGGCTTTTTCCTTTGCTATTAAATGATGTTGCTTCCACATAATTGTCTTTTAGGCTCTTTTAGGTATATCCAATTAGAAACACGAGTTATAGTTAAATCAACAGCTGGAGTTATAGATGGAGCTGATGAGTAATTGAAACCCAAGTTAGATCTACCGTCTAGATTATTTATAAATTTAGTTGGTTATTTTGTATTACAAAATGAAATGAGAAGAAAATTATATTCAACTTGTTAATAATCAACAATTATTAGCAAAATTAAGCTGTCTACCGCTTTCAAAAGAATCAACAATCAGTCTGAGGAATTCATTTCTTGGCAAAGGCCTCAGGGTGACTGGATTAAAGTGAATACTGACGGGTCAGTGAAGGATGGTGTCTGTGCGGCTGTTGTTGGGGTTATTCGGGATAGCGATGGTCAATGGAAAGGTGGGGAGTCCTCCAGGGGTACGTCTTGCCTGGGACTTGGGATTCAGGAGGGTTTGCGTGGAGACGAACTCGCAAATGGTGGTCCATTTCATTGAGAAGCTTGTGGATCGTTCCCATCCACTCTTTAGCCTGATTGCCCAATGTCAGAGCTTCATTTGTAGAGACTAGTCAATCCAGTTTCGCCACATTTTCCGAGAAGCTAATTTTGTTGCGGATTTTCTTGCTTCCCATGCTTTCTCTCTTCCTTTAGGCTTTCACTTTTTGTTTGATCCGCCTGTGGGTTGTGTTAAGTTTTTATCTGAGGATCTTAGGGGAAGGGCTACTCCCCGTTTTCTTTATGTGTAGCCCATTTTGTTTTATTGTTGCTAATAAAGCCTAGAGAGTGATAAGCACTACTTTGTAGGGCTTAACTAAGAGTTATTAGAGGTTTTATTGGTGTCATTCGGGTAGATTTAGACACATTCTTGTGTATGGCGTTTGGAGGCGAAGTTGGTGTTTTTGGAGGTGTTTGAGCTACTTTGGAGATCATGAAGACACTGAGGAAGGAAGCCATCAAGAGAAGACGCCAAGGAGTGAAGAGGAGCCGGGTTGGTGCAAGGCAAAGGACAAGAATGCCGAGCATTAACCGCGATCGCGGGCATGGGTGCCGCGATCGCGGGCCTCGGAGCATGTCGAGAGTTTTCTGCGGGCGCGGAGAAATTGAAGGGCGCGGAGCCACATGGGCCGCGATCAAGGTCCACCACCCGCGATCGCGGGTCTGACACGGCAGAAGCTCGGACTTATTCCGAATTATCTTTTTAGTTTTCTTTTCCCTTTTTCTTGTTTCTATTTCAGTTATTTTTCTTAATGGGCTAGGTCATTTGTTAGGGCCCTATAAATACTCTCCTTATGCATTAGGGTTAGGAGACTCTTATTCCACTTTAGTTGCAATTTTAATACATCGTTGTTTATTTCGTTTGAAGTTTCTACCATGACTATGAGGAGCTAAGCCTCTTTGGCTTAGTCCGGTAATGGAAGCATGAGTTCGTTCATCTGGTTGTGAGGTTTTGTTCCTATCTATCTATCCTATTGAGTTATATCTTTTCTCTGAGCAAATTCATATTTGAATGTTTGTTGGTTTATCTAGACTGATCACCTAGGTTTATTGCTTTCATTCTTATTGCTAATACTAGGGAACTGTTGGGCTAACGCTCTAGTATAAGTAGCAAGCATTGATTGTTATCTGCATCTGTGGATTATATCTATGTGGGAATTGATTACATGGTAAATGCATCTGAGCGAGCGTTCTGTGTATGCTGGTTAATTCTTATATGCATTGCTGCCTTTGGGTTGAACCTTTAGTAGTACTAGGGTTATTCATTGGTAAGGGTTCTTTGTGGAAGGTTTCCCTCTGAATTTACATAAGATCGGGACAGGAATAACCGAATAGGAAGATAGGAGTTAATCAATGAACAACCTTTGAATGACTTATGTGGATATTACTTGGCTAAGTGTTTTTCTCTATTGATATTTCATCCATTCTACTTTATTTTGTTTGTTTTGTTTGCAACCAACCAATCATAAACCCCCCTTGTGACATTGCATGCTACCACCATTGATTCCTTCCTTCTCTGTGGGATCGATCCTGACTTACTTACTATACTTTGTTTAGTGAGGATTTTAGGATTTACTTTTGATCAGGGGTACGACGACTATCCACTCCTGTCAAATTTTGGCACCGTTGCCGGGGAAGGCAATTGCGGATTTTTGGTGTTTTGCATGCTTTGTGTGTTTTCGAATTTTTTCTGTGTGATTTTCGTGTGTTTGCTTGTATGTGTGGACCTATCTTATGGTCCATACCCGTACTGCTGACTCTCCACCTTTAGATCTTGATCCAGAGATTGAGAGAACTTTCTCCCAAGGACACAGAGTGAATCGAGCTTTGGTCTTTGAGAATCCCACTTTTGAGATGGCAGACGAGGTACCACCACCTACGTTGAGGCAGCTGACTGCGCATAACTTGACGCAACAACCACTGGCCGTACAATTCCCTGAGTTAGGCACAGGAGTGAACTTTGAGCTCAAGTCTGGTCTTATCCATCTTTTGCCTCAGTTCCATGGGCTAGCTGGAGAGGACCCAAACAAGCACCTCTCGGAGTTCCACGCCGTGTGCAGTTCCATGAAGCCACGGAATGTCACTGAGGATCAAACCACATTGAGAGCTTTTCCTTTTTCACTTAAGGATTCAGCCAACGACTGGTTTTACTACCTCACCCCAGGAAGCATCAACACCTGGGAGAAAATGAAGAAGGTGTTCCTGGAAAAGTACTTTCCAACAACAAAGCTGAACAGTCTCAAGCGCAACCTGAGCAACATCGAGCAGCATGGGACAGAGACGCTCTACGAGTACTACGAGCGTTTCAAGAGGTTGTGCTCTAGTTGTCCCTATCACGGGTATTCAGACCAGGATTTGGTCTTATATCTGTATGGGGGATTGCTAGATGAAGAGCGACGAATGGTGAACGCGGCGTGTGGGGGAAACATACTGAACAAAACCCCTACCACTGCATTTGAGATATTCAGTGAGTTGTCGGAAGGCTCAAGGCAATTCAGCAAGAGGGCGAGCGCCCAGGCTGTGAAAGCCACTTCAAGTGAGAATGTTCCCCCATCTATGGCGAGGGAAGTGAGCGAAATGAAGGAGATGATCAAGGTTTTGATGAGGAAGGAAGGACCCCAGAGGGTCAAGGAGTACGAATTTTGCTATGCCACCACGCATGCAACTGACGCATGTCCTACACTCCATGAGGAGTCCACTGAGCAAGTCAACGCTGTTGGGGGATACCAACAAAGACAACGGTACGACCCCTACTCCAGTACCTACAATCCGGGGTGGAGAGACCATCCTAACTTGAGGTACGGGAACACACACAATGTGGAGAACCCCCCTGAGTTCCGACCAAGACCCCCTCAGCAATACCAGCAGCAGCAGCAGTACCCCCAGCGACCATTCCAAGGAGGCCAGCAGTTCAGAGGCCCAGCAGAGCAGAGACCGCAAGGACAAGGAGCTCCTCGCGCTATGAATCTAGAGGACCAGGTCAATACATTGGCGCAGCACATGACCACATTGACGCAGACAGTAGGAACCATGCAGCAAAACATGGTTCAGTTCCAACATGAGACCAAGTCCAGTATCCAGAACCTGGAGAAGCAGGTAGGGCAGATCTCCCAGGCGGTCAGCAAGCTCGAAGCTAGAGAGTCACGAGCACTTCCATCTCAAACTGAGATTAATCCAAGGCAAAACGTCAACTGCATGACGTCAAGGCCAAGATGGGAGAATGAAGAAGAGAAGCTTGAATTAAAAGAGAAGTACGAGGCAAAACCGCGATCGCGGGGCGACAGCCGCGATCGCGGGTTTACGGAGCCAAAAGTCGAGAAAAACTTGAGCATTAACCGCGATCGCGGGCATGACAGCCGCGATCGCGGGGAACCGCGATCGCGGGTTGACACCCGCGATCAACTCTCGGAAAGCGCTCCGCCTCGCAAGACATTTATGAACAAGTATGACTATCCGGAGGGATATTTTGACATCCCGATGCCATTCCCTGCAGCATTAGAAGATGAAGGGAATACGGAAATATACTGCGAGATATACCAGGACTACTCGGAGAGCCCCTTCTTGAGAGAGCTACGCAAGACCATAGCGGAGCAAAAGGAGCGATCTAAGAAGAAGCCAAAGGTCAAGAAGGATGTCTCGGCTGTGGTGCAGAAGAGGATTCCCAAGAAGTGTGAGGATCCTGGAATGTTCAGCGTGCCCTGCAAGATTGGAGAGACTGAATTCAGCGAGACATTGCTGGATTTGGGAGCTTTAATCAATGTCTTGCCACTGTCCGTCTACAACAACCTCGACGTCGGACCACTAGAGAGCACGGAAATCGTCATCCAACTGGCTGACAACTCCGTCATCACTCCTGAGGGCGTTGTGAAGGACATATTGGTAAGCGTCGATACCCTTGTTTTTCCTGCAGACTTCTTTGTCATGAACACAGGGGAACGAGGAGGACGAGTAATGCTAGGGAGGCCTTTCATGAAGACCTCCAACACAAAGATCGACGTGGGCAGAGGCACAATCAGCATGGAGTTCGACAAGAGGAAGACAGAGTATAGGCTGAAGAACATTCCGGAGCATCCTCCAGATACAAGAGCAAGGAGTACGGTTACAGGAGGCAACCCCGGATGAGAAGTACAACAGGACGTCGTGCCGCGACGATAACTATGGCGCTGCTCGGGAGGCAACCCGAGGTATGAGTCGTTGAACTCATTTATGTTTTTACCTTTCTTAGGACTTAGATCTTATTTTTCTTTCTTCTTCTCACTTGTTTTTCTTTTTCTATGGGCACTAGAACTAACTATGCAGCGGATGCCAGAATCCAACACACGCGATCGCGGCGTCATACCCGCAATCGCGGTTTCCCCTCGGCGATCCATGGCGAGTTCTAGCAACAACAAAAAAATCGCCCACGGTTTAATAAAACCGGCGTGTTTTTCGAGGCAGTCAGCGCCTCGTAACTCGCACCGACTGTTACGGATGCAGGGGCATTAACCCCGCGATCGCGGGTGTTCATCGCGGCAATTATAAAGGCGAGAGGCGGTGGAGGCATTTTACAACACCTCTACCACCACCTCTCACTCTCACCAGATCGGATCTCCGACCCCGACCACCGCGGCACCCCCTGCAGCCCCGCGACTATCGTTCTGATGCCGCGACGTCATTTGGGTAAGATCTCCATTTTCCAACTCTTGGATTTCTCATAGCCTCACGAGCCGCGATCGCCGGACCCACGCCAAACCCCGCGACCACCGCAGCGCCACCGCAAAGCACCGGAGCCATTTTTCTCGAAGTTTGCTGCAAACCCAGAAACCGCGATCGCCGGCATCAACCCCGCGATCGCGGCCCATCTTCTCCAGCGAGCTTTGAGTCGAGCACAAACCGCGACCACGCCCCACACCCCGCGATCGCGGGTCCCTCCGGTACTCTTTCTGTTGTGCTTTCTCGCTTTTTTTTCCCACCATGGCAGCCTTCGTAGGCAACATGCGGAGCCAGAGGCACAGGCGCTACTATGAGACATTCAGCGCGCGAAAGTTCGTCCAGACGAAGTTCTTCGATCGGCCGATGCTGCAACGACTCGGTTTGGAGGACTGCACACAATAGTTGCTGAGCCACAGAGGGCTCGACAACTTCATTGACCTAGCCGCCCTGTCCTCGCACGAGCTGACCCTGGAGTTTCTGGCCACGCTGGAGCGCCACGATGACGGGATCACATTCAACCTGCTGGGACGGCAGAGGATGATGTTCTACCAAGGTCTGCGGGACCTGTTTGGCGTTACTGCGGCTCCCGCCGAGGATTGGGAGGCCGCAGGCACCTTGCCAGAGCTCTTCTGGCAGGATGCGACCCGGGAGGTACTCAACCCCAGCGCCGACGAGTATAACTATAAGCTGACGTACCCTTGTCTGAGGCTGGCGCACAAGGTGCTCGCCATGTCCTTCCTGGGACAGGGGGAGGTGAACAAGGTTTCGACGCTGGACCTTATAGTGCTCTGGTGTTTGACACCAGAGAGCCACAACACCCCCGACTGGGTCGATTTGTTCCTCTCCAGCTGTCTCGGGCTGAGGGAGAAGACGGGCGATAAGATCTCCATGGGGGGCATGGTGACGCTTATCGCCCAGCAATACGAGAACATCACGGACCATTGGGATTTCCCCGCCGACATCTATACCTATAACATCACACTGCTGCGGAGATCCCATCTGCTGGAAGTCCGTGGTGGAGAGTACACCTGGCTCTCCAAGAAGGAAAGGACCCACCGAATGAGGTTGCCTTGTCCGATGCCTTATGGGCCCCGGGCGAGGGATTTTTACCTCTATGCCGATGGAGAGCAGGGGTCGTCGTCCGAAGACGAAGGGGATGACGACGATAACGAGGAGGAGGAGGAAGCGACTGCAGCGGTGGACATGGAGAGCGATGTGTCATCCCCGTTGCGTTCCAGGGGCCCACCTGTGTACCCTGACTATACCTACCAGGCATCTGGGTCTGGTAGGGGATCTGGAGGGGCGCCCTGGGACCAGCTCTTGGACATAATGGTCAACCTGCAGTTGAGGCAGGCCGAGCATACACGAAGGAGTGCCGAGTGGGAACGCGACATCTCCCAGAGGCTAGAGGAGCATGAGAGGAGAAGTGTTCAGTGGGAACGCCAAGTCTCCACCCGCCTGGATGAGCAGGAGCGGCAAAGCGCTGAGTGGCAGCGCAACATGGAGGTCAACCTTGCATACCACGCCAACCACCTGGACAGTCACCTCACCACTGTTGAGGACCAGGTGGTTCAGATGCAGAGGAGAGCTGAGGCTTTCTTCAACGCTTATGGGTATTAGCCTCCACCCCAGTGAGTATTTCTATTTTCCCCTTTTCTTTTTCTTGTCTTTCATACATTGAGGACAATGCATGATTTAAGCATGGGGGAGTAGAGTATTTACTATCTATCTTGTACATATTTCTTTTCCAGCATTGTACTTTGATTTTTAGCATTTCGAATTTCAGCATTTCATTTAAAAATAAAAAATTCAAAAATTCAAAAATCCTAGGACAAGCTGAAAACCTGAAAGGGCGGCTTGGGTAAAAAGCAGGTGACCCGGACCAGCGCTAGGCTGGGGTAAAAAGGTGTCTGAGTGACGTGAGCATATGTGAGCACATCTATGAAAAAAAATATGAGTGGCTAGGATGAAAACCCGAAAGGGCTCCTAGGCAAAATGGGTGAAAAGAAGAGGAGTGATTTTAGGATCTCATTTTACCTGGAGGGGCGACATAAGAAGAGGAGTTGAAGAAGGATTGTCGGGTAGATCACTCTAGGAGGCATAAGGAGTCATAGATGGAGGATAGGATTAGAGGTCACTTTATACTATTGGATGTTCGGGTTGAGCTTGGGGGAAGTACTCTGCTTGCCCTCAAGTTTATTGAGTTGAGGATGTGTTGTAGATGAGATTGGTGCCAGGAGCTTTGGCATGAGTTAGGTAACTCTTAGTTGGAGGATATGCTTCCTGAGACCTTGGGTGCTACATTGGAGGAGTAGACTTTCTTTTAGTTTACTCGAGGACGAGCAAAGGTCTAAGCATGGGGGAGTTTGATAAGCACTACTTTGTAGGGCTTAACTAAGAGTTATTAGAGGTTTTATTGGTGCCATTCGGGTAGATTTAGACACATTCTTGTGTATGGCGTTTGGAGGCGAAGTTGGTGTTTTTGGAGGTGTTTGAGCTACTTTGGAGATCATGAAAACACTGAGGAAGGAAGCCATCAAGAGAAGACGCCAAGGAGTGAAGAGGAGACGGGTTGGTGCAAGGCAAAGGACAAGAATGCCGAGCATTAACCGCGATCGCGGGCATGGGTGCCGCGATCGCGGGCCTCGGATCATGTCGAGAGTTTTCTGCGGGCGCGGAGAAATTGAAGGGCGCGGAGCCACATGGGCCGCGATCAAGGTCCACCACCCGCGATCACGGGTCTGACACGGCAGAAGCTCGGACTTATTCCGAATTATCTTTTTAGTTTTCTTTTCCCTTTTTCTTGTTTCTATTTCAGTTATTTTTCTTAATGGGCTAGGTCATTTGTTAGGGCCCTATAAATACTCTCCTTATGTATTAGGGTTAGGAGACTCTTATTCCACTTTAGTTGCAATTTCAATTCATCGTTGTTTATTTCGTTTGAAGTTTCTACCATGACTATGAGGAGCTAAGCCTCTTTGGCTTAGTCCGGTAATGGAAGCATGAGTTCGTTCATCTGGTTGTGAGGTTTTGTTCCTATCTATCTATCCTATTGAGTTATATCTTTTCTCTGAGCAAATTCATATTTGAATGCTTGTTGGTTTATCTAGACTGATCACCTAGGTTTATTGCTTTCATTCTTATTGCTAATACTAGAGAACTGTTGGGCTAACGCTCTAGTATAAGTAGCAAGCATTGATTGTTATCTGCATCTGTGGATTATATCTATGTGGGAATTGATTACATGGTAAATGCATCTGAGCGAGCGTTCTGTGTATCCTGGTTAATTCTTATATGCATTGCTGCCTTTGGGTTGAACCTTTAGTGGTACTAGGGTTATTCATTGGTAAGGGTTCTTTGTGAAAGGTTTCCCTCTGAATTTACATAAGATCGGGACAGGAATAACCGAATAGAAAGATAGGAGTTAATCAATGAACAACCTTTGAATGACTTATGTGGATATTACTTGGCTAAGTGTTTTTCTCTATTGATATTTCATCCATTCTACTTTGTTTTGTTTGCAACCAACCAATCATAAACCCCCCTTGTGACATTGCATGCTATCACCATTGATTCCTTCCTTCTCTGTGGGATCGACCCTGACTTACTTACTATACTTTGTTTAGTGAGGATTTTAGGATTTATTTTTGATTAGGGGTACGACGACTATCCACCCCTGTCAGAGAGTGTTGTCTCTCTTTCAACCAAAAAAAAACTTGTTAATAATCAACAATTATTAGCAAAATTAAGTTATATTCATTTGTTACAAACTCCTTAAGTTAGATAAATAATTTTTTACCAAACAATTACTAATCGGATGAAAAAATAAAAATAAACTCCTATAATCTGTAAAAAAATGCCGAACTGAGCCTTAGACTTGAGTTTTCACATTGGATAATTTTTTTGTTAATGATTTTTTTAAAGGTGGACTAATTTTCCAATTTTGTAAGAGAAATAGGGCATCACACCTAACAAAAACCCCACATCTTATATAGCATTGGATGGGATTGATCCCTGACACTCACTCTCCTACATGAGTTGTTCCTTCATATAGTCTCCTTCCTTGGGTAAAAGACATCCTAATACTACTTTTTTTTTTAGTTTTACTCTTAGTAAAACCAAAAGAAAAGCAATTTTTTTAACAAGTTTAACCCATTTTGATCTTCGGCTTACTTGAGTAGTTTATTGGGCCCTTTGGTTTTAGATTTGATCCTCATATGGTCTCATCTCTAGCTCAATAACCAACCACAACAATTAGTTTCTACCAACTCTAATGACAATAACAAATATCTTTTGATCGCCTTTTTTCTCTTCAAATAATTATTTATTTTGGATAGTGATTATTGAAAAATGGAATTACCCCTTTATAACAAGACCAAAATTACACAATGAATGTCCGGTTGTGGTCGAATATGGGTGTCAAATTCTTCGCTGTATTTGTGGAGCTGATCTAGGGTGATGCTTGATTGTCCGGTCGTGGTCGTGGTCGTGGTCGTGGTCGTGTCTATGGCTCAATGAAGATCCCTCTTGTACGAGGACAACGTCATGGTTGAGGCTCCTGAAGATCCCTCCTAGAAGAGAGGGCAACGTCATGGTAGTCCATTCAGCACTTTCGCAAGAGTTCTCCTGTCTGACTCATCTTCCGGTAGCACTTTCGTCTGATCGTGATTGCTCACAACTCGCGTTAGGTCATTTTAGCTTTATTTTTGCTTTGTTGTAATTTTCATGCTTGATTTTTTGTTCTCATTGTCCAGTTTTGACCGACGCCGATTTATCGACCTCTCGATCTACCTGATGTTGTTATGTCGGATACTTCGAATTCTTTAATCATAAAAAAACCACATCTTATTTTATAGTACAGACAGGCGAACGGAGAGGGGTTATGCGGTCTAGTGACCATCTCCCCTATCATTATATTATTAAGGCATTTTATTATAGATTTTAGTTTTTTAATGGAAGATGTTAATTAGAACCTATATAGTTGTCGGGTCTTATAACATGTATAATTTTTAATTAGGCCTATTAAATATATAAATCATATTTATGTGAGATTATTTAAATAGAACCTTTGAAAACACTTTCGCTATTAATCATTTTATAAGAAATGAAACAAAATCCATAAAAAGTATGTTGCTCTAATTAACAAGTGACACAACTCTAGTTTTTAAATACTTTTTATGTATGAGGGCGATTCTTGAAAAAATAGTTTTTACCCACATTAATAAATTCGCCGGTTTAATGTGAACCCTTGCCAAACTAATGTCGTTTTAGCCTTAATTATTTTTTAACTCACACGATATTAATAGTCCATAAGCGCTTTCAATATATGATAAAATAATATCATTTTTAAATAATTAAGTATCTATCGAGACTAATTGTCTCGACCAATGCAAGAACACCCAACAATAAAGAAAGCAATAGACAAAATTTTTGTGACCCCCTTCAAACTATTTATGCATTTGCTACTGAGCACGGAGTATAATTTAATGACTTAGTTGTGTCAAGTCTTCCTAACTTAATTGATAAATATGAACTCGGTGACCACGAGGTTAGGAGTTTGAATCCTTCATCCCCATTATTCTCGATATAATGACCTAGTTTCGATATAATGATCTAGTGCATTCATGTGGGAAAGAAAAAAAATGACTTAGCTAGCCAAGTTAATATTCATTTTTTTCTACACTAAATTGCTTAACCTACAACATATATTACCTTAAATGAGGTTAAGTATGAATTCAAATACAGATCTAGGAGTCTAGGTTACTCCTTTTCTTTATATGGAATATGCTTATCCATCCCTACCTAAGAGCATAAGCTTTTTCACATAAGTGGTCAACTAAAATGGTGAAAAGCCTGGTATATTCTAACAAGGCGAAGAAAATGATAAAAGATTATGAAAAGCAATAAAGTAATTGTTTAATTTTGCGGTCTAATTAGGACACGTTTGGTATGATTCAGGATTTAGGATTCAAGTTTGAATTAGATCCATAATCGAAATTAGGAATGACTCGTTTCTTTCTTATAGCTTGTCGTTTGATATGTTGTCAGAATGAGTCATTTTTGGACATAGTCTTTATCAATGCGAGAATACTTTAGACCTTTTAACTGGGTCGGGTGAAGTCGATCAGGTTCAGGTCAAATCGGGTCGTTAAAATTTCCAGGTTGATCGAGTCATAATGAGTTTGGCTCGGTTCGAGTGGACTAAACGAGTTGAAAGTGTTCATTTTTTATGATTATAATAGTAATTTTCAATTTAAAAAATAATTAATAACAAAATAATTAATATTATTAGATAAAATATATTATAATATTTAGGGGTTTTTGCGCCAAACCACATGTTATATATATGGCCGTATTTTCCTCAAACCACCCGTTATATTGATAATTATTTTAAACCACCCATAAATAGCACTTTGTTAACAAAGAGTCACCCACAAGCTTGTTCCGTTAACTTCTTCATTAAAAAAACATAAAAATACCAAAATACCCTTGTAAATATATCAAATTTTCAAAAAATGTCATTCTTCCTCCACCCTAACCCATAAACCTTTAAAAACCCTAGACCCCTAAACCCTAAATCCCTAAATCCTAAAACCTTAAAAATAAATAAATTTCCCAAAACAATGGCCGATTACAAAATGAGAGGGTTTAGGTTTAGGGTTTTGGGGTTTAGGGTTTTAATTTCCCTAAACCCTAAAAAAGTTTTTAGGGTTAAGGGCTTAGGGTTTGTGTTTAGGGCTTAGGGGTTTAGGGTTTAAGGTAGGGTTTTCAGATTTAGGATTTAAGGGTTTAGGGTGGAGGGAAAATGGCATTTCTGAAAATTTGATATATTATTTATGTATCTCTTATTAATGTCAATATATTCCTCTTTACAATAGCTTTAAAATGATATATAATTCAATTTATATTCTCGTGTCCCGACGTGTCCCTTTTTTCTATTTTTTAGGTTTGCCGCTTCCTCGTGTCCTGCCGTTTCTGTATCCTGTGTTCGTATTCATGCTTCACAGCATAGAAAGGGAAAATATATTATTAATAATTAGTTTGATTATATTAAGTTGCTAATACATCTTGCCTATTCTTGAAACTTGGAGAAGAGAATCCTTGTAAACCCAGATTCACATAAAGGAAAGGCTTGCTTGCCACCTTTTACCTAAGCAACTCTTAATTTGGTCCAAGGGGCTTAGTCTAGGGTTCAAAGTTTTTATGTTTTATCTGAACTCTAAATATGATATTTATATATATTTTATTTTATTTCAAGTATTATTTAAGATTTATTTTTAAGAATTAATATATATTCCTTTATTATATTAGTAGGATTTATTTCAATTAATAGGTATGTGATATACATTCAAAATTTTGTGAAACAATTTTCAAAATTTTGTAAAATAGTTGATTATGAAGGAGTTTTTTTAACATTTTTTAGATATTGTCACAAAACAACAAATATGTGCATATTATGATATCTGACATGTAAAAAAGATTAAATTATATATACAATGAAATTAGAAAATCATAACACCTTATTATAGGTTACAATTGATTATTTGTTATGTTTATATTTGTATATTCTTATTTGTTATATTTATATATTCTTATTCATGAATTCTAATTGTTTTTTAGAACTTATTTTAAAAAATAACTTTACATTAGCAAATAAAATCTAAAAATTAAATTATGAACAAAATCATATTAACTAAATTTTAAAATATTCTAGAATTTAAGTTATTTTCAATTTTCCATTTATTTGTCTTTATATCATTTTGGAATAATATATGAATATAAAAAAATATTTTTTTAAAGAATTTACATTTGTTTAGTCTCATCATCTTTAATTTATGGGACTTATAAAATTTGGTTGATATTAAATAAATTTATTGTATCTAGAATGCTTACTATAAAAAAAATGCTTGATAATGAATGAGTACATTTATTGCATAAAAAAATCTAACTTTTTATGTATTATAGATAGATTTGTTTAAGAATCGTGATGATGCTCAAAATACCATTGTTTTCCCATGTGAATCTTTGTGGAAATTCATTGGATGAGATCTCTGATACGGACTTGATGGAAGTTATGAAGAGCTTTCCTTCTTTGACTTCACAAAAGATTTTTACTCAACTCTTATGAGAATTTTATCGTGCAATGCCTTCACATTAGAAAGAAGTCTATATATATATATATATATGAAAGCTTTTATTGTAGGTTGATATTTTTGGTCCCCTTGGAAACAATGTGAGAGGAATAATTGTGGATAATTAATTATTTCTAGAATAAGAAAAAGAAGAAATAAAGAATATCTTCAATGAGCAATTATTTGATAAGATATCATTAATTAGTCTTCAAGTAAAAGGTAGTTATTATCCCAATATCTAAAAAAATAATAAGAAAAAAAGGTAATTAAGAGATAAAAGGATAAAAGTCCTAAATTCTATCTCATTGTCATTCATACGTTAGTTCATCTTCTCCTTTGCCTCCATTGGAGATTTGTGGTGTTCTTGACTGACTTGAGCGTTAGAGGTGAATCAGGGAATTCCACCCCCCACCCCTTACGTTTTCTTTGTTTTCATATCCAACGAGGAGATCGGTTACAGTTTCTGGAAGCTTTTTGGGGAAGTTCTATCGTTCTCTTTCCGATCTCTAAGGTAGTACAAATTATTGCTACTACATTTGGCGTCGTCTGTGGGAGAGAGACGATGGCACCACGAAGAGTTGCCAGCAACAACGAGAACGTCCGCCAGGAGGACGTGGACGCAGCCGCGGAGGCAGAGCATCGTCGACTCGAACTGGAGTCAGCCGTCGCTAAGTCTGAACGCCGGAACGCTGACTTGACGTCCGTTGTTGTCGACAAGGACGCTGAACTCCAGCGGTTGAGGGATGAACTTGGTGTAGCCAGGAGGGTAATCAATCGGGTTCAGGGCAAGTGCCACGTAGGCGATGATTCGACTGCGGATCCGAATCGATCCAGGAGGCTGGCCAGTGTTGTCGTGCCAGGAGCGAACCGCGACAGGAGGAGCGGGATTCCACCACGCCACCACGTGGCCCGTTCATGTCGCACACCAGAGGAGGCCTCTCGTCGGAGTCGCTCAGGTCGTAGGGATCGCGACCCATACCACTGCAGGGACGCGAGAACTTCATCCTCTGCGTCTCGACCAGGTAGGCAGCCATCCAGGGAGCAAAGTCGCTCACCACGCAGATCCGGATTTAGGGCGGAAAGGGACCGCCTTTCTTATCCACAGGGCCGGGACTTCCAGGAGCGCTCAGAGAGATCTGATTCGCGCTATCCGCGCGAGAGCCGGGCTGAACGAGTCACAAGGGCGGAGCAGCAACTTCTTCGCTTGCTTGACAACCAAGGAGAGTCATTGATCAATGCATATGAGCAAGTAGAATTGAAGCTCGCTCGTATGACATCCACTTCGTTTGCACGCATCATTCATGAACAACAACCACCATCTTTTGATTTGTATGACGGGAAGTCAGATCCTATTGTTCATGTTGTTGGGTACACTCATAAGATGGCTTTGTGGGTTCTGAATGACTCGTTAATGTGTAGAATGTTTCCTGCTAGTCTGGGAAAAGTTACTGCTAAGTGGTTTCATGCTTTAGAATCAGATTCTAATTTTTCTTGGAGTTAGTTGGCTACGAAGTTTGTGTCGCATTTCATTGCCAATAGTAGAGAGCCTGCTTCGATGGATGTCTTATTTGATTTGAAAATGCGCAGGGGAGAAACTTTGAGGCAGTTTGCCCCCAGGTTCATGGAATGTTATGCTGACATGGACGACTACGATGAGAAGGTGGCGGTCACTGCTTTCAGATTGGCTCTTCCCAGGGAGAGCAAGCTAAGGGATAGTCTTACTTTGAGGGCTTCAGCCGGGGTCCCAGAATTGCAAGAGCGAATCAGGCAGTACATGAAGCTAGATGATGATACAAAGCCCAGTCGGGACAGGAGATCTATGTCTCCATTCGTCGGGCAAGGAAGAGGAGACGGTGCCGGTGACAAAAAGAAATATGGCCAGGGGCGAGATAGGGGGCTTCCTCCGCTTACAGACATGCAAGTGGTTCACACGGTGTTCAAAGAGCCGATTTACCGAATTCTGAATCGGATAAAGGAAGAGCCCTTCTTCAGTTGGCCTCCTAAAATGAAAGGTGATCCCAAGAATAGAGACTACATCAAGTTTTGCTCTTTCCATAAGGAAAAGGGGCATATGATTGAGGATTGCATAGTGCTTCAACAGCAATTGGAAAAGTGGGTGTCACAAGGGCATCTGAAGCAGTTTGTTGAGTCTGGGGCGGGATCAGGCAGAGATCAGGTCGAGAAAAGAGTCCCGGATGCTCAGGTTGAGAAAGCGAAAGAAGTTCAAAAACAAGTGATACATGTTATAGAGGCTACAACTAAGCAAACAGATTCAAGTCGACATGACTATAGATGTCACTGTCACGCCCTAGAGGTAATGAAGGCGCAGATGGTGCCTTCAAAGAAGCCCCGGATTGAGGAGTCTTAACTCCTATCTTTCTCAAGCCAAGACCTCGTAGGGATACAATGCCCACACAATGACCCGCTGGTCCTCACAGTTGACATTGCGGATTTTGAGGTACATCGGATTCTTATTGATTCAGGTAGCTCAATTGACTTGATGTTCTACAATATGTTCAAGAAGCTGGGAAAGAAGCAAGAGGATCTGGTTCCCGTCTCTACACAATTGCAAGGCCTCGGGGCGCTTCCCGTGTGGCCCTTAGGGATGCTCAGGGAGTCAGTTAGCCTCGGAGGGAAGACAGTGATCACCGAGTTCCTAGTGATCAATGTCCTGTCGCATTACAACGCCATCATGGGCCGTCCATGGCTGCATTTGATGGAAGTTGTGCATTCTACGCTGCATCAGCTCATTGTGTTTCCATTCGATGGCGGAGTGGTCCGAGTTAAAGGTGATCAGGGAGTTGTGCGGCATTGTCTCGAGATTGAGGCGTCCAAGGCTGAAGTTGTGATACCCCGTATTTTTGTAAGGTTATTTTGGGAATTTTGGAATTTTCCCGAGTACCCGTTGTGTACGTCGGATTTAATTCAGAAAGTCGGAGACATTCTGTAATGTGCTCTGTATATGTAATATTTTTCTCAGTGAAATAATATACAGACAGGGTGCCTTAGATTTTAATTGTCGTTCGCGTACGATAAATTTTTATCCCGGTTTAACGTCAGGCTCGTTCAAAGCTGAATGGGCGGGAAAAGGGAGAAACGGCGACCGCCGTGGTTGGGCCCGAGGAGTCGGCGTGTCAGCTTCTAGCTGGCCGCGATAGGCCTAGCGACGGCGACCGCCGCATTTACGACGACCGCCGCATTTACGACGACCGCCGCGTGCCCGCCGCAGGCTAAAAAAACAGCGCCCGCCGTGTTTGTCCAGTGGGCATTGCTCGTTGGTCGCCGGCGGTAATCGAGGCGTGCCGATCTGCTTTCGGCCGCGTCTCAGGGTTTGGCTGAAGCTCCCAGGAGTTTGGCTATAAATAGGGGTGTTTGGGAGAAGGTTTTGAAGCCCTTCCAACCCCGAATCGCTGCCGGATTTCCTTCTCGTCGGAGTTGGTTTTCGCCGGAGTTTGAAGGTCTCGTCGGTGTTGCTTTGGTGTGTTTCCTGAGTGCCTTTGTGAAGCTTTTGGTTAGCCTTGGAGGTTAGAAGCCAAAGCAAGTCGAAGGAGGCCGAACCGCTCGTGTTTTGGGGTGAGATTTCTCTCGTTCTGTGTCGTTTGAGTTCGTCACGGCGACCGCCGTGATGAATGCGGCGACCGCCGCCAAGAACGGCGACCGCCGCCAGTGCCCAGAAGGCCTTCGTGGCTTTGGCTTGGTTGGTTATCGTCGTGGCGTCGTTTCTTTCGGTTTCCTTTCGTCGTTCCTTAGATTCGTACTAGTTATGTCGGATCTAACCTAGGGTTCCTTTTTGGGTCGACTCGAAGGTGTTTATGCTAGTGGAGCTATACGCGTGTCGAGCCCGGAATCCCGTTGTCTCTGCTTTGTTCCAGATCTGCGGACTAAGGCAAGTGGTGGTTCGCTCTTGCTCATCGTTCCATATTTACATTAATTATCAGTTGTTTATCTGAGTAATTAATTTGGAATGATTATCTGTCTTTGTCTGGAAAAGGTTTTATAAACTGTTTTGGAAAATCATATAATAGGTTGTATATCTGCTAGAACGACGCTATTATCCGTGATCGCCTTCCGGGCATTTATGTGGGCTAATAGGAAAACTAATCCAAGTAAGGATTAGTTGTTTCTATTATCTCTATGTTTAAGTCGTTTGCCTGGATGGCTTTAATGTGAATAATTATTGTGTTAGACTGTTTAGTTAACATGAGTGTTTGTAGGAACGCTAATCCAAGTAAGGATTAGTCGTGTCTTTATAACTTAATGTGCATAGGAACGCTAATCCAAGTAAGGATTAGTCGTTTCTTTATAATTTAATATTCATGGGAACGCTTATCCATATGTAAGGATTTGTCGTTTCTTTAAATCATAATATTCCTCGGATTATTCCGAATAATTTAAGGATCATGACCTATGCTTCTTATCCACATGTAAGGATTTGAAGTGTTTTAAGCACCTTGCAAGCGCCGTTGGATGAGCTTAATTGCAGTCCTGTGTTTTAAGCACTTAGCTAGTGCATTGGGGTGGACGTAACTGTCACCCTGTAAATTAAACTGTAAGCGCTGTGGCAGTGCAATCAGGGTGAACGTAAGATCACCCGGTGTCATAATAACTTCCGTGTTCTCGGAATAATAAATTAAAAGCCTCAACAGTGTGTGTGTGTTGTAATTTAATAAGATAAGTGCAGTTAAGCACATAATTAAAGTGTAAGCACTGTAATAGTGCAATCAGGGTGAACGTAAGGTCACCCGGTGTATTAATAACGCCGTTGTTTCTCGGCATAATAATGTTAAGTCCCGCGTGTGTGTTGTGTTTGTTTTAATTTGGGTTGACGTGATTGTCACCCTGAGATTTAAGCTGTGTGCCGCTCTTAATAACATTAACGTGTTTCAGTAATGTGTGTTTTGTAATTAAATAATATATGTGCCCGAGTGCACATGATTAATAAACCCATGGCGAGTAGTGCAGCTAAGTAATAGTGCAGCTAGGAAAGCTCGTCTCGACTTGAATGTAGTACGTTCTCTTTCCGATCTGGATTCGTTGTATGCGATGAGGTTGGTCGTGAACTGAAGCATCTCAGTCAACTTTTAAATCATTGTTGTTTGATTTTGTTAAATATTCCAGATTTGTCATATTTCCTTAAAGACTCAATCTCTTGGAGTCTCTTTTCGAGTCGATTTCTGTGAAGATGAAGTCTTCCAGAATCTTCTCTCATGCATACCTCTTATTGTTATTCCGTGAAAGTGCCGGGTTATGTATCGTCCCTTCGGTTATTATTCGAGGGACAATGATAGTAAACGGTTTCAATCACTCGAACCACTCTGCTTTTTACCCTTGCTAGTCTATTCAAGTAGACTAACCCACGAACTTTGTTCTCCGCATGTGGGTTGGTGTCATCCGTTCGATTCGGCACATCAGATAGAGTGTAGATGAGAAGACTAGAAGGACTATGGAGTCGAAGGTGGTTTTCCGACGTTTTTAATAATTTCTTTTAATCAGGTTGAGATCCTTGGGCAGGTGATCATTGCGATCACAACCCTTTTTGTAATATCTTTTAAAAGTCTTCCGCTGTACCTTGTTTAAGATTTCCGTTGTAATTTATTTAAACTCTGTTTTGGTCCTATTCGGGATTGGGATGTAATCACGGGACTCGTGTTTTATATGAATAAGGTTATCATTTTGTATCATTGTATTTCATGATTTGTATTTAAACGGTAAAGCCTTGGGTGATCTCGGTAAGGAACACTGGGGTCACTGGCGGTAATACCTTTCCAAAAGGGTTAAGTTTTGGGGGTGTTACAGAAGTCAAGATGGTCCATGAGGCCCCTCAGGTGCTGGACGACGTGGGTATCTCTCCGTCCGAGAAGTCCGTGGAGGCGCTGCACAAAATCCTAGCAAATGGCCAGGCTGAGGCCACAAACAATGCTATTCTGGATGGAATCAAGAAGATATTGGACCAAGCTAAGGGTCAATGGGCGGAGGAGCTACCCGCTGTACTCTGGGCGCATCGCACAACCCCGAGAAGGTCGACTGGGGAGTCCCCTTTTTCCCTGGCTTACGGGACGAAAGCTATCATACCGCTAGAGATGGGACTTCCAACCATATGGACCACGGTTTTCGAGCAAGGAGAGAATGACCAAGCTCTCAAAGTCAACCTTGACTTGCTGCCGGAGAAGAGAGAAGCGGCGACAATGCACTTATTGGCCTATCAGCGGGAGCTGAGCAGGCTACACAACAAGAATCGCAAGCCTCACAGCTTTCAAGACGGCGACTTCGTGCTTCGTAAGGTCCTCAACAACACGAAGGATCCGACCGAAGGCAAGCTAGGCACCAATTAGAAAGGTCTATACCGGGTCGTGTCCAGTCCGGGTAATGGCTCATACAAGTTAGAGGACCTGAGTGGCAGGGCAGTCCCGCGCACTTGGAACGCCTAGAATTTTAAGAAGTACTACATATGAACACTTTAGGTAGGGGGTACTCTTGTTCCTATCCGTATGGTTTTTTCCCATGAGGTTTTCCCGCGAAGAGGTTTTAACGAGGCCCCGGGGGAGTTCGTCCTTTCGTCTTTGGATTTTGTGTTATTTAACATTGGATTTTGCAGAAACTTTCGTTCATCAATACACTGCAATTTTTAGCTCTGTTGATGGCACAAGTTGACAAAAGGTGAGTTGGCATTCTCATGCTGCGCTCCCAACGAATTGACACAGGTTGTCAAAAGGTGAGCTGGCATTCTCATGCTGCGCTCCCAACGAATTGGCACATGTTGTCAAAAGGCGAGCTAGCATTCTCATGCTACGCTCCCAACGAATTGGCACATGTTGTCAAAAGATGAGCTGCCATTCTCATGTTGCGCTCCCAATGAGTTGGCATAGGTTGTCAAAAGGCGAGCTGGCATACTTATGCTATGCACCCAACGAGTCAACAAAGGATGCTTAGAGCGTCAAGTGAAAGGCGAGCAAACATTTTCATGTTTCGCTCCCAACAAGTGTACATGAGCTGATATCAACAAGTATCGCCCCAAAAGGCGAGCAAACATTTTTAATAATTTCTTTTAATCAGGTTGAGATCCTTGGGCAGGTGATCATTGCGATCACAACCCTTTTTGTAATATCTTTTAAAAGTCTTCCGATGTACCTTGTTTAAGATTTCCGCTGTAATTTATTTAAACTCTGTGTTGGTCCTATTCGGGATTGGGATGTAATCCCGGGAGTCGTGTTTTATATGAATAAGGTTATCATTTTGTATCATTGTATTTCATGATTTGTATTTAAACGGTAAAGCCTTGGGTGATCTCGGTAAGGAACACTGGGGTCACTGGCGGTAATACCTTTCCAAAAGGGTTAAGTTTTGGGGGTGTTACAGTTGTGGTATCAGAGCCAAAGGTTGTTTTAAAACGGGTTTGGATTTTTATAAATCATTTATCCATTTTTGAAAATGCTTTTAGAAGGGCTCTGAATTTTTTTCAAAGTGAAAAGAGTTTGAGAACACCGTTCATAGTCCTGTCTTTTATATGGTCTGATATAGTAAGTTTGCTTCTATATCTAGAAAGACTAATTCCTTCCCCGTTGCCCCGTATGATATGGGTGTATTCTATTCTCTTCAGAAGAACCGGGAGAAGCCAAGGTGGTCTCGCTATACCCAATAAGGCTTGAATTCTCAGTTCTCTCATTTTGAGTTAAGGTTGTAGAACCTAGTAACTCGGTTTGAGTTCATCAATAGAAATTACCAAGTTGATCTATTCTAAGTTGATTTTATTACAATAAGTATATCAGAAGATACTAACGTGATAAAATCCTTGGAATTTGATCGGTAAACAGATGGTGAACACAAGGAACGTTATCCGTGTTGGTGTTGGGCCGAGTAATGACCCCAGACCAAATGCAATGAATGTTGCAGACCCAACGGGAGAGCGTGAGTCTGTCTTTAACAATAACCAGGGAGGCAATGGCCAAGCTCAGGCCAACGCTCCGATGTTGTTTGATGCTGCAGCAGTGGAGGCAATTCGAGGAATTGTCATGCAGGCAATCACAGATGTCATGCGACCAGTTGCACCACAAGCTCAAGGTGGTCCAGGTCCTCAAGCTACTCCTGAAGTCGAGGAGTCAGTGGAGCAAGTACCTCAGATCAATGTTGTCAGAAACAGAGGAACTTACGGGCAAGCGTTAAAAGCCGTGAGTTCAATGAGGCCTGACAGCTATGACGGTACTGGAGAACCGGTCAGGGTGACCTATTGGTTCTCACATATGGAACGGTTGTTCCGGAACATTAATTGCACTGAGGCTGGAAAAGTGCACATCGCCTCTCTTCAACTCAAGGATGTGGCTAGCGAATGGTGGGAAAGCACCGGTCTGGCTGACCATCCCGAGCTGAATTGGAGCATGTTCAAAACCAAGATGATCGATCGTTTCTTTTCCCAAGCTATGAGGGAGGAGAAGCATAAGGAATTTTTGTACCCACAGACTGATGGGTTAAAGGTGACTGAGCTCGCAACTAAGTTCAATCACTTGATGCAGTACGCTGGACCTGAGGTGTCAACCGAGGAGCAGAAGATCTGGTACTTCCATGGATGGATGAATCTAGAGATCAAGCCTCTAATGTTACGTCATGGCTGTACTACGTTAGAGCAATATGTGGATGCAGCCTACAAGACGGAAGTCACATTGGAAGAGTCTGCCCTTAAGAGGGAGAAGCAAGTTAAGGGAAAGGGTGGGCAACAGGATCGCCAGGTTGGTTCATTCAAACGACCGGCATCGCCTACCAAGTTTGAAAGGTCTGGTCATGCTAAGACCGAGACAACTCAGTCGGACTCTGCCAGAGGCTCAGGTTGGAGCGGCGGAGCAATTCAGTGCCACAATTGTGGTGAAGTGGGGCATAAAAGTTTTGTTTGCCAAAAGGACAAGAGGATGTGTCATAATTGTGGAAGGGAAGGCCACATAAAAACGTACTGCAGACTGAAGGGTCAGGGACCAATGCAGTCTTATCAGGCGTCAAATGTTGGAGGTGGACAGAACCCAAGGCCAGTGGTATCCACTCCTGAGCAGTCTATGGCTCGTAATAAAGGCAAAGCACCTATGGGGTCTTCAGGCCAAGGGCAACGACTCTTCATAATGAGTCAAGCCAACGGAGAAGAACCCTGATCCATTAAGTTGTATTGGTGTTAAGACTTTCTTTAAGATTAAGGAGTAACGACGTGTGTCGGTAATCTCCGTGGTGTTAAGATCTGCCTGATCGACTTTTGTCAATTAATGTAATGTTTGGATGTTAATGAAGTGTTTCCGTGTTTTGGAAAATTTATGAATGTGTTATCATTGCGAATTAGTTGTTCATACGAAACCTCGTAAGTGTCGAGAACAGCTTATGCCAAGTAAGGATAAAGACTGTCGGACTTATGGTGGTGGAGTTTTGTGGACAACTTAGATGTTCGTCCCTTGTGGTTAATCCCAAGGCCGACTCTGCTGTTTAAATTTAAATCCACTCCTAAGATTCTTCTTCATACATAGAGTATGTCATCTATAAGAACGGATGCAACTCTTTGAGGAAGATTAAGTTGTGGAGCGGTCATGTTGAGAGGAAAGGTTGCAGTTAAGGATGGGATATGTTGATGATCCCGATGTATTAAAGATTCAATAAGGAGAATTGTTTACGCATCTAAGGAGTACTGTGGTAAGCGTTATCTCATACGCTGAGTTCTTCCGAGATTTCTTAAGGAAATGGAATAAACTTGTAGAGTTTTGTTCGGAGAGATCAGGAGCTATCTCTCATGCGTGAGTTTATGCCATGAGCATTAAGGCGGATGAATCATTTTCAGAATGATATCCTAAGGAATTAAGAATAATATCTCGTGTGATCCATTTCAAGGATGAAGTGATTAAGGATGTTGGATCCAGGTGGTAAGATTGGTGTTGAGGTAGTATCCTCATTGGCTTAATACAAGTTTCGGGGTCGACACTTATTTTAAGGGGGAGGTTCTGTGATACCCCGTATTTTTGTAAGGTTATTTTGGGAATTTTGGAATTTTCCCGAGTACCTGTTGTGTACGTCGGATTTAATTCAGAAAGTCGGAGACATTCTGTAATGTGCTCTATATCTGTAATATTTTTCTCAGTGAAATAATATACAGACAAGGTGCCTTAGATTTTAATTGTCATTCGCGTACGATAAATTTTTATCCCGGTTTAACGTCAGGCTCGTTCAAAGCTGAATGGGCGGGAAAAGGAAGAAACGGCGACCGCCGTGGTTGGGCCCGAGGAGTCGGCGTGTCAGCTTCTAGCTGGCCGCGACAGGCCTAGCAACGGCGACCGCCGCGTGCCCGCCGCAGGCTAAAAAAACGGCGCCCGCCGTGTTTGTCCAGTGGGCATTGCCCGTTGGTCGCCGGCGGTAATCGAGGTGCGCCGATCTGCTTTCGGCCGCGTCTCAGGGTTTGGCTGAAGCTCCCAGGAGTTTGGCTATAAATAGGGGTGTTTGGGAGAAGGTTTTGAAGCCCTTCCAACCCCGAATCGCTGCCGGATTTCCTTCTCATCGGAGTTGGTTTTCGCCGGAGTTTGAAGGTCTCGCCGGTGTTGCTTTGGTGTGTTTCCTGAGTGCCTTTGTGAAGCTTTTGGTTAGCCTTGGAGGTTAGAAGCCAAAGCAAGTCGAAGGAGGCCGAACCGCTCGTGTTTTGGGGTGAGATTTCTCTCGTTCTGTGTCGTCTGAGTTCGTCACGGCGACCGTCGTGTTCTTCACGGCGACCGCCGTGTTCTTCACGGCGACCGCTGTGATGAATGCGGCGACCGCCGCCAGTGCCCAGAAGGCCTTTGTGGCTTTGTCTTGGTTGGTTGTCGTCGTGGCGTCGTTTCTTTCGGTTTCCTTTCGTCGTTCCTTAGATTCGTACTAGTTATGTCGGATCTAACCTAGGGTTCCTTTTTGGGTCGACTCGAAGGTGTTTATGCTAGTGGAGCTATACGCGTGTTGAGCCCGGAATCCCGTTGTCTCTGCTTTGTTCCAGATCTGCGGACTAAGGCAAGTGGCGGTTCGCTCTTGCTCATCGTTCCATATTTACATTAATTATCAGCTGTTTATCTGAGTAATTAATTTGGAATGATTATCTGTGTTTGTCTGGAAAAGGTTTTATAAACTGTTTTGGAAAATCATATAATAGGTTGTATATCTGCTAGAACGACGCTATTATCCGTGATCGCCTTCCGGGCATTTATGTGGGCTAATAGGAAAACTAATCCAAGTAAGGATTAGTTATTTCTATTATCTCTATGTTTAAGTCGTTTGCCTGGATGGCTTTAATGTGAATAATTGTTGTGTTAGACTGTTTAGTTAACACGAGTGTTTGTAGGAACGCTAATCCAAGTAAGGATTAGTCGTTTCTTTATAACTTAATGTGCGTAGAAACGCTAATCCAAGTAAGGATTAGTCGTTTCTTTATAATTTAATATTCATGGGAACGCTTATCCATATGTAAGGATTTGTCGTTTCTTTAAATCATAATATTCCTCAGATTATTCCGAATAATTTAAGGGTCATGACCTATGCTTCTTATCCACATGTAAGGATCTGAAGTGTTTTAAGCGCCTTGCAAGCGTCGTTGGATGAGCTTAATTGCAGTCTTGTGTTTTAAGCACTTAGCTAGTGCATTGGGGTGGACATAACTGTCACCCTGTAAATTAAACTGTAAGCGTTGTGGCAGTGCAATCAGGGTGAACGTAAGATCACCCGGTGTCATAATAACTTCCGTGTTCTCGGAATAATAAATTAAAAGCCTCAACAGTGTGTGTGTGTGTGTGTGTGTGTGTATGTGTGTGTGTTGTAATTTAATAAGATAAGTGCAGTTAAGCACATAATTAAAGTGTAAGCACTATAATAGTGCAATCAGGGTGAACGTAAGGTCACCCGGTGTATTAATAACGCCGTTGTTTCTCGGCATAATAATGTTAAGTCCCGCGTGTGTGTTGTGTGTGTTTTAATTTGGGTTGACGTGATTGTCACCCTGAGATTTAAGATGTGTGCCGCTCTTAATAACATTAACGTGTTTCAGTAATGTGTGTTTTGTAATTAAATAATATATGTGCCCGAGTGCACATGATTAATAAACCCATGGCGAGTAGTGCAGCTAAGTAATAGTGCAGCTAGGAAAGCTCGTCTCGACTTGAATGTAGTACGTTCTCTTTCCGATCTGGATTCGCTGTATGCGATGAGGTTGGTCGTGAACTGAAGCATCTCAGTCAACTTTTAAATCATTGTTGTTTGATTCTGTTAAATATTCCAGATTTGTCATATTTCCTTAAAGACTCAATCTCTTGGAGTCTCTTTTCGAGTCGATTTCTGTGAAGATGAAGTCTTCCAGAATCTTCTCTCATGCATACCTCTTATTGTTATTCCGTGAAAGTGTCGGGTTATGTATCGTCCCTTCGGTTATTATTCGAGGGACAATGATAGTAAACGGTTTCGATCACTCGAACCACTCTGCTTTTTACCCTTACTAGTCTATTCAAGTAGACTAACCCACGAACTTTGTTCTCCGCATGTGGGCTAGTGTCATCCGTTCGATTCGGCACATCAGATAGAGTGTAGATGAGAAGACTAGAAGGACTATGGAGTCGAAGGTGGTTTTCCGACTTTTTTAATAATTTCTTTTAATCAGGTTGAGATCCTTGGGCAGGTGATCATTGCGATCACAACCCTTTTTGTAATATCTTTTAAAAGTCTTCCGCTGTATCTTGTTTAAGATTTCCGTTGTAATTTATTTAAACTCTGTGTTGGTCCTATTCGGGATTGGGATGTAATCCCGGGACTCGTGTTTTATATGAATAAGGTTATCATTTTGTATCATTGTATTTCATGATTTGTATTTAAATGGTAAAGCCTTGGGTGATCTCGGTAAGGAACACTGGGGTCACTGGCGGTAATACATTTCCAAAAGGGTTAAGTTTTGGGGGTGTTACAGAAGTCAAGATGGTCCATGAGGCCCCTCAGGTGCTGGACGACGTGGGTATCTCTCCGTCCGAGAAGTCCGTGGAGGCGCTGCACAAAATCCTAGCAAATGGCCAGGCTGAGGCCACAAACAATGCTATTCTGGATGGAATCAAGAAGATATTGGACCAAGCTAAGGGTCAATGGGTGGAGGAGCTACCCGCTGTACTCTGGGCACATCGCACAACCCCGAGAAGGTTGACTGGGGAGTCCCCTTTTTCCCTGGATTACGGGACGAAAGCTATCATACCGCTAGAGATGGGACTTCCAACCATATGGACCACGGTTTTTGAGAAAGGAAAGAATGACCAAGCTCTCAAAGTCAACCTTGACTTGCTGCCGGAGAAGAGAGAAGCGGCGACAATGCACTTATTGGCCTATCAGCGGGAGCTGAGCATGCTACACAACAAGAATCGCAAGCCTCACAGCTTTCAAGACGGCGACTTCGTGCTTCGTAAGGTCCTCAACAACACGAAGGATCCGGCCGAAGGCAAGCTAGGCGCCAATTAGGAAGGTCTATACCGGGTCGTGTCCAGTCCGGGTAATGGCTCATACAAGTTAGAGGACATGAGTGGCAGGGCAGTCCCGCACACTTGGAACGCCTAGAATTTTAAGAAGTACTACATATGAACACTTTAGGTATGGGGTACTCTTTTTCCTATCCGTATGGTTTTTTCCCATGAGGTTTTCCCGCGGAGAGGTTTTAACGAGGCCCCGGGGGAGTTCGTCCTTTCGTCTTTGGATTTTGTGTTGTTTAACATTGGATTTTGCAGAAACTTTCGTTCATCAATACACTGCAATTTTTAGCTCTGTTGATGGCACAAGTTGACAAAAGGTGAGTTGGCATTCTCATGCTGCGCTCCCAACGAATTGACACAGGTTGTCAAAAGGTGAGCTGGCATTCTCATGCTGCGCTCCCAACGAATTGGCACATGTTGTCAAAAGGCGAGCTGGCATTCTCATGCTACGCTCCCAACGAATTGGCACATGTTGTCAAAAGATGAGCTGCCATTCTCATGTTACGCTCCCAATGAGTTGGCATAGGTTGTCAAAAGGCGAGCTGGCATACTTATGCTACGCACCCAACGAGTCAACAAAGGATGCTTAGAGCGTCAAGTGAAAGGCGAGCAAACATTTTCATGTTTCGCTCCCAACAAGTGTACATGAGCTGATATCAACAAGTATCGCCCTAAAACGAGCTGTATAAAGCAGTCAAACCAAACAGGGTCTATGTTGGGGCATAAAAACGACTCGAAAAAGCCTCATAAGATCGGCACGGCTTGTTGCAAACCGTGCCAGAAACGTTCCAGGTCGTGCCAGCGCGCAAAGGAGCCAGAATTGGCCTCTATAAAGAGGCATGGTTTATGACAAATCGTGCGCGAGTTTTCTAAAATGCCAGAATCAGCCTCTGTAAAGAGGCACGGTTTGTGACAAACTGTGCGGACGGTGTCACAAACCGTGCGCTTTTCTCGGGATCATGCAAAGTTGAGTTTCTGTAATCTGGCACGGTTTGTCATAAATCGTGCCAATGATGTCACAATCTGTGTGCCTCTCTAGAAGACACGGTGTGAGTCTCGACAAGCCCGCACGGTTTGATGCAAACCGTATGGCATGTTCCAAACCGTGCCGGGTCGGAATTTTCGGATCCGCCGATCTCGGCTGAGCCTGAAGGATCCGAGGGGCAAAATGAGAGGAATAATTTTGGATAATTAATTGTCCCTAGAATAAGAAATAAATAATATTTTCAAAGAGCAATTATTTGGTAAGATATCATTAATTAGCCTCCAAGTAAAAGGTAGTTATTGTCCCAATATCTAAAAAGATAATAAGAAAAAAAGGTAATTAAGAGATAAAAGTGGAAAAGCCCTAAATTCTACCTCATTCTCATTCATACGTTCGTTCATCTTCTCCTTTGGAGATTTGTGGTGTTCTTGACTGACTTGAGCGTCGGAGGTGAATCAGGGGATTCCACCCCCCACCCCTTACGTTTTCTTTGTTTTCAGATCCAACGAGGAGATCGGTTACAATTTCTGGAAGCTTTTTGGGGAAGTTCTATCGTTCTCTTTCCGATCTCTAAGGTAGTACGAATTATTGCTACTACATTTGGCGCCGTCTGTGGGAGAGAGACGATGGCACCACGAAGAGTTGCCAGCAACAACGAGAACGTCCGCCAGGAGGACGTGGACGCAGCCGCGGAGGCAGAGCATCGTCGACTCAAACTGGGGTCAACCGTCGCTAAGTCTGAACGCCGGAATGCTGACTTGACGTCCGTCCTTGTCTGCATTATTAAGTAAATATAAGTAAAGATGGATGTCACGGCCGGGGCGGGGGGACGAGAAAAGAAAGGGCTCCGAAGAAAGAAATTGAGGTTCCCAATGCTTCTCCACGCCCAACGAGATGCGCCAACCTCGGGATGCTTTACTCCTAACCCCTAAAGGTTCTGAGATGGAGCTTAACCTGAGTCTCGGTTAAGAACGGCGATGATCTACGTTTCACACGGCGCACGATTCCATGGATAGTTTCATTCGATATCGTGATGGAGGACATAGCTTACGATCATCGGCTTTGATCATGCCACTAGGCATTTGATTAGGACATTGCACAATGATCCGAACACTTTGTCGCATCTCTTCGATACGGATACAGTAACGATCATAGCGATCTCCTCTAGTACCTACTGGTACGTCAAAATCGAATTGGTCATAAACATCGTAAGGTGCTGCTCTTCGCAAATCCCAGCATACCCCGGTTGGGATGGGTAGGCCCACCACTTCACTTTCACTTAGGCCCGAGCCAAGTCAGTGGGGGGACCCTGTCGAGCTCTTCCCCCCCCCCCCCCCCCCCCCACAAAATACACAAACTGTACGTGAGAGTTTCCCTTCATACGGCTCAAATCATTCTCATATGCCCCGAGAGGCATCCTTTCCTTCTTTGTTAGGTTGGTTCACGTGCGCGCAAACGAGCACCGGCCGCAATAGCAGGAAACTATGACCAATAGAGTCAGACACTTAACTACATCCGCACGCAAAAGGTGGTTCTGGTTGAGGCTTTCTTTCCCTTATTAGTATTAGTAAATAAAGGGGGCACAGGAAGTTCGCGGGGTAGGCCCGATTCGACCGATGGATAACAAGAAGGCGAGCTGATCTCCTTTGAGAAAGGAAAAAGCCCAGTCAGCCACCAACTCGGTGCAGGTCACGTGACCTACAGCTCGGCCTTCGCTTTTTGAGGCTTCCTTTACCCACATTTCTATGTGCCCGCAGCACTTCCATATGGAGAAAGATAGGCTTACCATGTTCCATCAATAGCACCTAACCTATGTCGATTTTGGCGAACCGTGCTCCACCCCGGTGAACTCATGCGGTTCCGACGTGCCCAGAGGCCATAGGCGAATCCGTTCACGGTCCTACGGACCAACACCATTCGAAGGTGGGCGGCCCGCCCCGCCTAGAACAGTCATGTTTGACTGGGCTTACACACATTCGCTCACTTACGCTGTCCCCCCTCAGCTCACCCTAGCCCCGGGCCTTCTTCTAACGTAAGCTCCAAGGCTTCACACTAAGTCTTCACTGACATAAGATGCATGCTTAAGTAGAGTCAGGCAGAACCGTTGTTGCCTGATGGGAACTTCCCCCATATTGCTATCAATGTCTTCATGTCGCACGACCTCTTAACATTACACCACTGAATCCCCAATCCTTTGCTTGTTGTGCAGTGACAATACCAATATCCACTAATCGTTGTTTCCAGATGCGGTTGCCGGTTGACATCTCTTCTAATTCGTTGATACGAGAAGCAAATTGTTGTGTGGAGGAATCAATATATCGACATAAGCCAAGAGGTAGATCTTGTGCCACTCCACCTGGTCGTATGAAACTGGCATGCATCCTGGCTCCCGGGACTCTTTCATAGAATTCCAACAATTTCTCTCGCTCCTCAGAAGCCCACAGGGACGGAGTTAATGCTCCCACATCCATAGCATGCGTAGTTAAAGCAAGTGAATGATTTGAAATTCGAGTTATTTCACGGAATAACACTCGTATATTGAGCTCGTAATGGTACCTCGCAATTCAAAAGTCTCTCTACGGCTGAAGAATGAGCGTGTTCTTGGGCCATCGTAGAAACATAGATAGGGTATGTGATACCCCGTATTTTTGTAAGGTTATTTTGGGAATTTTGGAGTTTTTCCGAGTACCCGTTGAGTACGTCGGATTTAATACAGAGATTTTGAGACATTCTGTAATGTGCTCTGTATCTGTAATATTTTTCTCAGTGAAATAATTTACAGACAAGGTGCCTTAGATTTTAATTGTCATTCGCGTACGATAATTTTTATCCCGGTTTAACGTCAGGTTCGTTCAAAGCTGAATGGGCGGGAAAAGGGAGAAACGGCGACCGCCGTTCAGAAACGGCGACCGCCGTGGTTGGGCCCGAGGAGTCAGCGTGTCAGCTTCTAGCTAGCCGCGACAGGCCTAGCGACGGCGACCGCCGCGTGCCCGCCGCAGGCTAAAAACGGCGCCCGCCGTGTTTTGTCCAGTGGACATTGCCCGTTGGTCGCCGGCGGTAATCGAGGCGCGCCGATCTTGCTTTCGGCTGCGTCTTAGGGTTTGGTTGAGGCTCCCAGGTGTTTGGCTATAAATAGAAGTGTTTGGGAGAGGGTTTTGAAGCCCTTCCAACCCCGAATCGCTGCCGGATTTCCTTCTCGTCGGAGTTGGTTTTCGTCGGAGTTTGAAGGTCTCGCCGGTGTTGCTTTGGTGTGTTTCCTGAGTGCCTTTGTGAAGCTTTTGGTTAGCCTTGGAGGTTAGAAGCCAAAGCAAGTCGAAGGAGGCCGAACTGCTCGTGTTTTGGGGTGAGATTTCTCTCGTCTCTGTCGACCGTGTTCTTCACGGCGACCGCCGTGATGAATGCGGCGACCGCCGCCAAGAACGGCGACCGCCGCCAGTGCCCAGAATGCCTTCGTGGCTTTGGCTTGGTTGGTTGTCATCGTGGCGTCTTTCCTTCCGTGTTCTTTCGCCGTGTTTAGATTCGTACTGTTTATGTCGGATCTAACTTAGGGTTCCTTTTATGGGTCGACTCGAAGGTTGTTGTGCTGTCGGATCTATACCCGTGTCGAGCCGGAATCCAGTTGTCGTCTTTAGACTATTCTGCGGATTAAGGCAAGTGGCGGTTCGCTGTTGCTCATCGTTCCATATTTACATTAATTATCAGTTGTTTATCTGAATAATTAATTTGGAATGATTATTGTGTTCATGTGGAAACGGTTTTGTTAACTGTTTTGGAAACTAAAATATGATGTTATAATAGGTTGTATATCTATTAGAACAACGCTATTATATATATACGTGATTAATACAGATATTATTATAGGTTGTATATTGTTAGAACAACGCTATTTTATCTGTTTCTGGCCGCGATGGCTTTGTTGTGATTGATTACTGTGTTGAACTGTTTAGTTAGCACAAGTATTCGTAGGAACGCTACTGTGTATCTCATTGCGAGTGCTAGTCGTTTCTTGATAACCTGATGGTTAGGATTTAGTTCCTACCATCCTTCTCTAATGCCGTTTGTAGGGATTTAGTTCCCGACTCTGCCTTGAGGGATTTAGTTCCCGTGGGATTTAGTTCCCGATTCGACTTTTGGGATTTAGTTCCCGAGTCAACTCTGCTTTAGGGATTTAGTTCCCGAGGGATTTAGTTCCCGAGCCGACTTTAGGGATTTAGTTCCCGAGTCAACTCCGTCCATGGATTTAGTTTCCGACGGTATCTCTTTATCCCGATGGATGAGATGATTTAAAAGCCTATAACGTGATGTGGGTTTTTGGAATTAAATAAGATAAAGTGCCCGAGTGCACATAATTAATATACCTTTGGCGAGTAGTACAGCTAAGTAAATAGTGCAGCTAGGAAAGCTCGTCTCGACTGTTGATCAGAGTACGTTCTCTTTCCAATCTGGATTCGCTGTAAGCGATGAGGTTGGTCGTGAACCGAAACATGTTAGTCAGTTTTTAAATCGTTATGTGGTTCTGTAAGATCCAGACTTGAATGTAGTACGTTCTCCCTCCGATCTGGATTCGCTGTAGGCGGTGAGGTTGGTTGTGAGCCGAAGCATCTCAGTCAGCTTTTAATCGCTGCTGTTTGATGCTGTAAACGTTCCAGATTTGTCATATTTCCTTAAAGACTCATTTCCCTTGGAGTCTCTTTTCGGGTCGATTTCTGTGAAGATTAAGTCTTCCAGAATCTTCTCTTGTGCATACCTCTTGTTGTTATTCCGTGAAAGTGTCGGGTTATGTATCGTCCCTTCGGTTATTATTCGAGGGACAATGATAGTAAACGGTTACGATCACTCGAACCATTCTGCTTTGTACCCTTGCTAGTCTATTCAAGTAGACTAACCCATGAACTTTGTTCTCCGCATGTGGGCTGGTGTCATCCGTTCGATTCGGCACATCAGATAGAGCAAAGATATGAGGAGACTAGATTGACTATGAAGACGACGGTTGTTTTTGGATGTTTTAATAATTGCTTTTAATCAGGTTGAGATCCTTGGGCAGGTGACCATTACGATCACAACCCTTTTTGTAATATCTTTTATAAGTCTTCCGTTGTACTTTGTTTAAACTCTGTGTTTGGCCTATTCGGGATTGGGATGTAATCCCGTAACTCATGTTTCATTTGATTGATGTTTTGATTTGGATACTTTGATCATTATGTATCATTGTATGCCTTAAATTGTATTTAAACCGGTAAAGCCTTGGGTGATCTCGGTAAGGAACACTGGGGTCACTGGCGGTAATACCTTTCCAAATGGGTTAAGATTTGGGGGTGTTACAGTTGTGGTATCAGAGCCAAAGGTTTTAAAACAGATTTGGGATTTTATAAATCATTTATCCGTTTTTGAAAATGCTTTAAAAGGGCTCTGAATTTTCAAGGTGAAAAGAATTTCAAAACACCGTTCATAGTCATGTCTTCTGTACAGTCTGATATAGTAAGCTTGCTTCTATATCTAGAAAGACTAATTCTTTCCCCGTTGTCCCGCTAGATATGGGTGCATTCTGTTCTCTTCAGAGGAACCCGGGAGAAGCCAAGGTGGTTTCGCCATCTCCAGTTAGGCTTGATTCCCAGTTCGCTCGTTGTGAGTTAAGATTGTAGAATCTAGTAACTCGGTTTGAGTTCATCAATAGAAATTACCAAGTTGATCTATTCTAAGTTGATTTTATTACAATAAGTATATCAGAATGATACTAATGTGATAAAATCCTTGGAAATTGATCGATACACAGATGGTGAACACAAGGAACGTTATCCGCGCTGGTGCTGGGCCGAGTAATGACCCCAGACCAATTGTAGGAAATGTTGGACAAGACGAGCAAGAGTTTGGTTCCAACAACCATCCTAGAGGCAATGGTCAAGAGCAGACCAACGCTCCAATGGCATTTGATGCTGCAACATTAGAGGCAATTCGGGGAATGGTCATGCAAGCAGTGACTGATATACTGCGACCGAGTATGCCACAGGCACAAGGTGTGCAAATTCCCCCACCGGTTCCCAGATTTGAGGAGCCAGGAAACCGTGTATTCCAGGAGAATATAGTCAGGACTCGAGACAACTATGGTCGTGCTCTGAAGACCATTAATTCCATGAGGCCTGACAGCTATAACGGGAAAGGGGAACCAGTCGGGGTGATCCATTGATTCTCCCACATGGAGCGGTTGTTCCGCAACATTGATTGTACTGAAGCTGAGAAAGTACATATAGCTTCTCTTCAGTTAAAGGAGGATGCTAGTGAGTGGTGGGAGAGTACCGGCTTAGCTAATAGCCCTGTTTTGAACTGGGAGATGTTCAAGACAAAGATGACAGGCCGTTTATTCTCTCGTGCTATGAGGGAGGAGAAACACAAAGAGTTCTTATACCCTAAGACTGATGGATTGAAGGTGACTGAGCTGGCAACCAAATTCAATCATTTGCTACAGTATGCTGGACCTGAGATATCCAGTGAGGCACAGAAAATCTGGTATTTCCATGAGTGGATGGGCCCAGATATTAAGCCACTGATGGTGCATCACGGATGCTCGACTTTGGAGCAGTACGTGGATGCAGCCTACAAGTTAGAGGTGACTCTGGAAGAGTCGACCAAGAAGCGTGATAGCCAGAGGCAAGGGGAGAACCAGCCTAAGGCAAGTGGGTTTAAACGTCCCGCTCCGCCAGCTGATTTTGCCAAATTTGGCCGAGCAAAAATGAATATGACTCAGGATGGGTCTACGCAACGTTCGGGTCAGGGCAATAGCCTGATCCAGTGCTACAACTGTGGTACCTACGGGCACAAGAGTAATGTGTGTCCGAAGGAGGAGAAAACGTGCTATGTCTGTGGAAAGGAAGGACACTTGCAGTTATTTTGTCTGCAGAGGAGACAGAAAGGGGCTGAGTCACAGTAGAGATTTGTTAATCAGAACAACCAACCCAGGTTCAGTCCGGTGGAAGCCCCTAGTCCTTCAATGCAGACAACTGCGAGAAACAAAGGGAAAGCCCCAGTGGCTTCAGGAAGCCAAGGTCAACGCCTACGTGATGCGTGAGGCGGATGGACCCTATGCTTCTAATGCTTAGAGTACTTTGTATCTGCATTACACGTTTGTTAATGTGTTGTTGATATGGGTGCTACCCAGACTTTCATTTTGGATGGTTGTAAGTTAAGTTGTGTGTGCAACGAGGTTGTGAACCTTTTGTTGTAACTCTTCTTATATATGAACCTTTGGTTTATACCAAGTTAATGTTTCGTTGCTTGGTATGGGGTAAGGTCTCGTGTTCGAGACTCACCAACAACCTCTTGGGAAATGGCTTCCATTTAATTTAGAGTAGCCTACCAAGGATGGGTTGAGATATATGGACAACGGCTCATGGCAACAGTGGATGCTGGTAATGGCTGGGCCTGGGCTCGGAGCCACTAGTGAGTCGTCTGTGAACCATGTAGTGGGCTGGTCCAAGATGGTGACCATGTAGTGGGAACCAATCGTCTGTCGGATTGTCGATTACCATCAATGGTAAGAAATTCAAAGCGATTTGACCTAAATAACCATGGTCCCATACGATAATTATTCTCGGTATGGATTGACGGAAGCGTCATAAGGCAGTGATCGACTTCAGTTTTTGTTATTTCTGTGGTTAGAGAATTTACGGGTGTCTTTCCAGAAGATATTCCTGGATACCCCGAATCGTGTCGTGGAGTTTGCAATTGATCTCGAGCCGTGTACCACGCCGATCTTTGAGGCACCGTACCGGATGGCTCCTATTGAGATGCAAGAGTTGAAGAAGCAACTCAATGATCTTTTTGACAAAAGTTATATAAAGCTGAGTGCATCACCTTAAGTAGGAGTGCCCTAGTTTTATTTGTCAAAAAGAAAGATGGACCGTTTTGACTTTCGAGAGTTGAATAAAGTCACGATCAAGAGCAAGTATCTGTTGCCAAGGAGTGATGATCTGTTGGATCAACTACATGGAGCAAAAGTTTTCTCCAAGATCGACCTGAGATCTGGTTTTCATCAGCTCGGGATTCGTGAGGATGATATTCCGAGGATTTCATTTCGGACGAGAGATGGTCACTACGAGATTGTAGTCATGCCATCTGGATCTACGAATGCTCTAGCAGTTTTCATGAACCTAGTGCATCGATGTTTTAGACCAGTACTTGAATAAGTTCATAGTGGTCTTCATCAATGGCATTTTGATATTTTTCCCGAGCAAGGAAGCTCACAGGGAACATCTGCGGATTGCTTTATCGGTCCTTAGACCAAGTCGGTTGTACGCAAAGTGGGCTAAGTGCGATTGTTGGATCTAGAAGTGGCTTTCTTAGGCCATGTGATCAATAAGAATGAGGTTATGGTTATTCCCCAGAAGAGTGAATCAGTAGTTGTTTGGAAGCGGCCTCAGGGTGTGAGCGAGGTGTGCAGTTTCCCAGAGCTTGCTGAGCATTATAGACGGTTCATGGGAGGATTTTTCTAAGATCACTCCACCTATGATCAGTCTGTTCCGCAAGGTCAACAAGAATTTGTCTGGAATGACAAGTGCAATACCAGTTTTCAAGAAGTTGAAACAATGTCTGACTTATGCACCAGTTTTGGCGTTGTCGGAAATAATGATGGCTATATGGTCTATAGTTAATGCTTCGAGAAATGGGTTGGGATGTGTCTTTGATGCAGAGGGGCAAGGTTATTGCATACGCATCTAGACAATTGAAAACCTATGAAGCAAACTAACCAACACATGACCTAGAACTAGCAGCAATAGTGTTTGCATTGGAAACTGAGGTTACTTGGGTGACCTAGAGGTCAGAAGAAGTTTTCCACTAGGAGATTATTCGTTTACATGGCATTCCTAAGATCATTGTATCGGATCGAGATGGCCGATTCATGTCAAGTTTATAGCAAGAACTTCACAAGGCCATGGGAACTGAATTGAGATTCAGCAGCGTTTCATCCTCACACAGATGGTCACTCTGAAAAGACTATCTGGACCCTGGAGGATATGCTAAGAAGCATACGTACTCGATCATCCGACTAGCTGGGAAGACAGCCTAAGTCTGATTGAGCTCACGTACGATAATAGCTGGCATGCTACGGTCAAGAGGGCTAAGTTCGAAGCTTTGTATGGTCACAAATGTAGATCTCAGATTTGTTGGGTTGAGTACGCCGACAAGATTCTACTTGGACCAGAGTTGGTCGAAAGGACAACTTCGAACATTGCTCTGAGTAGACAGAGGTTGTTGACCGCTCAGAGTCGACAAAAGTTTTACGCAGATCAGAAGCGTTAAAGTGTTGAGTTCGAGGTTGGTGGCAAGGTACTTGTCACAGTATCGCCACCAAGGATGTTTTCAGGTTTGGTAAGCGTGGGAAGCTTAACCCTCGCTACATGAGACCATTCAAGATTTTGGATAGAGTAAGATCTCTAACGTACCGTTTAGCATTGTCGCCATCAGCATACCCAGTGTATAATGTGTTCCACGTATCATTGCTAAGGATATTCGTGCCAAGATGAGTCTCGTAGGCTGAGCTATAAGGACGTCGAGATTCAGGCAAATGGTACTTGAGAGGAGATGTCAGTGTGCATTCTCGAACACCGTGTGAAGCGACTGTGCAACAAGATTGTATTGTTGGTACGAGTTCTGTGGTTCAGGTCTGGGACTGAGGAAGTTACTTGGTAAACCGAGGCAGAGATGCTCAGACACTTTCCCGAGTTATTTTTCGGCCAAGTTTCAGGGTCGAAACTTCTTTTAAGGGGGAGGTGATGTAATACCCCGTATTTTTATAAGGTTATTTTGGGAATTTTGGAATTTTCCCGAGTACCCGTTGAGTACGTCGGATTTAATACAGAGAGTTTGAGACATTCTGTAATGTGCTATGTATCTATAATATTTTTCTCAGTGAAATAATATACAGACAAGGTGCCTTAGATTTTAATTGTCGTTCGCGTACGATAATTTTTATCCCGGTTTAACGTCAGGTTCGTTCAAAGCTGAATGGGCGGGAAAAGAGAGAAACGGCGACCGCCGTTCAGAAACGGCGACCGCCGTGGTTGGGCCCGAGGAGTCAGCGTGTCAGCTTCTAGCTGGCCGCGACAGGCCTAGCGACGGCGACAGCCGCATTTACGGCGACCGCCGCGTGCCCGCCGCAAGCTAAAAACGGCGCCTGCCGTGTTTTGTCCAGTGGACATTGCCCGTTGGTCGCCGGCGGTAATCGAGGCACGCCGATCTTGCTTTCGGCCGCGTCTTAGGGTTTGGTTGAGGCTCCCAGGTGTTTGGCTATAAATAGGAGTGTTTGGGAGAAGGTTTTGAAGCCCTTCCAACCCCGAATCGCTGCCGGATTTCCTTCTCGTCGGAGTTGGTTTTCGCCGGAGTTTGAAGGTCTCGCCGGTGTTGCTTTGGTGTGTTTCCTGAGTGCCTTTGTGAAGCTTTTGGTTAGACTTGGAGGTTAGAAGCCAAAGCAAGTCGAAGGAGGCCGAACCGCTCGTGTTTTGGGGTGAGATTTCTCTCATCTCTGTCGACCGTGTTCTTCACGGCGACCGCCGTGTTCTTCACGGCGACCGTCGTGATGAATGCGGCGACCGCCGCCAGTGCCCAGAATGCCTTCGTGACTTTGGCTTGGTTGGTTGTCGTTGTGGCATCTTTCCTTCCGTGTTCTTTCGCCGTGTTTAGATTCGTACTGTTTATGTCGGATCTAACTTAGGGTTCCTTTTATGGGTCGACTCGAAGGTTGTTGTGTTGTTGGATCTATACCCGTGTCGAGCCGGAATCCAGTTGTCGTCTTTAGACTATTCTGCGGATTAAGGCAAGTGGCGGTTCGCTGTTGCTCATCGTTCCATATTTACATTAATTATCAGTTGTTTATCTGAGTAATTAATTTGGAATGATTATTGTGTTCATCTGGAAACGGTTTTGTTAACTGTTTTGGTAACTAAAATATGATGTTATAATAGGTTGTATATCTGTTAGAACAATGCTATTATATATATACGTGATTAATACAGATATTATTAAAGGTTGTATATTGTTAGAACAACGCTATTTTATCTGTTTCTGGCCGCGATGGCTTTGTTGTGATTGATTACTATGTTGAACTGTTTAGTTAGCACAAGTATTCGTAGGAACGCTACTGTGTATCTCATTGCGAGTGCTAGTCGGTTCTTGATAACCTGATGGTTAGGATTTAGTTCCTACCATCCTTCTCTAATGCCGTTTGTAGGGATTTAGTTCCCGACTCTGCCTTGAGGGATTTAGTTCCCGTGGGATTTAGTTCCCGATTCGACTTTTGGGATTTAGTTCCCGAGTCAACTCTGCTTTAGGGATTTAGTTCCCGAGGGATTTAGTTCCCGAGCCGACTTTAGGGATTTAGTTCCCGAGTCAACTCCGTCCATGGATTTAGTTCCCGACGGTATCTCTTTATCCCGATGGATGAGATGATTTAAAAGCCTATAACGTGATGTGGGTTTTTGGAATTAAATAAGATAAAGTGCCCGAGTGCACATAATTAATATACCTTTGGCGAGTAGTGCAGCTAAGTAAATAGTGCAGCTAGGAAAGCTCGTCTCGACTGTTGATCAAAGTACGTTCTCTTTCCAATCTGGATTCGATGTAAGCGATGAGGTTGGTCATGAACCGAAACATCTTAGTCAGTTTTTAAATCGTTATGTGGTTCTGTAAGATCCAGACTTGAATGTAGTACGTTCTCCTTCCGATCTGGATTCGTTGTAGGCGGTGAGGTTGGTTGTGAGCCGAAGCATCTCAGTCAGCTTTTAATCGCTGCTGTTTGATGCTGTAAACGTTCCAGATTTGTCATATTTCCTTAAAGACTCATTTCCCTTGGAGTCTCTTTTCGGGTCGATTTCTGTGAAGATTAAGTCTTCCAGAATCTTCTCTTGTGCATACCTCTTGTTGTTATTCCGTGAAAGTGTCGGGTTATGTATCGTCCCTTCGGTTATTATTCGGTGGACAATGATAGTAAACGGTTACGATCACTCGAACCATTCTGCTTTGTACCCTTGCTAGTCTATTCAAGTAGACTAACCCACGAACTTTGTTCTCCGCATGTGGCTGGTGTCATCCGTTCGATTCGGCACATCAGATAGAGCGAAGATATGAGGAGACTAGATTGACTATGAAGACGACGGTTGTTTTTGGATGTTTTAATAATTGCTTTTAATCAGGTTGAGATCCTTGGGCAGGTGACCATTACGATCACAACCCTTTTTGTAATATATTTTATAAGTCTTCCGCTGTACTTTGTTTAAACTCTGTGTTTGGCCTATTCGGGATTGAGATGTAATCCCGTAACTCATGTTTCATTTGATTGATGTTTTGATTTGGATACTTTGATCATTATGTATCATTGTATGCCTTAAATTGTATTTAAACCGGTAAAGCCTTGGGTGATCTCGGTAAGGAACACTGGGGTCACTGGCGGTAATACATTTCCAAATGGGTTAAGATTTGGGGGTGTTACAGGGTCGACGACGGAACGAAGAACTCGCCCTAGATACAACTTTTTCGTACACGTTCACTTGCATGACATACACAAGTGCTCTCTGAACCGTGCAATAAGGTCACCCATAACACGGCTCTCCTACTTGAGTTACCTTAGCCCCAGGCCATGCTATTCCATGATATTGGAAAAATGACAGCATAACGTAACAACTAGTATTGAAAGCGGGTCTCCCTTTGATTGAGGGAGGTTGACGTCTAGTCAATAGGAGCCCTAATTTCCAATCACTAAGAAAAAAAAGCACTATGTAAAGCTTTGTCGGTCATTTTTCCGGCCCCAGGGGACTTTACTCGACCCATTCCCCAGTCTCTCGCACTGCTCAAGTAAGTGTGCGACTCCGTATGAGGACCTCCTTCCCTTCTGCCCACTCTCCATTCACACGGTTCTCAAAGCAGAGGAGGAAGGGTGAGCAGCAGGTACCACGAGCTCTCTGTCCCACACATCTATCCAGAAGCAAGTGTAGTTCACCGGTTTCACCGAATGCTCTTATCTCTCGGCAAAGATCGTGTGAGTGTGCAGTTATGCTTTGGATGCTTCGCCATAGAATAGATCGACTCAGTTACCGTTCTTTTCCGGTGCACTCGCTTTATATCTCCGACACACAAGGAAGGACGCGGTGGGAAGGACCCTAACCTCTGTCCGACCGATCATTCCACTGGCATCTCGCATTCACGCCCTCGTTTGACTGCCGCTCGGGGATGTAATTGTAGATACCTTAGTCTTAGTGCGTCGTTGGCTCCACATGTTATCTCCTTCTACGACATGTTGTTGTCGTCGCCATATTCTATATGTCACTTAGTCATCTCTGCTTCGCTGCGGGTCAGCACCTCCGAAAGAAACGGAGGACTTCATTCAGTGACTCCGCGATCGCCCTCTGAACGATCAGAATAAGGTAAAGCTTGAAGATAAGTTTTGTACTCTATTAATTTCTCAGTCCCTCTAGTCGGGTGGGCGCCGGCCGGTCTTTCGACCAGATCCCCCTAAAAACCATACGTGCGGGTCTCCCCGCATGCGGCTCACGCCATTCGAGGTGGCCTAGCATTTCCTTCAGAACCTGTAGTGAAATTAATTGAGACTGCTCGACCTCGGAAGCGAGCGTGTAGGCAGCGCTGTCTGTTGTACCGTTGACTTTATTTTAGTGTTCTTGTGAAACTTACTACTATTAATTATTATTTTTAATTTTCTTAATATTACAACTTGTTGTACAACGCATACAAGTAAAATAGAAAACATCAATCATAAAATAAAAATCGAGTTATTTAGTTTACCACCCCTATAATTTTGACACGAAACAAAATAATATAATACTAAAGTCAAAGAACGAATAGACTTGTTCAATCGATTGACCATTTCAACACCCTCTTTCTTACTTTCACATCTTATATGAGTTATCTTCACTAGGTTGGTGTTTGGCATTTATATAATTAAAACAAGATTAACATCATTCAATATTAACTAATACCCTAGCCTAAATCTCCTTCAATTTCAATATTTTGTGCTGATAAACTTTGTTTTTATTCCTAAACTTTTAAATCTAAATATATCCATTTTATTATACATTCTACTAATAAATTAAATATGCTAACAAATAAGTAAAAAAATGGATGAAAAACTTGGCCCTTTGAATATGAAATTAATCAGAAGTATATTGTTCTAAGTTTTGTCTCTTCCACTTTACAAAATTACTTGTTCACTTTTCAATATTAATTAGTACTCTAAATCACCCTCAATTTTATTGTCTAGTGTATATGAGTCACACTCATTATTTCATTTATACATAAAAAAAAAAATGGATGGTTGCGTCTAGAGATATTCGAACCAAGGCAAAACACCCTATTTCATTGTAGAATGTGTCCACTACTAGTAGGTTACACTAGTTATTTTGTTATAATTCAAAAAAAAATTATAATATCGGTTAGTCGGTTAATCGAGACAAAAAAAAGCCTTAATCATTACCATACCAAATAACTGAAAGTTACTTTAGTCGATTAACCGAATCCGAAAGTCGGCTTTTCTTCGGTAAGATTAACCAAAAAAATATCGGTTTTTTGTGTCCATCCCTAATCATGACAATGATTTCGTATTTTGTTTTATGTTCCTTTTTAATAACAAAATGTCATCTCTCTATTTTATTTTTAAAATAATGATCAAGATTTTTTCTTATAAAAATATGATGATAATTTGTCGACGACAACTTTACGATAATATTTTAGTTAAAGCACGAACTTTGAAATATATAGCTACTCCAGTTAACTATATTAAGTTAAATTATTGAATTAATTATATATTGCTTACTTAAGATTGTGTTTTTTTTTTTGCCATGACCACTAAATGACATAATTTTAAGATTTGCCCATAAAAAAGTCTTCCTATTGTTTGTCCTTAAAAATTAAATTTACCATATAATATTAACATAAAATATTGTTAAGTCTTTTTATATTACGACAAAGTCAATTATTATTACATGTCTATTTCACGTTATTAATTTGATTTTTAATTTTACTTACTTACAAATAATTTAGATATGATACCGATTTTCCTTTTGTTATATAAATTATTTACATTTATTCTTGATTTTCTTATTATATTAAATATATAAGATATTTTTCTAATATTATCCTAAGAAAAGGAAAAACTCGGCATATTTGTTCAGTTGTTTGTTCTTCCTCTCTTCTCCCTTGGGCGTGGCACAACAAACCTACTGACGAATCAAAATTTCTCTCTCGCCTTCTTCAGTGTATGTGTATCAGCTGGCGAATTGCACTCGATAAGTGAGTATTTCTTCTTCTTCCTCACTCCTCTCAAGCTTCCTCGCCATTTTTTCTCTAAATTTTACATCATTATTTGTCCAATTTCAAGACGAGTTCCAATTTGTACATGTGGGTTTCTTCATCCTTGGATTTCTGTAAAGTGGGTTTCAACCTGTTGTAATTATATCTCACGCTCCCGGATTTGCTCACATTCACCTGATCACTCACTTAGCGATTTCCCTTTTCCTCTAGAAATGCCGTTATCATATATTTTTCGCTTCTCAATCGGCGCAGATTTCTGGGTTTAATTGGTGATGAATTGGCCTTGTCGATCTGGGTTTTGATGGAATTCATCCTTTTCTACCTCACAATTCACTGAATTCAGCTGTTTTTTTTCCATCGTTTTCAATTTCCATCTTCCCCACTTTTTAATTGTATAGTTCTTCATTCAATTTTCTTCCAATTTCTGTTTTTTTTTTACTGGGGGAGGGTTACTACTCTTATTAATTAGTGTTATTGAATGCTCAAAATTGATTGAATGCTGGAAGTGGGCTTGCATGTGAAGAATGCTTGTTGCATGGGTGTTATATGATCTTCCCCAAAACCTTATTTGCAAATTCATTGACATCTGGAAGTATGAATGTCCTGTTATCAAATTGTCTTTCAAAATTGCTTAATTGGGTATATCCGTATATGCAATTTAGGGGTAATTTAATTGATTTTTGTTGGTTTGATTTCATGAGCAGGGATTTCTCCTGTATTTCAACGTCAAGGGCATAGCAAGTATACTTGAGGGTTATAAGCAATTGGGGGTTTTGACAATTGTCTTAGATGATTAGATTATATAATTGTCCAAGGAGTCTTTGATGGGGATTCAGACAATGGGTACTCAAGGTGTTGATAATGGTAATGGGGCTGGCAAACAATCCCAGCTGCAACCGTTAACACGGCAGAATTCTCTGTATAGTCTCACACTAGACGAAGTCCAGAATCAGCTGGGGGATTTAGGAAAACCATTGACTAGTATGAACCTTGATGAGCTACTCAAAAGTGTGTGGACAGCGGAGTTGAATCACATTGTTAATTCAGATGATGATGATGATACAGGACCAGCAAACCAATCTGGCTTACAACGTCAGGCAAGCCTGTCTCTCACAGGCTCACTCAGCAAAAAGACGGTAGATGAGGTTTGGAGGGATATTCAACAGGAGCAAAGTAGGGATCATGAGAAAATGGTGGGGGATAAGCAGATAACCTTGGGTGAAATGACCTTAGAGGATTTCTTGGTTAAGGCAGGAGTTGTTGCTGACGGGTCTTTGGAGAAGAGGGGCGGTGAAAATGATGCTAATATCGAACGAAGCTCTGCTCAGCAGTTCCCTCTTCAGGGGCAGTGGATGCAGTATCAGCAACCACAGTTTCACCATCCACAGCAGAACATGATGGGTGTTTATATGCCGGGGCAGCCAATTTCTCAGCACTTTCCCATGGCAGCCACAGCGGTTATGGATTGTCCATTTACCGAGAATCAGATGCCGTTGCCGTCATCCTTGATGGGATCTCTGGGGGATACACAGGGATCTAGTAGGAAAAGGGTTCCACCTGAAGATCCGGTTGAGAAGTCGGTTGAAAGGAGGCAAAAGAGGATGATTAAGAATCGAGAATCTGCTGCTCGGTCACGGGCGAGGAAACAAGTGAGTCAACTTGTTCCTTATGGGAATTGTTTTTTTGTTTTTTTTAACTTTTTGTGTTGTCCTGATGATGGGATATAATGTGACAGGCCTACACCACTGAGTTGGAGCAGAAGGTTTCAAACTTAGAAGAGGAAAATGCAAGGCTTAAGAAGCGGAAGGTGCTTTTATTGATATCACCTCTTTTACTTCGCTTTTGGTCACTTGACTTTGTTGATACTTGATGCTACATGCTCCACAGTGTTAACTTGATACGTTTAAAGCACTTTGATTTTCAAGTTTGTAGCCATTTCATTACATGTGAAATTTGAATGAAAAGGCCTAGATAGTGATATCTGATTAGCAGTCAATTGAAGCACTTGAACTAAACCAAGATACTGAAGGGATGGCACTCTAGAATATCTGAGAAATGCCGTTATCATGTGAAAATTGCATGAAAAACACACAAGTCAAAATGCTTTGGCTGAGATGACCCGTCATCAGTTTTTCAAAGCTACCCATATCCTTATTCTTGTTTCCCTGGTTTTTGTTGATATTGGTTTTGAGTGGCTGATTTGTTAAGTTACACCTTTGGATTGTTCATGATATTGCTGTAGGTTATTGATATTGATATTGTGCATTTGTTACTTACATATGGGAATTTCTTCATGAAGTATGATTCTCGAAAACCTATGATTTCTATAGATATGATTCATCACATCCTTTGACCAACTTGTTTACATACCTTAGTTGATTTGTCCAATGAGTACAAATCTATTCGGAGATTGTGCTATGTCTATTTCTGTTTGTTTCTCTGCAAGAAGAAATGAGTATTGGCTCCTAGCTATTAGTTTTGTTTATATTAGAGAACAAATTGTCAAACTGTCAGATTACTTGTCAATCATTTTACAACTTCGTACATTATTTAGTGCTTTAGTCGATATGGCTATGGTCCTTTGTTGTTGCTGTCATTAAAGTTTACTACCTTCAAATCTTGTTAGTAATGTCTCATGAGTCATTTGCTAAAAACCAAACTTACATGTTTCTTTTTATATATTTATTAAACAAAAAAGAAACTGGAAATTTCTATTGAGAAGCTGATGCTCCTTGAAGAAAGGGGAGATAAGCAAACTTCTGTACGAGTAATTGTTCCTTGTTATAAGCAAAGTCTTCTTACTATAAAAAGGAACGCTTGATGCTTCTTTAATATACGAGAAGTGGAGTTAAAATCTATAGCCTTTAACCCCAGTGAATGTGATCATTGTCTGGTGAACAAAAGTGCTAACTATGAGTTAGGTTTATTTGTGTGATCATGTGTTATGAGATTGTCCCTTTTTAATGCTTTTATACTATTATAAAAGCATAAACCGAAATTTTATGAATCCTCATCTTTTTTGTCTAACTTATCTTGCTGTAATTCTACGTTTATCTACTCCGCTAGGACTCGTGTTTATACGGGTTCGGTTCTGAATGTGCAGGAGCTGGAGAAGCTGTTTCTACAACACGCACCGCCGCCTGAAGAGCCAAAGTATCAGCTCAGACGAACGAGTTCATCCCCGTTCTGACATCCGGATGGTCTTTTGCTCGGGAGTTTTGTAGATGTCGTGTAGAGATGTCAGCAGGTTCTTGAATCTATCAACCCCGTGTCCATTCAAGGCTTGTGGAGCTTCACATAACTGCTATGCTTGCAGGCATTATACTCCACAATAGTCTTCTTGCGCTCGTGAGGTTCTCCTTTGTACTTACAACTTTGAAATAAGTTTTATCATCTTCCTTAGATTGTGTTCTTCGTTTGGCTCTTCCTGATGTTTCAAATCACCTTGACTTTTTTTTTATTTATTTGACCTTCAAATTTTGCAGTAAAAAAAAGAAGCATTATCTGTGTTTTGCTCTTCCTCTCTGCAGATATGCAGTTTCCTGCATGTGTTGATCAGTCTTTAAAATCATTGTTGAACTTGTTCACTCTTTAGTGTCCTCATTGAACTCTTATTAGGCGAGAAATAGAGTAGTTTAGTATGTCTGCTAAACCCACAAGTCATTCATTGGATGAATTGTTTGACTCTAGAATTTAGTATGTGTGCTAATGAGCTTCTCAGAGGTTAGTTATGGAGTGAAATTGGAGAGAAAGGTTAGTTATGATAGTGAAATTGATGGAAATTTGCAGTATAGTATATCTATTTCAACTGAATATAGATATATTAAGGTTAGTTAGGGTTGTCAAAAGAGGCCATTTATATGCCAAAACTTACTTTGATGCTAGTTAAGAATTTTACATTAATATAATGATAGCAATATTGCTAGTGACTGAATATAGTTGATCTTGATCTCCCCATCGTTCTTCTTCCTGCTACTCGAATCACCGTACACTGAGGAACGGTTCGAATGTTGATATGAACCCGATGAATTGGGTGACGTTTAGCAGAAAGAACACCATATGGGTACCTAGAAAGTTGATCACATACAGAAGATTGTTGTGAGTAGAGATGAAACAGGAAACATTAGAAAACATTTTTTGATTTTCCCAAATGTCTCATTTACTTGTTGGTGGTTTGAATATAAATCATGGTCGACTTAGCTAGTTATGTAATGCATGTCAATGGTTTGATTAATTTTAATGCATTACATTTTGATGCCACTCCATGTGCCTAATTCAAAACTTCATGTTATGATTACGTGCCATGGTATGAGTGCATACATCTCGACCCCCAGACCCTGCTTATACGAGATTACACAGGGTTGATTGTTGCTGACTACTACACACATGGTCTTAACTCTTAAGAAGTGATAACATCTCTTTCTTTATAACATGTACCTGGGAGGAAGGAGGTGAATCGTCGTTTCTGTGCCCAAGAAAGCCTGTAAATGAAGGAACTATATCTTAAGATGATTGTAGATAATGTGTTTAGGTACCGTGACATTATAGAGTGAAATTAAGGGTCCGTTTGGATCACATGTGATAATGCATTATCTGATATTATAATGTCAAAAGTGGCATTAAATCTTAGAATTTAATGTCACTTTTGGCATTATAATGCCAGATATATTATCACATGTAATCCAAACGCACCCTAAGTGTCCTCAAGTTGTTGTACTTACATTGCACCTCCACATGTTGGAGCAATAGTCTTGGCTAAGGACATAACCGTCATAGATAAGCCGTTGGCGGCGCCTCTTTGATCTTGGTCCTGCAATCAAACAATAGTAAAAACGGCGGGAAAAGAGATAGACTTGAAAAAGTGGAGAGAATTTTCAAGGTTTTACCACAACTCTGTTTTGCAGGATGAACATACTGGTGAAAATTGACATCTGAAGTTGGTAAAGATCATAGTTAAGTACTAATATGAGTGTTCACTATAAGTTAGTTTTTACTTGAAAGATAGAAGAACCCCAGACGTACAGAGAAAACGTTCTTGATCACATACGCGGAATTCAGCAGTAGCGAGAGGCTCAAACCGGAGAGAAGCCCTATGAAAGGGTAGATTTGTAACACAGGTATTGAAAGAAGCTGCATTTGTGGAATCTTGATTAGTTGAATGCAAATATGCAATTACATTTGCTAGGGTTACAAGTAAATGAATTTATTGACTTACACTACATATTCTAGCTGTGATGATGGGTCCAAATGCTTTGTCCATCAATGGATAAGCAAAGAATTGAGATACTAACATGCCAAAACCTGTGAATTTTGGTGAAGTTGTGTTGGTGTGAAGATGCTAGAAATGAGAGGTTTATAACAACAAAACATGATAAAATGACATACCAGTGATACACAGAATTTCACCAACATCATTAGTTGAATAGCCAAGTCCACCTAAACTACGTGGACTTACAACCCATAGTGAGAAAATCTGCAAAAATAGATATGTGGTTGGAAAATCAAATGGAGAAGTCTTTGTGACAAAAAATCTCCTTGTCATATAGTTCTTACATAGTTAGAAAACAATTTAAAAGCACAATTTTATTACCATCTATCAAGGACATATATAATGGTCCTTATAACGCTTTTCATACCCGGATATCCGATCCGGATTTGAAATACACAAATATGTGGTTCGACCGAATGGTCCGACTTTGGTGTTATTGGACTGGGTATCTGCTTAAGAATCTCAAAGTTTAACGAAGATGAGGAATTTATAGTTTTTAAAGTATCAATCTAAGGATCCGTTTGGATTTTAATTAGAATGCAATTTAAATTAATCAGGGAATTCAAACATACTCTAAGATATGAGATATCGGGTATGGGTATTGGTATGAATATCAAGATATGGGTATGAGTGATATCAAGGTATCAGATATGGCCCATATGGGTATGGATATGAGTGATATGTTTGATATATCAATTTTCTGAAAGATATCAAAATAACACTCCAATACCACTCTGATATCACTTTGATATCATTGATATCGATATCTACATATACCAAACAACATATATCAGTTTGATATCGATATCAGGATATACCAAACACATATATGGCCTATGGGTATGACTGATATCTCATACCCATACCTGATATCAATACCAAACGGGTCGTAAGATGTTTTGTTTCCAATGATCACATACTAAAAAGCTATGAAAGTATACTAGCAAGGATTTATGTAGATTACCTCCCCACAAGCCATGTCATGAAATGAATAAATGCAGTACACAACTAAAGATGACATCAGTGGCCAATTCTTGAATAAGTTTCGTTTGGAAGTTGCTTCATATTCTTGTAAACGTTCTTTTGTATATGACTGACAAGTTGCAGCACCCTCTAGGGACTCATATGAATCATCATGTGATGCTGTTTTTGGGTGTGTGTGTAATGATTCCTGCAATAATAGTGCACATATTCCAACTTTGCTAAGTAAAGTCCACTTTAGATTTGCTAGGTACAATCCAAAATTTATTAGTATACTTGATTGAGAAATTACCAACAAGGAATATATGTTATAAAAGATCATGAGGGATACATCTACAAGTAAAAAATAAAAGAAGAGTGGATTGAAGTTACCTCAAGCCAGAAAGTGGAGACAGTTACTCCCACGGCAAAAAATGAAATGACAAGGCATGGCAAGAAATATGGAAATCTGCAGCGTAAATTACAGTTTTTGGAGTCATATGAGATTGTGTACAAACACAAATAGTCTATCTACAAGGAATAATTGATGTATGAGAGGGTAACAACTGACCTTCCAAATAGTGATTCTTTGGAGAATATATTGGGATACTTTTCAGCAGGCTGAATAACATAAATATTACAACATTAGCAAGTTCTTTTATTTAAAAAAAATGAAAATTATATTCTAGAACAAGATAATGAGACACAATGTAGAAAATGGTGTAACCATCTAAACATAACATTAACAAGGACATGTCAAATTGTATCAAGTCTGCATCTTGGCATGAGTTGTGTCTAACTATTTTTTTCTTGTTGATTAGATCATTAACCACCCTTTAATCAAAAATATATATATATACACATGGAGGATTATTCAGGTGCGAACACATGTCACATGTGAACATGCAAACGGTGCGCATTTCAGTATGCTACGATACACATTGGAGAATATCTTATGACACACATAACCACTCTTTTTACACTAGCGATGCACATTTCAATACAGTTAAGTGGCACATTTCAGTATAGATGCGACACACATTTAAGTATAGCTAAGATGCACTAGCCTTTTGACACTGTAATGCACGTTGACGCACGTATTATTCGAATAAAATACGCTCATGTCTTTTTTTACATCACACTCAATGTGCCTCACAGTATACCTTGAATGTACATTATGATGCACATAAATATGCCCCGTAAAATGTTTACACGTTTCCATAAAAAGTTTCATTCGTATTTGATTAAATCAATATGTACACATACATATGTATATAATGTGAAACACGTATTATTCGGACTTGAAGAAAGTGAAAGGCAAAATTCATATAAATAATGAAAAAATGACTCTAAATAATGAAAAAATCATATTTGAACCAAAAATAATACCAACTTTAAAAATTGTAAAACGTACCCAAACTATGACAATATTAACCAAAATGATATGAGCATATTTTTCGGTGAATTTTCCGACGGGTATGTTGAGATGGAGCCGGAAATATGATGTGTAAAAAAAAATTACACATCAAATTACACCTCGTCTGTATAATAATGACTGTTTTTTTTTTTGAAAAGTGACATGTCAAAATATGGTTGATTTTCTTTTGTTCGTGTTGATGTAAGATGTTAATTACTCATATCGGTTTGTTTAATTTTCTTTTCTTTCTTTTAGTTTTTTATTATATACATAAGATATAATTTAATGTGTAAAAAATATGACAACTCGTTTTTTCAGCTCCACCTCAGCAAACCCATCGAAAAAAAATCATACCTTTTTTTGTTAATATTGACATAATTTGGGTATATTTTTACAATTTTTAAAGTTTTTTATTATGTTTGGTTCAAGGCTTATAGTTGATTTATTTAAAGTAATTTTTCTATCAATAATAAGCAATTAAAATGCCATAAGGCTGCATTTGAGGACCCCCTCAATAGTGAGAAACCACTTCATGGCAAAAGTTGGCAATAATCTAGTGATAATTTCATGTTCAATTGTCCACTAAAAGTGAAAACTTGAAATTGTAAAATGGAGGGAAAAAAAGTCTTATATATAGGGTCCCCCTATATACACACGTTTCATTGTCTAAACGCACACTATTTTGTGCGTTAAGACTAAACGTACATGTTGGTGCGTTATGGCTAAACGCTGAAGGGACAAAATGGGTAGAAATAGTGGAAATTGTCCAGATCTAGTGTGTTATGGCTAAACGTATGAACTGTTCCTGTGCGTTAAACCTTACCGCACAAGTTAGCAATTGGGCCTGTAACGCGGCTAAAAAAACAAAACAAAAATGGTACGTTAAGCCTTAACGCAAAAAAAAAATTGCACTTTTTTCCCATAATCATGTAGAGAATTTCAATACGAGTCCGTACATATAAAATTCGTCCAAAACGGACATCGTTTGCCCCTCCAAAAGCCCAAAAAACAAAGTCTTCCTAGTTCCTACCCATTTTTTTTTTACAATTTGGTGCCCGACATATAGCGCATTGTAGTTAAATATTTTGCATTTTTCTACTATAATTTTGTATAAAATTTTAATACGAGTCCATACATATAAAATTCATCCAAAACGGATATCGTTTTCCCCTCCAAAAAGCCAAAAATCGAGAATAAAAAACTTTATATAGTATATATTATAATATTTTATTATATTTCATATATTTATATTTATATATAATAGAGCACCCCTTATGAGGGGCTTAAAGAGGGGCTTAAATGGGGGCTTTTTGAGTTTAAGCCTCCATTTAAACCCCAACTCAAAAGAGAGGTTTAATGGAGGGGTTTTTGGATTTAATAAAATACTATAGTATGCAAGTGTAACTATAGGAAATTTAATGAAATACTATGGTGTATAAGTCTAAGTATACTACATTTAATGAAACACTATAATATATAAGCGTAACTATATGAAATATAATGAAATACTATAGTACATAAGTGAAACTATATAAAATTTAATGAAATACTATAGTATATAAGTCTAAGTATACTAGATTTAATGAAATACTATAGTATATAAGTATAACTATAGGAAATTTAATAAAATACTATAGTATATAAGTTTAAGTATACTAGATTTAATGAAATACTATAGTACATAAGTGTAACTATATGAAATTTAATGAAATACTATGGTGTATAAGTCTAAGTATACTAGATTTAATAAAACACTATAGTATATAAGCGTAACTATATGAAATATAATGAAACTCTATAGTACATAAGTGTAACTATATGAAACTTAATAAAATACTATAGTATATAAGTCTAAGTATACTCGATTTAATGAAATACTATAGTATATATAAGTGTAACTATAGGAAATTTAATAAAATACTATAGTATATAAGTCTAAGTATACTAGATTTAATGAAACACTATAATATATAAGCGTAACTATATGAAATATAATGAAATACTATAGTACATAAGTGTAACTATATGAAATTTATTGAAATACTATAGTATACAAGTCTAAGTATACTAGAATTAATGAAATACTATAGTATATATAAGTATAACTATAGGAAATTTAATAAAATACTATAGTATATAAGTCTAAGTATACTAGATTTAATGAAATACTATAGTACATAAGTGTAACTATATGAAATGTAATAAAATACTACAGTACATAAGTGTAACTATATGAAATATAATGAAATACTACAGTACATAAGTGTAACTATATGAAATTTAATCAAATACTATAGTATATAAGTCTAAGTATACTAGATTTAATGAAATACTATAGTATATAAGCAGAACTATATGAAATATAATGAAATACTATAGTACATAAGTGTAACTATATGAAATTTAATGAAATACTATAGTATATAAGTCTAAATATACTAGATTTAATGAAATACTACGGTATATAAGTGTAACTACATGAAATTTAATGAAATACTATGGTGCATAAGTGTAACTGTAGGAAATTAAATAAAATACTATAGTATATAAGTCTAAGTATACTAGATTTAATGAAATACTATAGTACATAAGTGTAACTATATGAAATTTAATTAAATACTATGGTGTATAAGTCTAAGTATACTAGATTTAATGAAACACCATAGTATATAAGCGTAACTATATGAAATATAATGAAACCCTATAGTACATAAGTGTAACTATATAAAATTTAATGAAATACTATAGTATATAAGTCTAAGTATACTAGATTTAATGAAATACTATAGTATATAAGTGTAACTATAGAAAATTTAATAAAATACTATAGTATATAAGTCTAAGTATACTAGATTTAATAAATTACTATAATACATAAGTGTAACTATATAAAATTTAATGAAATACTATGGTGTATAAGTCTAAGTATACTAGATTTAATGAAACACTATAGTATATAAGCGTAACTATATGAAATATAATGAAACCCTATAGTACATAAGTGTAACTATATGAAACTTAATAAAATACTATAGTATATAAGTCTAAGTATACTATATTTAATGAAATACTATAGCATATAAGTGTAACTATAGGAAATTTAATAAAATACTATAGTATATATGTCTAAGTTTACTAGATTTAATGAAATACTATAGTACATAAGTCTAAGTATACTAGATTTAATGAAATACTATAGTATATAAGTGTAACTATAGGAAATTTAATAAAATACTATAGTATATAAGTCTAAGTATATTAAATTTAATGAAAATACTATAGTACATAAGTGTAACTATATGAAATTTAATGAAATACTATGGTGTATAAGTCTAAATATATTAGATTTAATGAAACACTATAGTATATAAGCGTAACTATATGAAATATAATGAATTACTATAGTACATAAGTGTAACTATATGAAATTTAATGAAATACTATAGTTTATAAGTCTAAGTATACTAGATTTAATGAAATACTATAGTATATAAGTATAACTATATGAAATTTAATAAAATACTATAGTATATAAGTCTGAGTATAGTAGATTTAATCAAATACTATAGTATATAAGTGTAACTATATGAAATATAATGAAATACTATAGTACATAAGTGTAACTATATGAAATTTAATGAAATACTATAGTATATAAGTCTAAGTATACTAGATTTAATAAAATACTATAGTATATAAGCGTAACTATATGAAATATAATGAAATACTATAGTACATAAGTGTAACTATATGCAATTTAATGAAATACTATAGTATATAAGTCTAAGTATACTAGATTTAATAAAATATTATAGTATATAAGTGTAACTATAGGAAATTTAATAAAATAATATAGTATATAAGTCTAAGTATACTAGATTTAAGAAAATACTATAGTACATAAGTTTAACTACATGAAATTTAATGAAATACTATGGTGCATAAGTGTAACTATAGGAAATTTAATAAAATACTATAGTATATAAGTCTAAATATACTAGATTTAATGAAATACTATAGTATAAAAGTATAACTATATGAAATTTAATGAAATACTATGGTGTATAAGTCTAAGTATACTAGATTTAATGAAACACTATAGTATATAACCGTAACTATATGAAATATAATGAAATCCTATAGTACATAAGTGTAACTATATAAAATTTAATGAAATACTATAGTATATAAGTCTAAGTATACTATATTTAATAAAATACTATAATATATAAGTGTAACTATAGAAAATTTAATAAAATACTATTGTATATAAGTCTAAGTATACTAGATTTAATGAAATACTATAATACATAACTGTAACTATATGAAATTTAATGAAATAATATGGTGTATAAGTCTAAGTATACTAGATTTAATGAAACATTATAGTATATAAGCGTAACTATATGAAATATAATGAAACCCTATAGTACATAAGTGTAACTATATGAAACTTAACAAAATACTATAGTATATAAGTCTAAGTATACTAGACTTAATGAAATACTATATTATATAAGTATAACTATAGGAAATTTAATAAAATACTATAGTATATATGTCTAAGTATACTAGATTTAATGAAATACTATAGTACATAAGTCTAAGTATACTAGATTTAATGAAATACTATAATATATAAGTGTAACTATAGGAAATTTAATAAAATACTATAGTATATAAATCTAAGTATACTAGATTTAATGAAATACTATAGTACATAAGTGTAACTATATGAAATTTAATGAAATACTATGGTGTATAAGTCTAAGTATACTAGATTTAATGAAACACTATAGTATATAAGCGTACTTATATGAAATATAATGAATTACTATAGTACATAAGTGTAACTATATGAAATTTAATGAAATACTATAGTATATAAGTCTAAGTATACTAGATTTAATGAAATACTATAGTATATAAGTATAACTTTATGAAATTTAATAAAATAATATAGTATATTAGTCTAATTATACTAGATTTAATGAAATACTATAGTATATAAGTGTAACTATATGAAATATAATAAAATACTACAGTACATAAGTGTAACTATATGAAATTTAATGAAATACTATAGTATATAAGTCTAAGTATACTAGATTTAATGAAATACTATAGTATATAAGCGTAACTATATGAAATATAATGAAATACTATAATACATAAGTATAACTATATGTAATTTAATGAAATACTATAGTATATAAGTCTAAGTATACTAGATTTAATGAAATACTATAGTATATAAGTGTAACTATAAGAAATTTAATAAAATACTATAGTATATAAGTCTAAGTATACTAGATTTAATGAAATACTATAGTACATAAGTGTAACTATATGAAATTTAATAAAATACTATGGTGCATAAGTGTAACTATAGGAAATTTAATAAAATACTATATTATATAAGTCTAAGTATACTAGATTTAATGAAATACTATAATACATTAGTGTAACTATATAAAATTTAATGAAATACTATGGTGCATAAGTCTAAGTATACTAGATTTAATAAAACACTATAGTATATAAGCGTAACTATATGAAATATAATGAAACCCTATAGTAAATAAGTGTAACTATATAAAATTTAATGAAATACTATAGTATATAAGTCTAAGTATACTAGATTTAATAAAATACTATAGTATATAAGTGTAACTATAGAAAATTTAATAAAATACTATAGTATATAAGTCTAAGTATACTAGATTTAATGAAATACTATAGTACATAAATGTAAATATATGAAATTTAATGAAATACTATGGTGTATAAGTCTAAGTATATTAGATTTAATGAAACACTATAGTATATAAGCGTAACTATATGAAATATAATGAATTACTATAGTACATAAGTGTAACTATATGAAATTTAATGAAATACTATAATATATAAGTCTAAGTATACTAGATTTAATGAAATACTATAGTATATAAATATAACTATAGGAAATTTAATAAAATACTATAGTATATAAGCGTAACTATAGTTTTGTAGTGAAATTTGGTGCTCGACATATAGCGCATTGTATATAAGTATAAGTATATAGTATTTCATTATATTTTATATAGTTACGCTTATATAGTATAGTGTTTCATTAAATCTAGTATATTTAGACTTATACACTATAGTATTTCATTAAATTTCATATAGTTACACTTATGTATTATAGTATTTCATTAAATCTAAAAGCCCCTCTATTAGACCCCTCTTTTGAATTGGATCTTAAATGGAGACTTAAACTAAAAACGGCCCATTTAAGCCCCCCATAAGGGGTGCTCTATTATATAAGTATAAATATATGAAGTATAATAAAATATTATAGTATATACTATATAAAGTTTTTATTCTCGATTTTTGGCTTTTTGGAGGGGAAAACTCACTACAATGCGCTATATGTCGGGCACCAAATTGTAAAAAAAAAAGGGTAGGAAGACTTCGTTTTTTGGGCTTTTGGAAGGGAAAACGATGTCCGTTTTGAACGAATTTTATATGTACGGACCATTTTTTTTTGTCCGAATTCACTACAATGCGCTATATGTCGAGAACGAATTCTCTACATGATTATGGAAAAAAAGTGCATTTTTTTTTTGTTCATTAAGGCTTAACGTATCATTTTTTTTGTTTTTTAGTCGCGTTACAGGCCTAATTGCTAACTTGTCCGGTAAGGTTTAACGTATAGTTGTACGTTTAGCTTAAACGCACAACTTTTTTCCCAACTTTGCCTAAAAAGACCCTTCTGTCCCTATGTATGTTTAGTCATAACGCACAAAACTGTACGTTAAGTCTAAACGCACCAAATAGTGTGCATTTAGATGAAAAATCGTGTGCATATAACTTTTCCATATATATATACAGAAAAAATGTACATCTATTTATCTTACACTTTTAAGGGTATGAATGTAAAATTACTTCTCAGCAAATTTAATACTCCGTACTTGCTACAGCTACAAATAGCTACTCTCCTAGGTAATAGTAATATTTAATTAAATAGTAGTTTTTCCTCCTTTCATCTTCATCCTTTTCCAACTGTAAATGTTTTAACCATTAAAGTCATCTTCCCCAGATGTATCCATTCTCATCATCTTCATCTCTTCACTATCTTCATTTACTTTTCTAGGAGATCCAAACTACCACCAGTCTATGTTCACCCACCACGAGCCACCACCCCCGGCTACCGCCGTCGTCGACGTTCTCTCTCTAGCCTCATTTCTCCAAACAGAGGCATCCATAATTACTTCCTAGAGAGCATCAAATCGATGTTGGATGTCATGCCGATGAGCGCCCAACGAACCTCCGTCTCTAAATTCTCTGCTCCCAAGCCTCTTATTGTCGTCGAGAAGACCCCAATTTCCATAGATCTGACCCTGCTTTCGACGCCTATTTCAAGGACTCACCCAGATCCGAATCCCACCCGGGTCCTCACTCCCACTCCTTTCAGATCCACCACCAAATCGGTTCACCCGAAACCAATATCGGAGCCCCGGAGGACGAGGAGTTTCCGCAATTTTAGCTTCCCGATTGCTGATGTGCTTGAGTTCGGCGGCAGAATTTAGGGGTTCCCGGTTGGCACTTACGGTTTAGGCACGCCTAGATTGTCTTCAATTATGGTGGAAAGATTGATCGAGGGAGGGTGTGGATGATTTGGGCGAGAATTGACATGGAAGATAAGATTAAATGGGGCTTTTGTACACTGTTCGAGCTGTGGGACAAAGAAATTACATTGAAGATTAATTGGGGTTTTTGTGCTGTTTTTTTTTTTTTTTTTTTTTTGATTGAGTTCTCTGTTCTCAAATGGCAGAAAAAGAAAGAAAAAAATATTGATTTTTTTGACTGATAATCCTAGATATTGCTTAATTTATGTGATACCCTAAAGTTTATCATATTTCATGAGGTAACCCAAAGGTTTAGTTTTTTTTCATGAAATACCCAAAATATATAATAAACACAAATACCGTTAAGTTTCTCTAAAAAAGCCAAAATCAAACCGCCTCGACAAATAAAAATTCCAGCTTGTGTGTTCTTTCTTTGCGATTGCAATTGCAATTGCAAGTCAATCAAATCTGTTGACGCAATCACCATTTCATCTAAGATTTGGTCTCACTCCCATCCCCCAGGCAGTAGAATTAAAACCAAATCCAAATGAGGCATTCGTTCCTAGATGAGGTTCTCGAGCACCTCTCGTTCATTGACTCTCACACGGATCAGAATTCGCTCACCTTGGTCTGCAATTTGTGGTTCGAGATCGAACTGTGGTGCCGACGTCACGTCTTCGTCGGTAACTGCTACGCCTTCATCCCTCCGATCTTGATCCGAGCGTTAAGAGATGTACGCTCTGTTACTATGCCGACTACCTCCTCCCTGAAGGATGGTGCTCCTACGCTCTTTCCTAGATCTCGGCGGTGACGGCTTCTTATCCGGCGCTTGAGGAGCTCCAGATGAAGCGGATGGTGGTTCTGATGAGGCTTTGGAGTTGATTGGAAAGAAGTTCAGAAATTTTAGGGTTTTGGTTATGGTTTGACTCCATTGCTTCCAATTGCAGGTTTTAATTGATATAACATTAATCCTCTTTGGTTTTTAATACATTTACAATTTTGATGTTATTCTCATGGGTATTGATGATTATCTAGTAATTATGAGGCTGGTTAAGATTTGTTGATTGAACTGGAAATAACAAAGGTGAGGGATGAAAACAGAGGGAAGAGTCGAGAAGACTCTGTCCTTTTTTCCCCTTAGAAAAATGTTTTCCTTTTCTTTTTTTAATAAACTTAACGTTTGGGGTTAAAGATAACATTTTGGATATTTCGCGAAAAAAACGGATTATCTCGTGAAATATGAAAAACTTTGAGATATCACATGAACTAAGCAATACTTCAAGTTACCAGACGAAAAAATATTAATGTGGAGTGAGGTGAGAATACCTAGAAAAGAGAGATTTTGAAAAAAATGAAAAAGTGGTTATTTAATTATCAAAGAAAATGACCAAATTAGACATGACTGCTTTTTGCTATTTTATTATTTTAAAATATAAAGTAATACATGTATATTATCTATTGGGTGAAAATTTTACACCCATGGTCCATATATACATCATCATTTGATCAAGGATTTAAAAGCAAAAAGTGCATACTATGAAAAAAAATCCTTTTTAGCTCACCTGGGCAAGCCAACCTCCAAGAGCAGGACCAATTACCAATCCTATGCTCCAAGATGTAGAAATCTGAAGAAAATAAAATTAAAGTTTTCAGACATGTGTTCCACATCCAAGACAAGATCCAATTATCGATTTATCCGATAAACGATTTATTTGGTCTCTTGATTGGACCCGGATTGTGTGGTGAATCTAAAAACTTTCCCTTGTTCAAAAGGTAAAAATAATAATTATGGTGTGAAAAAAAACTTACAGTTGACAAGCCAATAGCTTGGTGCTCTTCTCTACAAACTTCAGTGGTATATGCCTAAAAATGCACAAAATTGAGCAAATAAACATATTGATCCAACACAGGAAATAAATTGCTCAATTGATTGATTTTGATGAAAAATAATATATTTTTTTACCTTTATTGGTCCAATCAACCCATTCAAACTACCTAAAAGAAACCTTGTGACAATAGCCATCCAGAAGTTTACACTTAGGCCAAACAAAGTATTGAACACAACCCTGAAAACATAGATGACATTTTCTTATCCTCTTCTTCTAATGTTTAGTTCAAAATCAAATGAAGACTGAATTGAATATGATGTATGTACTAACACAGCAATGGTGCCCATGATAATCACAGGCTTACGACCGTAACGATCAGCAATTACTCCCCAATAAACTGAAGTCAAAGCTCTGCCAAGCATATAAGCTGATCCTGTAAAATTGAAAACATAAGTAAGATATCATCATCATCATTCATCATTCATCATTCATCATCATCATCATCATCATCATCATCATCATCATCATCATCATCATCATGGCTACAAGCAGAGTTTTTTTGGACCAATTTAGACCTACCCACATAACCAGCATAATAGCTTGTATCTTCTTCTCTTTCAGCTATATGAAAATCTCTTATCTGCACACACAAGTAAAAATTGAAGTTCTAATTAACCAAACATCTTTCAATGTATATTCATAACATAACTCATTTTCAAGAGCCTTACAAATTCATGGAATTAGCATTGACTATTTTTATACATCTGAAGTCACTACAAGTGTCGAAGAAGTAGTTGCAAGATATATGTGTAACTCACCATAAAATACAGGAATGGGAAGAGTGATGATATAGGAAGAGCTGCAGAGGTCAAATAACAAAAATTAACATTACATTTAACTAAATTTAAGTATTAAAAAAAGAATTATATATAAATGCCACTTTAGTCTGTGTTGCAACAAGCATTACTATATATTAAAGCTTCCTCTTTTGAACTCTTATAACGATTCTGACCCACAAATCTTACATGTCATTTTATGATATTTTTTCTTTTTTAATCTTTTATGCTTCTATAATTTAGCTAACTTAATTTTAATTTATCACCAAATATTTAAACAAATTATCTTACCAACACTTAACAAACATATAATAAAATAATTAATTATGATATTTTAAAATTGTAACAACCCATTTTATTCAACATACAACCCCGATTAAATTGTATCAACTATCAACCAGTGGCGTAGCCAGGATTTGGGGTAAGGGGGGCTAAATTGTTTCGTTGGAGGCTGTGGAGCCGTCGCCCTTCACTCCTTCAGCCCGTCACTGTCAGGCGTGGAGCCGTCGCCCTTCAGCCCGTCACTGGAGGCGAAGCCGCGAAAGTGGTCGGAGCCTCGGAGGACTCGGAGCCCGGCTGGAGGTGGCGAGTGCCGAGTGGAGTGGCGACCTCCCAAGCGGCGGCGTGGAATGGAACTAGAGTCTGGAAGTGTGGAACGACGCACTAAACCTATTCGTTTTTTTTTTAGGGTGGGCTATAGCCCCTCTTGGGCCTTAATTGGATCTGCCCCTGCTATCAACCCATTTCTTAAAAATCTTATTAGTTATACATCAATATCTTAATATCAAATCTTTTTTTGTTTGCAAATCCAAAATATTTAAATGAACCATTACAAGATTAACATAAATAAGGTGACGATACACATTAAAACAAATAATCATATTTAAGAGATTGTTATAACTTTGTATTAATATCAATATAAACACATACAATTAACATTCGCATATATATACGTTGATTGCAGTTTAGAATTAGTAAAGTTATATGTATGTTTAAAATTGGTGTCAAGGCAAGCCTGATACGTATATAAATTATAAGTCGTTTTTTGTAAATGAAACATATATAATATCTACATGTATATTTATTGTTATCACTAGGTCGATTCTTTTGTTGAGTAGTTCTAATCATATATGTTATCGGTAAATGAAAAAACAAATCTATCTATATCTAAATATATACTAAAGGGAACACATAAATCTTACATAACGTCTCCACATTCAATTCGCATACGTATCGTTACCATATTCAATTCTTCATATTATTGGACATGAATCGGATTCTCTAAACAAAGTAACAATTACTTTTATTTATTGATATTCTTGATCGAGTATTTGTTATCCGGATATGATATTTTAAGTAATCTACGTATTTGAGACAATCTACTATATATCTACTAAACTAGAATCTAATTACGCCACATGACACTCCCTCATTAAAATCGCCACATGGCACTCCATCATTAAAACCGCCACATGTCATTTTCTGCTTTTTTCAATTGTTTTAAATAAATCTAATTATAAATAAAATATTATTATCCTAAACTTATCACTCACTTTTTCCTAATTTAAATACAAATCAAGCACAAAGATTACAAATAAAAAAAATTTCTAATTATATACAAATCCAAAATTTCCTAATCTACTACATATCTACTAAACTAGAACGTAATTACACCACATGACACCCCCTCATTAAAACCGTCACATGACACTCCCTCATTAAAACCGCAACATGTTATTTTCTGATTTTTTTTAATTTTTTAAAATAAATCTAATTATAAATTAAAGATTATTATCCTAAACTTTTCACCCATTTTTTCCTAATTTAAATACAATTCAAGCACAAAGATTACAAGTTAATCACAAAGATTACAAATCCAAAATTTCTTAATTATATACAAATCCAAAATTTCCTAATTATATACAAATCCCAAATTTCCTAATTTTATACAAATCCCAAATTTTCTATTTATATACAAATCCAAAATTTCCCAATTATATACAATTTTTTATTTATAGATAAAAATTTGTTCAAGTTTGCTTTCAGCTCATTTACTTTCAAAATAAAATTAGATTCTTGATAAAGAGGTGGACTAAATCGTAACAATTAAATTTTATTTTTTTGATATTTTCTAGACAAAGTAGTTGGATCACTAGACTTGGATATGGTGATATCCAATTTTCTAAACAAAGTAACAATTACTTTTATTTATTGATATTCTTGATCGAGTATTTGTTATCCGGTTATGATATTTTTAAGTAATCTACGTATTTGAGACAATCTACTGTATATCTACTAAAGTAGAATCTAATTACGCCATATGACACTCTCTCATTAAAACCGTCCCATGATACTCCATCACTAAAACCACCACATGTCATTTTCTGCTTTTTTCAATTTTTTAAAATAAATCTAATTATAAATTAAAGATTATTATCCTAAACTTATCACTCATTTTTTCCTAATTTAATACAAATCAAGCACAAAGATTACAAAACAAAAATTTCCTAATTATATACAAATCCAAAATTTCTTAATCTACTATATATCTACTAAACTAGAACCTAATTACGCCACATGACACCCCCTCATTAAAACCGCCACATGACACTCCCTTAGTAAAACCGCAACATGTTATTTTCTGATTTTTTTTTCAATTTTTTAAAATAAATCTAATTATAAATTAAAGATTATTATCCTAAACTTTTCACTCATTTTTTCCTAATTTAAATACAATTCAAGCACAAAGATTACAAGTTAATCACAAAGATTACAAATCCAAAATTTCCTAATTATATACAAATCCAAAATTTCCTAATTACATACAAATCCCAAATTTCCTAATTTTATACAAATCCCAAATTTTATAATTATATACAAATCCAAAATTTCCCAATTTATCTATAGATAAGAATTTGTTCAAGTTTGCTTTCAGCTTATTTACTTTCAAAATAAAATTAGATTCTTGATAAAGAGGTGGACTAAATCGTAACAATTAAATTTTATTTTTTGATATTCTCTAAACAAAGTAGTTGGATCACTAGGCTTGGATATGGTGGTATCCAATTCTCTAAACAAAGTAAAAATTACTTTCATTTATTGATATTCTTGATCGAGTATTTGTTATCAGGTTATGATATTTTCAAGTAATCTACGTATTTGAGACAATCTACTATATATCTACTAAACTAGAATCTAATTACACCATATGAAACTCCCTCATTAAAACCGTCATATGACACTCCATCATTAAAACCGCCACATATCATTTTCTACTTTTTTCAATTGTTTTAAATAATTCTAATTATAAAACAAAGCTTATTATCCTAAACTTATCACTCATTTTTTCCTTAATTTAAAATACAAATCAAGCACAAAGATTACAAATCAAAATTTTTCTAATTATATACAAATCCAAAAATTCATAATCTACTATATATCTACTAAACTAGAACCTAATTACACCACATGACACCCCCTCATTAAAACCGTCACATGACACTCCCTCATTAAAACCGCAATATGTTATTTTATGATTTTTTAAATATATTAAATTATAAATTAAAGATTATTATCCTAAACTTTTCACTCATTTTTTTCCTAATTTAAATACAATTCAAGCACAAAGATTACAAGTTAACCACAAAGACTACAAATCCAAAATTTCCTAATTATATACAAATCCCAAATTTCCTAATTATATACAAATCCCAAATTTCCTAATTTTATACAAATCCAAAATTTCTAATTATATACAAATCCAAAATTTCCCAATTATATACAAATTTTTCTTTATAGATAAGAATTTGTTCAAGTTTGCTTTCAGCTTATTTACTTTCAAAATAAAATTAGATTCATGATAAAGAGGTGGACTAAATCGTAACAATTTTTTTATTTTTTTTTATATTCTCTAAACAAAGTAGTTGGATCACTCGGCTTGGATATAATGATATCCAATTCTCTAAACAAAGTAAAAATTACTTTTATTTATTGATATTCTTGATCGAGTATTTGTTATCCGGATATGATATTTTTAAGTAATCTACGTATTTGAGACAATCTACTATCTATCTACTAAACTATAATCTAATTACGCCACATGACACTCCCTCATTAAAACCGCCACATGGCACTCCATCATTAAAACCGCCACATGTCATTTTCTGCTTTTTTCAATTTTTTTAAATAAATCTAATTTTAAATTAAATATTATTATCCTAAACTTATTACTCATTTTTTCCTAATTTAAATACAATTCAAGCACAAAGATTACAAATTCAATTTTTTTTAATTATATACAAATCCCAAATTTCCTAATTATATACAAATCTCAAATTTCCCAATTATATGGATGATTGAGATACGAAATTACTGATCTGAAATTGATTTTAATATCAATATCATCTAAATCTATTTTTTAATAATTATTAATATTTTTGATTTAGTATATATGACATAAAAACCCGTGCTTGGCACGGGAATTACACTAGTGCTATTTAGGTAAGATTTCATCACATTCTTGTAATTACTACACAAGTAATCAAGTATATATTTAAACGAAAGAAGCATGAAATTAAAGTTACAAACAAGGCTAATTGATCTGAAGTCTTTTCTTGAGTTCACTGAATTCTTAAAAGATAACGGATCAGGTGAGAATAAATTCTCATGTGCGAACGTGTAAATGTGCACATACAGTCAACAATTCATGTACATACAAGTAAAAATTCATATATTTTTTTAAAGTGCATGCATAAGTTTTATCCTGTATGTGCACGAGTTTTCACTTAACACATTGACATATAAAATACACATCCACCACTCACACTCACGTGGACATTTATCTCCCTAAAATTATTTGTCACTTATATAATTGTGTTAAAATGAATACATTACTGTACGTACCTCCGATATATTAAGAAATAAAACACAATTAACACAATTTATTAACCGAAAGGGAGGAAAAACTCATCATCTACTATATATTACTTCTTGATCTAAGCTTGAACAAATCAATCCACTAGCTAGCAAGTAGACAAAAAACACACAAATAATTTAAAATTGCTCACAATAAATAGCTAGAAGACGACATACATCAAGATCTTAAGCTTCATTATTACTTAATAACAAAAAACACACAAGTAGCACTCACACACATAAAGGGTTTGTTTAGATCATAATTAAATCCTACGTTGAAGAAAAAAGAGAAGAAATACATACAACTGCATAGAACGATAATCCATACGGAGAAGAGGGTTTTAAAAGGCACAGAATCTTGATCTTGTTTGCGCTTCTCAATTCTACACCCTGAGCAATTCTCATAGTACACCTTCTCCTTCAACAACGCCTCTTTCATCTCTGACGTCGCCATTCAAACACCACAAGATCGAAAAGAAAGAGCTCAGCCTTAACTACCTACTAATTAATCAAGATTAGCTATAAAATTTGGAGAAGGACTTTGTAAGCAATTCAAACCTGACTATGGAGATTACATAATAAGAACGTGAATGGCTACAGATGCCCTTTAAATAGCGGACGAGGGAGGGAGGGAGGAAGATAACGTACATCATCACATGCGTTATCATGCAACGTCCACATTTTATTTTTACTTTTATGTGTTATGCAGAAAATTGGCTTCTATATACAAACAAACATCCACATGAAAAGCGTACAAAATAATGTACATTATTTAATAAATCCATCTAGATTGGAACTAGCTAGCTAGCTGTATATTCTATTTAATACATCCACATGAAAAGACAACTTGCACATTTTTTAAGGTAAAATAATATATTTTGAATCTACTATATAATACTAAAATACACATCTTCTTAAATTCGCGTATAGCCTCTAATATAAATCACGCCATTTTGCCCCATGTCGATCGTGAGAGAGAAAAAGACGAGAGAAGTGAAAAGGTTCTGTTACACTTAAGTTTGTTTGGTGAGTATATTTATAAAGTCTTTTTTTATTAAGAAGTATTTGTTTAAAAAAAATAATTTTTGAAATTTGAGTGTTATGGTGAATGATGAAAGGAGTAAATAATTTTTTTCTTTCAAATAAACTATTTGATATAGAGTTGACCCAATAAAGCCTTGTTTCTCACTGTCAATAACTCAATGAAAAAAGTGAAAAGGCACCTCCAAATACTCTCAAACAAAAACAAAAAGCTCATTTTATTTCTATAGGCTCATATTTTTTTTTTAAAAACAAATGGACCCTAAGTTCACACAATGCTCTCAACTTATACCACGGCGACTCATATTGCTCAACTTTAATAGGAAACCTATAAGAGATTTGTAGGTTTTGTAGCATATATCTACTAACTTTTCGGTAAATTTTGTATCATTATATTCACTTATAAATACATATTTGAATATATTTTTATTCTCTATAACTGATATTTTATTTTTTGTTTAAATATACTCCATCCGTTTAGTTTTAATTGACGTTCTAGCAAATTTCAAACAAAATAAGGAATCAGTTTTTTTTCGAGATTACCCTTATGATTAGTGATTAATTACTGCTTTATTATTGATCATGAAATCTAACAAAAAAAATATAAAGAAAATTAGAAAATCAAAAGCTAATCTCATCCGTTTACTAGAAAAGAAAATTTTGAATTACCAAAACAAAGATTCAGAATTGCTACAAAGATTCAGAAAATCAAATGCTTTATTATTGATCATGGGGAAGCAGTTAATAAATAATTGAGAAACCAAAAAATAAAAATAAAAGAATTACTAACATGAGGGCAAATATGGAAAAATGGTAAAAAAGTCTAAAACGACAATTAAAACTTATCAAAGACTTAAGCCTAGAATGTCAATTAAAACTAAACGGATGAAGTAATAATTAATTATATACAATATAAATCGAATCTAGGTAACGAAAATCAAATCACTTATGCCCTGAAGCTAGTTTGTTTAATGTTTTAATTGGGTGATACTATTTGCACCGGATGTGTCAGACTGCAACAGGCCTCTGCAGACCGGGTGGATCTGGGCGGCGCGCGGAGCTGGGAGGCGCGCGGTGGTGGATGCCGAGCGGAGGTCTGCCGGCAAATTGCTGGATGCCGGTGGTGGGTTGCCGGCGCTGGATGGTGGCGGATGTCGTAGTCCGTAAAATTATACGTAAATTGGATCGGGTGATCGGGTTTGGATCTATCGAGTCATACAAATATTTGGGTTGAATTCGGGTCGGATTGAAAGGTCGAGTCGGGTTCTTCTTCGATATTTAAAAAATATTGAATATTAATAAATATTATTAAAGTTATATGAAAAATATATAACTTGCAATAATTTTAAAGTAAAATTGAAATCATTATTAATCAACATTAATAACTTCATATTGTCATTCTCCGAAAAGACAAGTAGTATAAATAATAAATTTTTAATAAAAGACTTAGGGCTCGTTCGGTGAAAGGAGAGTTGAAGGGGTTGAAGTTTAAATTTTTGCTTCAACCATCACTTCAACTTCAACCCCTCTCTAATGTCCCCCCCCCCCCCCCCCCCCCCCCCCATTCCAATTTTTCTTCAACTTCAACCCCTCCTTCAACTTCAACCACTCCTTCAACCCTCATTTAAACTCAACCGAACACTCCCTTAATATAAACATATTTAATTATCTCTATTATAACTTCCTCCGTACCCTTCTCCATACGAAAAATTATAGTCATGATGATCCAAGTAATGATGTAAAACCCCCCATGTAGTCTTGATTCAATGTGTCATAGCCTGGAGCTTGGGATCCGACCTCGTACCCAGGGGGTTGGGAACTTGACCTGAATGCGGGGGGGGGGGGGGGGGGGGGGGGGGATCCAGATGTAGGGGGTAGGGATCCTGACCTGGATGCGGGGGGTTGGTATCCGACCCCGAATGAGGAAAACCCGAAGTTAGGATCTTGTTGTCCATACTGAAAGTATGGAGGAACTTGATATTCTGTCCCGAAAGAAGCAGCCTGAAACTGTGGCCCTAAGTCATTACCTTGAAATGAGGAATATTGGTATCCACCCCTTGAGCTTGGACCTGGTGGTGATTGGCGTTGTGGCCCGAAATCACTATGACGAGCTGGAGCATAGCCTTGGTTTTGAGAAGCTCGCGTCGGAAAAACTGGCACTGGGACGACCTCATTTGTCACCATTTCATAAATCTTCATAAGCGTCCGCTTCAATGGATGCGAGTCATCGTACCTGTTAATCATGTCAATTTCATCCCGTATGATACCTTCCACTTGGTTCATACGCTGTCATCGCAAAATCAATACAATAAAATATTAGATGATATATTATTGAATAAAATAATTATAAAACAATATGGTTACGTACTCTCACAACATCGAGGGCAAGAGGTACGGGCCGTGCGACACCTTCTGCAAGTAGTGTAGGGGATCTGTAATCAAGGAAGGGGTGAGAATGCTCCGTAAACCAGTCCATATAGTCAGATGTCACATCCCATGCATTACGACATCTGGGTAGCTCCATTATCGGGTAGAGGTAGCTGAACCGTTCCTCCCAATGATCGTCATCACTGCCAAACAAGGCTTCGTACTTGGTCAGATCAAGTTTTCGTGTAACAGAGTGAGGCCGAATTGGGTGTTGAGGCACTCCCTGTACATGACCAAACTGACGAGTAACTCGATCAGGCATGTACGGTTCGTCAAAAGTGAGGAACTTCAGGGTGCCTTTGTACATGGAAATCTTGAATTCATCATTGAAATTGATGCCCTTCCATGGCACCCAATTTACCTGTAAAAAAACGCTTTAGTGTGCATTGCATAAAAATATGAATTTAGAATAAAGCAATATATCAAAATTTGTAGTACCTCATCAAGGGATACTAAGTCGAGCTCCCGCCTCATACCCTCTATCCTGTCACAACCTGGCATTTTAGACGGTCGATGCTCATCCCAAGCTGCAGCTCGACAATCTTTCATGCTGGCCATTTCTTGAGAAAGATGACCCCTAAACTTGGGAAAGTAGCTCCAAATCCAGTTCTACACGAAAATTGGTAACTAATAGATATATCATAATATTATATGACAATATTAAGAGATTTGGATACTTACGTGGAGAAGCAGCAAACAACCAGATATTTGTTTTGCATCTCTACGGCTTGCCATACCTAATTGTCGGTATAGGTAGGCAAGGGTTGTTGCACCCCATGCATAGTCTCGTGTCGAATCGATGTCCAGTACAACTCCAAATAAATTGAGCTTTATCTTGCTCGTAGACTTGTCAGGGAAGAGGGTGCACCCTATGAGAACCGCCATGGAAAATGGAAGCTGTTCGTTTCGGGGTGTATATATGTTTCACCTGTTACGAAATTCTTCAACCACCCATTCAATTCACTTACGACAAAACCACCGTTGGTTTTATTTCTAGCCATATCTCCTTCATTGAAGCCATACACAGAACCGAGGATGGAAAACAATTCATCTTCCGACATTGTTTGGACCAGAGGCATGCTGTCAATCTCCAACCCCATAATCTTGTACACATCATGGAGCGTTATTGTAATCTCCCCCCATGGAAAATGGAAGCTGTTCGTTTCGGGGTGCCAACGCTCTACGAACGCCGAAATCAAGACCCAATCCATTATTTTCCACTCTAGGGACAACATCCTAGTCAACCCGCTTTCTCTTGCTCGTGTGAACCATGGCCCACGTGGGATCGCTTCTTGCTTCCACGGCACTAGTCCGGTAGACCTTCCGTGTGATTTAAGTACTTTTTGGACCTGCAACAACAGGTGAAAATCAATACATTTTGTATACTTGAATGATTGGATATGGTAAGGATATAATATGTCAACTTACGTAATTCTTCTCAGTACTCTTCCACACAAATCTGGCAATGTGGGTATCGAAATTCCTTAGCAATGTAAGATCTGTAGGTCCACCGCCATATCCATCAACCTCCATCGGTGTAGGTACATTATCAGCCGGAGAGTAGTGTCGTGCACTAGCTGACGGGCGTAACCTAGAAGATGAAGGCCCACTTCCTGACCAACCGGCTGTGCCAGAGAAGCTTCGTCTGGCAGACGGACCTGCAGCATTGGTTTCCTCCTCTTCCGCGCGGACACCCGTTTCCTCGTTTTGGGGTCCTAAATTCGTTTCCTCGTCAACGACTTCCCTTCTTCTGGTTTCGTTCTCTCTGCGAGCGGATTGTGTGACCCCTCGCTCGTGTACGTGTCGTGACCCTCCCCCCAAGCCGAATCTGTTTGCTAAAGAACTCTAAAACCATATAATAACAAATGAATAACATTATGATTATAAATATCATAATATTATTCGTGCATGTAAACTACTAAAATAGCATAATAATCTATATATATACTAAAATATCATAATATTATTGTGAAGAATTTTCCTCATACTTATACAAAAACTTTGGCCATAACTAACTTTTATATTTTCATTAAGAAGATAATATCTAATAATAATAATTTTGTTAATTTCGTATATTTTTCTAATTTTTGGTAAAGAGAGATAATTTATAATATTTAATTCTAATAATAATAAATTTTAATATGATATTTACCTAATAAAATTTATATTAGAAAATTTATAACCATAACTCGTGCATGCACTTTCCTTAATAAATAATATGAATTATTCATTTTTGTAAAGAAAATAATGTAACAGAATTTTGTATTTCATAATATTTCAATACGATAATATACATAATAATCAACAAATAATTTGTCCCGTGGCATGATTATTAGTGTATATAAAAGATCCATAAATTAAGAAAGAAATTAATTATATAAGAAGGATAGTAAAATACCCATATACTACTGCGTCCTCGAGTCCGTGCCATAATTTCTACTATAATCACTTGAAAAATCTGCAAAAAAAAACACAAATCGAGAACTTATGAGAGGACGAATTTAATCTGCAAAAGAAATTAATGTGAGCTTATGAGAGAACGAAGGAGAGCGGCCGACGCCCCAGATCGAGAGACATGCACCGGAGAACAGCTTCCGGTGGAGCAGAGGGCGGCAGATGGCGGCATAGAACTGGGCGGCGCACGGAACTGGGCGGCGCGTGGAGTTGGGAGGCGAGCGGCGGTGCGAGTCGAGAGGCGGTGGTGGGAGGCTCCGTTTGGGGGGGCGCTGGGGGAAGGATTGTGGGTATGAAGGGGAACGATGGTGGGTAGAAGGGGATTGTGGGGTTTTTTTTTTATATATTTAATATATATAATATGTATAACTATAATATATATACATTAAATTAAAAATAGAATAATAAAATAGTTATCGGGCGGAATCGGTTAAGATGGATAAATATTTTCGGATTAAAAAATATAACGTGTTTGGGTCGGATTAGAGAATGTGTAACAATAATTTTAATTGATAAATTTGTAAAAATTATACATTACTATCCAAAATTACATTTATATAATTAGGCCGCCGGTCGATCATTTTCAGCACGATATCTTTGAAACTCTTGAATTCGCGGAAGAAATGCACGATCCCAATCATCAACACTTTGATGATGGAATTCTCTCCACTGCGTCACCATGGGAGGGATTGGCGCGTCATTCTCCAACCATACCTGAAACAAATAAACTCATTATTATAGATATACGATTTTAAGTATAAAAAAAATAAAATAATATAGGACAACGTAGTTCACCGGTATAAAATGATTACGTGCTCCCACTAAGGCCACTGCAAGCACCTCTGTAGGAGGGAGTGCATCGCGGTTGTAGCAAATCATTGGGAGACTAGTATGCGCACCGTTCCAAGCCAAGAACACCAAAGCTTTTTGGTATTTTGTAGCAAAAATCAAGCCATACATCGGCATCTCCATCCAATGTTGGAGCCCATAATTTTTTCCAGTATAGTTGATGTTATGGATCAGACCGGACAGCGGCGTGACCATTGGATGGATTGTATTGTATACGTGTATGTTTGTTTTTAGCTCTATCGCCATCTCCCTTCGAATTTGCTTCCATTGGCTCTGGGGCAACCCAAGTAGTGTTGCAAGTGCCCGATACCCGCAGTGACCGTCCCCCGCCACGTCCAAGGCTCTGGTGATGTACATGAACATAAACGGGTCCACATTCTGGACGCCAAAATTGACCCCTAAATGCATGTCAGGTTGGTCATCCTCGGACTCGACCACTACTTCGCTAATTGATGGCTTACGGCGTGCACGCTGGCTCTGACTACCCCGACCTTTTAATATTAAACCGGGTGTCGAGGTGGACGGATTGATACGTGTATTCTCTATTGCATGCTCCAACTAGGTCTTATCCCTTCTCATTGAATCCTTCTTTGGCCTCCCCTTTGATTTGATGGAGCTAGTAGGAGGCTCCTGCAGTGAGGACCTCCCAGGCATGGTCCCGTCTTTGTATGCCCTTTTAATATGGTGGATCTTATCAACGCTCAGTCTCCCAGCATTTATATCCCCCATCAACTCCTCGAATACTAGGTCATCTGTCATTAGGGGAACATCGTCTTGCGGGAGTGCATGTTCCGTAACACCTTCCCATACAACTTGTTTCCAGAAAAGATGAATCTGACTTGGCTTCAACGGGGTATTTGTCATCATTGCTTCATAAACATCGTGTGCGCATGGAAGTCCTCTAACCGTTGTCCACCAATGGTCATTGCAAACAGTCGGGTCAAATTTATATTTTGGGTGCAAGACCCTATCCATCGTGCCCAATATTGTGTCAATACACAATTTTGACACCTTGTTGGTAAGCCGGAGAAAAAGACAATCCATAGGTGGTTTTAGTGTTTGGACACGCGCAGGGATCGTATTACGATCCCTCTCCATGGATCCTCTCACAACAGCAACCTGATCTTCTATCAAACAATGGATCTTCTTTGCTATTGTGTTGAAGCCACAAACAGAAGAATCGATGAATTCTTTCAGCACAGAGTGGGCCCCCTCAACCCTGTAAACATAATATAATTATCAATAAATCATGTCGTGTATGAGTAGCATGTAGCAATTCATAAACCGCAAAGTAAATTACCTGTTTGTTGTTCTAGTGATTAAATGGAGATTGGTATCAGTCCAAGCCCTAACAATACGATCTAGGTAAGGCACAAGCCACGTTTGCATAACGTATGTCATCAGACTACCTTTCCACGTGTCCCACATTTCATTTAACCGTATCAAGAAGATATCCTGGGATTTGGAGTTGAACAAATCTCGACATTGGTTTGAGAAAGCATTTGCTAAACCACTATTACCTGTCACAGTAAGCGCATAAGCTTTACAATTGGCTAGTATATGCACCCAACACAGCAGATGTTGGGCATTGGGAAAAATTTGGGCTATAGCCTTAACTTCAACCAAATCTCGATCTGTGACTATTGTCGTTGGTCTTTTTCTGATTTTATCGTACAAGTGCTCCAATTCAGACAATGTCCATGCGTAGTGGTCAACGTTCTCTTGTGCCATGTAAGAATATGCCACGTCTGCACGTAAAGCCGACAATCTCAAGAAGTGCCATATTGTACCTACAAATAAATTCAATGCAGATAATAAATATCGTTATTACCACACTCTATTGATTAGCTAAAATTACTATATAAAAGATATTACACCGGCTTAAACTTACTTGTTTGTCTTGTATGTCGAATCCATTATGACGACATAAGGAAACAACTTCAACAGGTGTTGTGATTGGGGGTGGGCCCAAAACAAGTCTTGAACCACATCGTTCGTTCCAGGCACCGTTCGGTCACTAACATAATAACCCCTATCCGATAAAAAATGCTTTGTGAACTGCGTTATTGACATGTCCCCCTTTTCTTGTTCGCGGTATGCTTGTCGTACATTGTCAATTTGCTTCCGCGATGTAACAATGGATTTGTACTTCTGACGTAAGAACGTGAAAATACTCTTGGGCTTTACTTGAGCTTCTGTCATCGCCAAGACATCCACGCGTTGTTCCTCAGTCAATCGTCCAGCATAGGCATGACCCTCTAGATTTTGTGGAAGGTCATGATTGTGTGTACCACATATCACCTTTAGTATCCAAGTGTCGTCCCTTTGCATAAGCCCATTCAGCTCAAATGGACATTCGCTCTTCTTTGTACGTGTTTTCCGTGTCAAATTATTTGTGTATGGCCTATAACTACCTGATTTTTTGCATGCTAATATAACCTTCTGTTCCCAAGATTTTGTTATGGTTAGAACCATATTTAGATTTCGTCCTTGTTGACGTGCCCAGTCTAACATGGTTTTTCGATCTCCCCACATATAATCTGTTTGAAAGTATGTCGTAAAATCCTGCCAAAATTCGTAAACATTATAATTCAATATGTTACTACTCCCTCCGAGTTGGAATTAATGCTATCTTTTTTGTACATTTTAACATTTTCAATTTTTTTTCTATCAAAATCAATGGAGTATATGATTAATTCACACATATTAATATGTTTCAACATTTTCAATTTTTATACATTTTAATTACTTGTTCAATGACATTTTAATCATATGTCACATATTATGAGTAGTTAAAAACAAATTAAAATGTCATCGGACAAGTAGTTAAAAACAAGTAGTTAAGAACAAATTAAAATGTGTAATTCAATGAATTACACATTTTAATTTGTTCTTAACTACTTGTTCGATGACATTTTCAATCTACTCATAATATGCATTAATATCATCGAACAAGTACTTTAAAAAAAATTAATCTACTTAAAGAAGATACAATTCAACTCTTCAAGTCATATATTGATAATCAATTTTAAGGCGGTATATGATTAAAATGTCATCGAACAAGTACTTAAAAAAAATTCTTTTGAAAATCATGTCATGCAAATTAAAATGTTATCCAAGAGAATTTGAATACAATTAATCTACTTAAAGAAGATACAATTCAACTCTTCAAGTCATATATTGATAATCATTTTTCAAGCCCTTAAACGACATATATTAATGATCGAAGGGAGTAAATGACTAGACAATTAGTATAACTTCAGTAAATGACATAATTTTCAAGAGAATTTGAATATAATTAATTTACTCATAATATGCATTAATACAATACAAAAATCTTAATATGGCTTCGTTCGGTTGAATTTTATTTCAACCAGTTGAAGGCAACATTTGCTTTGGTTTACTTCAACCAGTTGAAGGAAATGCATAATCTCCCCCCCCCCCCCCCCCATGAAGGAATTCCTTCAACTTCAACTAGTGGAAGTTGATTTTTTTAACTACCGAACGACCACTATATAGATTATAAATCTTATACTAATTTTATTCATAGTTTTAATAATTGTAAAATACATACCAGTTTAAGCGATTCTTCATAATTTTCGTAATCTTCGTTATGCCACGACATTTTGTAATAGAATTAATATTCACTGAAATCTTATAAGATATGAATGATATGAATTTTTCGAAGCTCCTCCTCAATGCTATATATATACACTGAAATTGTAATTGAACGAATCTCACTATTACTTCACGGACCGCTAGCCTACTACCTATGATGTCCAAATTTCCATCAGTGTCCATTCTGCAGGCAAAATTCACGGACCCGATTCAGTAACGACATCTCCACGGCGAAATTCACGGACGTACATCTCCACGGAATTGACTTCCGCGCGGCAACGAACTCCGGGCGCCAACGACCTCCGCGCGCCAACGACCTCCGCGCACCTGCAACTGCGCCTGCAACTGCAACCAGTGCAAAAAGGGATGTGTCAGGGGGCAAATAGCTTCGCCGTTTTAATTGGTTAAATAGGGGCATTTAAGAAAAAAAGATGACGTCCGATAGATACTATATATTATATATATGGATACTGATTTGGGTTCCCGTGCGAAATGCGAAGCAATCTCAGCCGTACGTTTTTTTTTTTTTTTTTTTTGGTCAACAACTTTTTTTTTTCATTTTCGTCCCGTGATCATTCTGGAAAAGCCTATATAGAAGGTTCACGAATAAGCACTAGATGTTCATTTATTTATACATTCACGTTCACAAATAAGCACTGAATGTTCAAAGACATGTGTTGGAATATGATCATGTTATATGTGAACTTATACGGCACATACAATGAACATATAGTACTTATATGTGAACGTTAATAATTGTCTATTCCAGAACGATCAGAGACAATAAATAAATTAAAAATAAATAAATTATTGACCGAAAAAAAAAATCGCCATATTTACGGTTATGCCACCGCATCACTATTCACTATCCTCCCTTCTTTTTTTAACAGTACAGTGCCCTTGAATATTACCCCCCAGATAATGAACATTACCGTTCAGAAAATGAACATGTGATGTCTATTTATGAACTCGAATGAACGCGACCGCTTCACATTTCGCACGATAAACATATTTCGCATGTGAAACGGACTCTATGATACTATATGTTTTCCAATTTAGCATAAAAGTAAGTAATTTTCTGACAAACAGAAAAGTAAGTTATTTTGTGGCCATTTTTAAGCATGATAGATCTACGATAATGTTTTTCAGTTAATACATAAGGAGACATTTCACCCATTATATCTCGATAGATAAATTTAAATACACATTTCTATTCAAGGTATGAAATGTGATCATTTGCCGAGGCTACGAAGTGTTTTTTGGCAATCTCAAAGAAAAATTGCTTAGGAAATTATTTATGTTTTGTCCAATTGCTTAGGCTAATAAGTAATAGAGTAACCAACCAACCAATTAACCCCTAATGGCACACCTAATCACATACGTACGGAGTACATGAGACGCCTAATATATTCACATGATTACCCTAATGGCACACTTAATTACATTAATGATCAAGACGCCTAATATATTCACATAATTACCATATGGCACACTTAATCACATTAATGAGAGGCCTACTATATTCACATGATTATAGATACCCTATAAGTTGTATATGGTCCTATCCATGATATATATAGAGGGTAATTCATGTGTGAACGACCTCCTTATGCGGACATGCGGATTGATTTGAGTCGTTGGGTTAAATTTATCTGTAAATGGCTTTAAAGAAACGAGGTAATAAGTTTGTAAATAAGTTAAAGTTAAAAGTATATAAGTCGTTGGATTGTTTTTAATTAATGGTTGAGACTGGAGTTTCATTAAAAAAAATCACATGCTTTATTAATGACATTTTATTAAATAAAAGAACACGCTTTATTAAAAGAGCTTGTGTCACTATGAGTGTGCCCCAACGCGGGGGAGATGTGCACCCCAAACGCATGGGAGATGTGCATCCTAATGCATGAAGAATGTGCATCCTAGCTAGCGCATAAAGAATGTGCATCTCTTTAATAAAAAAGACTTAGTTTTTGGAACATGTGTGTTGTATGTGCATCGCATTGCATGGTGGGGGTGTCGTAGTGCATGGGGAATGTGCATCGCAATGCACATAGGATGTTCATTGTTTCATTAAAAATTCTTAGTTTTTAGAGCATGTGTGTTGTACGTGTATCACATTAGATGGGGGTGTGTGTAGTGCATGGAGAATGTGCATCACAATGCACATGAGATGCTCATCGCTTCATAAAAAAAGCTTAGGTTTTGGAGCATGTGTATTGTGTTGCATGTGCATCCTAACGCCTGGGGATATGTGTCGTAGTACATGAAAATGTACATCATAAAAATATTTATGACTTCATAACAAAGACTTAGTCTATATTCGGCTAACGGTTGGTCAGTGAACGGTCAATCATCAATCAACGGATGATCAACGCCGGACAAAGATTCGCACACTTCACACTGAAAGTTTGATTCGCATGTGACACCCCTTATATATGACCATTCTCATAAACAAAAACTCATTTATAATTTTTTTAAATTTCTTTGTTACTTACATTTCTTTTTTAACAAGAGAAAATCAAAGATTCTTAATGGTAATTAATTCATGTTTACATTGTAGTAATTTGCATCCATAACAATTAAAAAGTTATGTATGGATTACATTATATATTATCATCTTAGGGTGCATGTGATAGCCAAGATAATGCATTAAAATACATTATCTTGTATTAAATTGATAATTTAATGCAAGATAATACATTATCTTCGGGAATCCAAACGGACCCTTAATCTTAAGCTGGTCAATTTAGGAGTTGATTATATGAGAATGATTATCACCATGTAAAATGAGAATGCTTTCATAATCTTTGGATGAAGGAAAAATCAAGGACTATGAATAGACAATTATTCAAAGGTCATAGATCATGTGCATGGCAAATGACCTTATTTAGAAGATTTGGTCAAATAAGCTTTTGGCAATCAACGTTGACCGACCATTTTTTTTTTCTTTTTTCGGGCTATGTGACTGAATATGATAGTTATGATAGTGAAATTGAGTCATCTAGAACAGTTATGGAATGAAATTGGAGAGAAAGGATAGTGAAATTGATGGAAATTTGCAGTATAGTGTATTTAATTCAACTGAATATAGATATATTAAGGTTAGCTAGGGTTATCAAAAGAGGCCATTTATATGCCAAAACTTACTTTGATGCTAGTTAAGAATTTTACATCAATACAATGATAGCATTGCTAGTGACTGAATATAGTTGATGTTGATCTCCCCATCATTTCTTCCTGCTACTCGAATCATCGTACACTGAGGAACGGTTCAAATGTTGATACGAACCCGATGAATTGGGTGACGTTTAGCAGAAAGAACACCATATGGGTACCTAGAAAGTTATCACATATAAAAGATTGTTGTGAGTAGAGATGAAACATGAAACATTAGAAAACATTTTTTTAATTTCCCCAAATGTCCCATTTACTTGTTGGTGGTTAGAATATAAATCATGGTCTTAGCTAGTTATGTAATGCATCATGCATGTCAATGGTTTGATTAATTTTGATGCCACTCCATGTGCCTAATTCAAAACTTCATGTTATGATTCCATGCCATGGTATGAGCGCGTAAATCTCGACCCCCATGACCCTGCTTATACGGGATTACACAAGGTTGATTGTTGCTAACTACACACATGGTCTTAACTCTTAAGAAGTGATAACATCTTTTTCTTTATAACATGTACCTGGGAGGAAGGAGGCGAATCGTCGCTTTTGTGCCCAAGAAAGCCTGTAAATGAAGGAACTATATGTTTAGGTACCGTGACATTATAGAGTGAAATTAAGGGTCCGTTTGGATCACATGTGATAATGCATTATCTGACATTATAATGTCACTTTTGGCATTATAATGCCAGATATATTATCACATGTAATCCAAACGCACCCTAAGTGTCCTCAAGCTGTTGTACTTACATTGCACCTCCACAAGCTGGAGCAATAGTCTTGGCTAAGGACATAACCGTCATAGATAAGCCATTGGCGGCGCCTCTTTGATCTTGGTCCTGTAATCAAACAATAGTAAAAACGGCGGGAAAAGAGATAGACTTGAAAAAGTGAAGTGAATTTTCAAGGTTTTACCACAGCTCTGTTTTGTAGGATGAACATACTGGTGACAATTGACATCTGAAGTTGGTAAAGATCATAGTTAAGTACTAATATAAGTGTTCATTATAAGTTAATTCTTACTTGAAAGATAGAAGAACCCGAGACGTACAGAGAAAACGTTCTTGATCACAGACGCGAAATTCAGCAGTAGCGAGAGACTCAAACCGGAGAGAAGCCCTATGAAAGGGTAGATTTGTAACACAGGTATTGAAAGAAGCTGCATTTGTGGAATCTTGATTAGTTGAATGCAAATGTGCAATTACATTTGCTAGGGTTACAAATAAATGAATTTATTGACTTACACTACATATTCTAGCTGTGATGATGGGTCCAAATGCTTTGTCCATCAATGGATAAGCAAAAAATTGAGATAGTAACATGCCAAAACCTGTGAATTTTGGTGAAGTTGTGTTGATGTGAAGATGCTAGAAATGAGAGGTTTATAACAACAAAACATGATAAAATGACATACCAGTGATACAAAGAATTTCACCAACATCATTAGTTGAATAGCCAAGTCCACCTAAACTACGTGGACTAACAGCCCATAGTGAGAAAATCTGCAAAAATAGATGTGGTTGGAAAAATCAAATGGAGAAGTCTATCACAAAAATTCTCCTTGTCATATAGTTCTTATATAGTTAGAAAACAATTTAAAAGCACAATTTTATTACCATCTATCAAGCACATATATAATGTTCCCTATAACGCTGTTCATATCCGGATATCCGATCCAAATTTAAAATACACAAATATGTGGTTCGACCGAATGGTCCGACTTTGGTGTTTTCGGACCGGGTATCCGCTTAAGAATCTCAAAGTTTAACAAAGATGATGAATTTTTAGTTTTTAAAGTATCAATCTAAGGATCCGTTTGGATTCTAATTAGAATACAATTTTAACTAATCAGGGAATTCAAACATACTCTAAGATGTTTTGTTTCCAATGGCCACATACTAAAAAGCTTTGAAAGTATACTAGCAAGGATTTATGTAGATTACCTCTCCACAAGCCATGTCATGAAATGAATAAATGCAGTACACAACTAAAGATGACATCAGTGGCCAATTCTTGAATAAGCTTCGTTTGGAAGTTGCTTCATATTCTTGTAAACTTTCTTTTGTATATGACTGACAAGTTGCAGCACCCTCTAGGGACTCATATGAATCATCATGTGATGCTGTTTTTGGGTGTGTGTGTAATGATTCCTGCAACAATAGTGCACATATTCCAACTTTGCTAAGTAAAGTCCACTTTAGATTTGCTAGGTACAATCCAAAATGTATTACTCCAGTATACTTGATTGAGAAATTACCAACAAGGAAGAATATGCTATAAAAGATCACGAGGGATACATCTACAAGTAAAAAATAAAAGAAGAGTGGATTGAAGTTACCTCAAGCCAGAAAGTGGAGACAGTTACTCCCACGGCAAAAATTGAAATGATAAGGCATGGCAAGAAATATGGAAATCTGCAGAGTAAATCACAATTTTTGGAGTCATATGAGATTGTGTACAAACACAAATAGTCTATCTACAAGGACTAATATTAATTGATGTACGTATGAGGGGGTAACAACTGACCTTCCAAATAGTGATTCTTTGGAGAATATATTGGGGTACTTTTCAGCAGGCTGAATAACATAGAAATTACAACATTAGCAAGTTCTTTTATTTAAATAAAATTGAAAATTATGTTCTAGAACAAGATAATGGGACACAATGTAGAAAATGGTGTAACCATCTAATTAACACAACATTAACAAGGACATGTCAAATTGTATCAAGTCTGCATCTTGGCATGGGCTATGTCTAACTAACTTTTTCTTGTTGATGAGATTATTAACCACCCCTTAATCATAAATATATATATATATATATATATATACATGGAGGATTATCCCAATACGAACACATGTCATATGTGAACATGCAAACGGTGCACATTTCAGTATGCTATGATGCACATTTTAATATGTTACGATGCATAAATGAACATTGGAGAATATCTTATGACACATATAGTCACACATTTTAAATTAGTGATGCACATTTCAATATAGTTAAGTGGCACATTTCAGTATAGCTACGATGCACTAGCCTTTTGACACAGTGATGCACGTTGATGCGCGTATTATTTGAATAAAATATGTTCATGCCTTTTTCTACATCACATTGAATGTGCTTCGTAATATAACTTGTGTCTCATAATGTACCTTAAATATACATCACAATGCATATAAATATGCTCGTGTTTGTACGAGTTCCCATGAAAAGTTTCATTCACATTTGATTAATTATATATATATATATATATACATACCTATGTATATATTGTGAAGCACATATTTTCGGACTTGAAGAAAGTGGAAGGCAAAATTCATATAAAAATTAGCAATTAAAATTTCATAAGGCTGTATCTGAGGACCCCTCAAAAGTGAGAAACCACTTCATGGAAAAAGTTGGCAATAATCTAGTGATCATTTCATGTTCAATTGTCCACTAAAAGTGAAAAGTTGAAATTGTAAAATGGAAGGAAAACAAGTTGTAAACTTCATATATATACATCATCATTTGATCAAGGATTCAAAAGCAAAAAAGTGCGAAAACAAATCCTTTTTAGCTCACCTGGGCAAGCCAACCTCCAAGAGCAGGCCCAATTACCAACCCTATGCTCCAAGACGTAGAAATCTGAAGAAAATTAAAATTAAAATAAAATTATAAATTCAAGTTTTCATATATTTGTTCGGTGTTCCACATCCAAGAGAAGGCCCAATTATCAGTTTGTCCGATTAACGATTTAGTTGGTCCTTTGATTATTTAGTTGGTATGTGTGATGACTCGAAAAACTTTCCCTTGTTCAAAAGGTAAAATATATAAGGTTTATGAAACTGATAATCTTATTATTGAGAGAGGAAACATATATATATAGATATTACAAGATAAGTAAATATCCAAGGGATAAGATCTCCTAAACAAAATAGACTAAAGATAACGTAAGATAACAAAAGATATCTAATTATCTCTAACAAAATAAACAATTTAGGATGTGAAAAAAAAACTTACAGTTGACAAGCCAATAGCTTGGTGTTCTTCTCTGCAAACTTCAGTTGCATATGCCTAAAAATGCACAAAATTGAGCAAATAAACATATTGATCCAACACAGGAAATAAATTGCTCAATTGATTGATTTTGATGAAAAATAATATATTTTTTTACCTTTATTGGTCCAATCAACCCATTCAAACTACCTAAAAGAAACCTTGTGACAATAGCCATCCAGAAGTTTACACTTAGGCCAAACAAAGTATTGAACACAACCCTGAAAACATAGATGACATTTTCTTATCCTCTTCTTCTAATGTTTAGTTCAAAATCAAATGAAGACTGAATTGAATATGATGTATGTACTAACACAGCAATGGTGCCCATGATAATCACAGGCTTACGACCGTAACGATCAGCAATTACTCCCCAATAAACTGAAGTCAAAGCTCTGCCAAGCATATAAGCTGATCCTGTAAAATTGAAAACATAAGTAAGATATCATCATCATCATTCATCATTCATCATTCATCATCATCATCATCATCATCATCATCATCATCATCATCATCATCATCATGGCTACAAGCAGAGTTTTTTTGGACCAATTTAGACCTACCCACATAACCAGCATAATAGCTTGTATCTTCTTCTCTTTCAGCTATATGAAAATCTCTTATCTGCACACACAAGTAAAAATTGAAGTTCTAATTAACCAAACATCTTTCAATGTATATTCATAACATAACTCATTTTCAAGAGCCTTACAAATTCATGGAATTAGCATTGACTATTTTTATACATCTGAAGTCACTACAAGTGTCGAAGAAGTAGTTGCAAGATATATGTGTAACTCACCATAAAATACAGGAATGGGAAGAGTGATGATATAGGAAGAGCTGCAGAGGTCAAATAACAAAAATTAACATTACATTTAACTAAAATTAAGTATTAAAAAAAGAATTATATATAAATGCTACTTTAGTTTGTGTTGCAACAAGCTTGTTATTTAGGTAAGATTTCTTCACATTCTTGTAATTACTACACGAGTATATATTTAAACGAAAGAAGCATGAAATTAAAGTACAAACAAGGCTAATTGATCTGAAGTATTTTCTTGAGTTCACTGAATTCTTAAAAGATAACGGATCAGGTGCGAACGTGTAAATGTGTACATACAGTCAACAATTCATGTATATACAGGCAAAAACTCATATACTTTTTTAAAGTGCATAAGTTTGTGTCTTGTATGTGTACGAGTTTTTCACTTAACACATAAGCACACACATATTGTCAAAAATATATGCACATATAAGCATAAACTTGCGTAAAATTTATAAGTGTATGTATGTGCATGAATTTTTACTTATTAAAGTTATGTAATTGTGTTAAAATGAATACATTATATATTGTCAAAAATATATGCACATATAGACATATAAAATACACATCCATCACTCAAAGCGTTCATTCTCACGTGAATATTTATCTCCCTGAAATTATTTGTCACATATATAATTGTGTTAAAATGAATACATTACTGTACGCACCTCCGATATATTAAGAAATATAACACAGTTAACACAATAAATTAAATTAACCCAAAGGGAGGAAAAACTCATCATCTACTATATATAATTACTTCTTGATCTAAGCTTGAACAAATCAATCCACTAGCTAGCAAGTAGACAAAAAACACACACTGACACAGACAAATAATTATAAATTGCTCACAATAAATAGCTAAAAGACGACATACATCAAGATCTTAAGCTTCATTATTACTTAATAACAAAAAACACACAAGTAGCACTCACACACATAAAGGGTTTGTTTAGATCATAATTAAACCCTATATTATAATATGCGATCCAAGAATTGAAGAAAAAAGAGAAGAAATACATACAATTGCATAGAACGATAATCCATACGGAAAAGAGGGTTTTAAAAGGAACAGAATCTTGATCTTGTTTACGCTTCTCAATTCTACACCCTGAGCAATTCTCATAGTACACCTTCTCCTTCAACAACGCCTCTTTCATCTCCGACGTCGCCATTCAAACACGACAAGATCGAAAAGAAAGAGCTCGGCCTCCGCTACCTACTTAATTTCACACGAATTAGCAATTAATTAGCTACAACTAATTAATCAAGATTAGCTATAAATTTTGGAGAAGGACTTTGTAAGCAATTCAAACCTGACTATGGAGATTACATAGTAAGAACGTGAATGGCTACGGATGCCCTTTAAATAGTGGGCGAGGGAGGGAGGAAGGAAGAGAATGTACATCATCACATGCGTTATCATGCAACGTCGACATTTTATTTTATTTTATTTTTACTTTTATGTGTTATGCAGAAAATTGGCTTCTATATACAAACAAACATCCACATGAAAAGCGTACAAAATTTAATAAATTCATCTAGATTGGAACTAGCTACCTGGATATTCTATTTAATACATCCACATGAAAAGACAACTTGCACATTTTTAATAGTAAAATAATATATCTAAAATCTACTCCCTCCGTCCCTTAATATAGTTCTCCTTTTCGTTTTTGGCATCCCAAAAAATTATTCTCTTTTTCATTTTTGTCATAACAAATACCCTAAAATACCCATTTTTCTTTCTCAAAATTACACCTAATACTCACAATCTTTCAAATATCCAAAATCTCTCTCCTCCATTATTACACTTCCAACTCTCTCCCCCAAAAATACCCTACTTTTTTTCTCTCCCCCAAAAATACCCTACTTTTTTAATCTCTCTCCTCCCTCCTTAATTCTTGTGTCATTCTCCAAAGGAGAACTATATATGGGGACGGAGGGAGTACTATATAATACTAAAATACACATCTTCTTAAATTCATGTATCGCCAATAATATAAATCACGCCATTTTGCCCCATGTCCATCGTGAGAGAGAAAAATACGAGAGAAGCGAAAAGGTTTTGTTAAACTTGAGTTTGTTTGGCGAGTATATTTATGAAGTCTTTTTTTATTAAGAAGTATTTGTTTAGAAAAAATAGTTTTTTAAAATTTGGGTATCATGGTGAATGATGAAAGGAGTAAATAATTTTTTTTTTCAAATAAACTATTTCATATAGAGTTGGCCAAACAAGGCCTTGTTTCTCACCGTCAATTACTCAATGAAAAAAGTGAAAAGGCACCTCCAAATACTCTCAAACAAAAACAAAAAGCTCATTTTATTTCTATAGGCTCATTTTTTTTAAAAGAACAAATGAGTCCTAAGTTCACACAATGCTCTCAACTTATAGTAAGGCGACTCATATTGCTAAAGGAAACCTATAAGAGATGTGTAGGTTTTGTAGCATATACCTACTAATTTTTCGGTAAATTTTGTATCATTATATTCACTTATAAATACATATTTGAATATATTTTTTATATACTACTACTAAAGCCGCAATTATCTCTCCTATGTGTCATTCATCTAAGTATGCCACGCCATCAAATAATTATGTACATTTATCTATTCACCCTTATTCTATTTACAATTTATTTTAACTTTTATTTATACAAATTTCTTAAATTACCACCCCGAAATATTTCTCATTGTACATGATAATTCTGCACTTACCAAAAATATTATTATCATACTTAATTAGTGTCCATAATATAATATGTATGTTAATGGTCCGTAAACTCCATTATAAAGATATGTATATAGATAGATGGTTCGTAAATAGTTAACGTTATACGGTTCATCCACCAACATACATATAATTATGCACTTACCAAAAACATTATTATCATACTTAATAAATTTAAATTGATTGTCTGTAAACTCCATTATAAAGAATACAATATGTAGTTTTATTTTAGTGTAGTTTTATTTTTAATAATTATATAAAAGTTCTAATTTATATTTTCTTCTATTAATATAAATTCACATATGTACCTTCAATTTTCATCATACAATACACCTTATAAATTATTCCAATCAAGAAATCATCTTTCTGATATATCATGTTTATTTTCCTTATAATTCTCTTTTATATTTTACATACTATAAATAAATTTAAATTCATTCTTAAAATATATGGCCATACCCGTGCAAGGCACGGGACACATGCTACTTTTGATTTATAATATATTTTAAAAAAGCAAAAAAATGACATGTGACGGTTTTAATGAGAGAGTGTCATGTGATGGTTTTAATGAGTGAGTGTCGTAATTAGATTCTAGTTTAATAGATATATAGTAGATTGGTTAAATATGGGCATTTAATAAACAAGATGACGTCCGATAGATACTATATGTTATATATATGGATACTATATGTTTTCCAATTTAGCATAAAAGTAAGTTATTTTCTCACAAACAGAAAAGTGAGTTATTTTGTGGCCATTTTTAAGCATGATAGATCTACGATAATGTTTTTCAGTTAATACATAAGGAGACATTTCACCCATTATATCTCGATAGATAAGTTTAAATACACATTTCAATTCAAGGTACGAAATGTGATCATTTGCCGAGGCTACGAAGTGTTTTTTTGGCAATCTCAAAGAAAAATTGCTTAGGAAATTATTATGTTTTGTCCAATTGCTTAGGCTTATAAGTAATAGAGTAACTAACCAACCAATTAACCCCTAATGGCACACCTAATCACATACGGAGTACATGAGACGCCTAATATATTCACATGATTACCCTAATGGCACACTTAATTACATTAATGATCAAGACGCCTAATATATTCACATAATTACCATATGGCACACTTAATCACATTAATGAGAGGCCTACTATATTCACATGATTATAGATACCCTATAAGTTGTATATGGTCCTATCCATGATATAGAGGGTAATTTATATGGTCCTATCCATGATATAGAGGGTAATTCATGTGTGAACGACCTCCTTAATGTACACATATTTTGACTTGTACGTGTATATATATTGACTCATATGTGTACAAGTTCTGACAAGCCAAATTTTATTTTGGAGCCAATTTGTTTCCCGTCCCCCACCTAAGATCGAAAGTGAACATGTTTTGGCATGTGCGTGCATAGAAATTGACCCGTATGTGCACAAGTTTTGATATACCATTTTTTTCGCGCGTACACCTGAAATGAAATGTGCACATGTTTTGGCATGTGTATCCATAAATATTGACCCGCATGTGCTCAAGTTTTGACACACCAACTATTTTCCTAAGCATTTTTTGTGTGCGCACCTGAGATGAAACGTGCACATGTTTTGGCATGTGTGTGCACAAATATTGACCTGTATGTGCACAAGTTTTGGCCGGCCAATTTATTTGTATTTTCGGGGCATTTTTTAAAGCATGTGTCTGAAATGAAATGTGCATATGGTTTGCCTTGTGTGTGCATAGATATTGACTTGTATGTGTACATCTATATTGCAATGTGTGTGCATACGTTTTTTAGATAAAAATGTGCACGAGTTTTAAACCATGTGTGCATGACTTGTGAAGTGCATACATTTTTGTTTGTGTGTGCATGAATAATGTTATGTGCACCTAATTTGTATTAGGTGTGCATATATTGTGTTTGTGCATACAAATTGGCCTGAATGTGCATAACTTTTGCACTAGAGGTGCATAGAAAATTTTGACCCAAAGAGGAAAAAAATTGTCCAAACAAAAAATGTTGACCGGTCAACACCGGTGTGAATGTGCATGCAAATTGACCTAAATGTACATAAAAAAAATTGTCCCGAAAATAAAAAATAGGCAAAAAAATTGGTCCGCAAAAAATAAAATGTTGATCGGTCATGTAGCCAAGTCAAACCATTTAAATGAAAGATTAATCTCCACCCTTAGATGGCAAGCCATCCAAGAATAAATATATATTCTCATTTTACTCATGAGATATCATTCTCATGTGATCAAGTCCCGATCAATTTTTATTATATTTTAATATAATGTATGTGGAGATGTATCATACATCATGCGCATGTGCGTACAAACAGACACGTCCGCGTAATTGTCCACCATACTTTAAGAATGTATCTTTAATTAGGTATGCGTACACTCAAAATTGTAAAAAGGATAGTTCTCACGCTCCCTTTTCAGGAGCCGACCCTAAACCAAAAACGCTCCTTGGAGCCTGCCGCCACCATGGCAACCTCCACCACCGCCACCATGGCAACCACCACCCCCGCCGCTACTATGGCAACCACCAACCCCTCCGGTTCTCCCCGCCGCTACAATGGCAATCCTTTACCCAACCGCTTTCCCCCGGTTCTCCCCTCCACACCACCACTTCAGATCCGACGACCACCAACCACCACCGACGAACACACCGATGTCCCCGTCGGCGCCCTGCATCAGATCCAACCTTGACGAGCCCCATGCAACCTTCTTCGATCACCCACCGACGGTTCTCCCCTCTCACCACCACGGTCGGAGCAGCCAGAGCTCGTAGTCCTCAAGGGAGAGGGCGGTGATGGGGTTGGGGCCGCCGTGGTGGACTAGGAGGAAGGGGACCAACAGAAGAGGAGGTCGGGGTGGGTGGCATTGGAAGCGGCGGATCTGGAGGAGCCAACCCTAAACCAGAATTCAATTTTTTTTTTCTGTTTATTGTGAGACACTCTTTGGATGATGAAGCTTGCCTAGACGATGAATCGAGTTGTAGTTCCGGCTTGATAGAGGATGACCTTCCTTCCGGCGGCGCAACGTTTGTTTGTGCTTTACTCACCTTATTTTATGGTTTCTTTGCTTTATCATGCTTTAGTTTGTTTCATTGTTGTTTGTTTTTGTTTCTCTTGGTTGTTGTTGTATTGTCGGTTAGTCCGGTTGCCAGTTTCTGGCCTCTCAAAGTTGTTCACTTTGAATTCTTACTTTATAAAAAAAAGGATTTACCATGGTTGATGAATGAGTAGCTCAGTTAATTACAACCTAACTCTATGATAGAGGAAGTATTAAATCGGTAATTAATGATATAATTAATGGTGATTTAGGTCTAACCTAATTGATAAGGGCAGAAGGGTAATTACGTGTTGAGATATATATTGTATCTTCTTTTCTAGCCCTAGGGATGCATGTGAACACAACTTTGGCCTCCACAAGTTTGAGGGAGAATAACATACATCGTTCTTCGGATTATCGATTTGTCTTCCATTCAATCAAATTTAATCTCGTTCAGTTTACGACAACGACATTTGGCGCCGTCTGTGGGAAAGAAGTCAAGGATCATCCGAAGGAGCTCGTTCGAGGGCGTGAGGTGGTTCGAGCCCTAGTCTCTGTCACCGGTCTGGGTGGTCGGAGTTCGGGAGTGGCTCGTTACGCACCGGAGCGGTCCGCGGTAGGGCTGTTGTGTGGAGTTCAAGCTCGGGTTCGTGGTGTACTGTCCGGTTTTGGATCAAGGTTTCCAGCGAGAATTAATTTCTCTAGGGTTCGTCTGTTCGAAGGTTAGGGTTTGAGCAGGTTCGTTTGGTGTTGAAGATCGACGATCTCATGGGGGAGCATATCTCATCGGGGTCGGCGGCTAGAGAAGTGGAGTGGGCGTCGGCGTTGGAAGAGCGAGACCGCCGGCTCATAGCTATGGAGGCCGTGATGGAGGTGAGTCGGCGAGAGGCTAAGGACGCACGCGATGCCCTGGAGTCCGAAAGGAGGCACAGCGAGATCGCCTCCGGGAAGCGAGTCGCGGCGGCCGGCGAGTCGAACGGCGTCACCGGTGGGCGACGAAGGCTCCGGAGCGTGGTAGAAGCCCCGCGTCGCAGTCCACGACGCTCGGGGATTGCGCGCAGCCATCGGTCGAACCGTTCGCCCCCTAGCGATCAGCGGGCGGCGGGGGTGACTCGGGCTGGGGGCTCGGCGCGCGGCGGTGTCATAGACCATGATCCGGCGCCGGGGCATCAGGTCGATCACGGGGTTTCGCGGTGGACGGGAGGTCGCGCAAGGTCTTCGGCGATGCCACGTCGGGAGAAGGCTCGGTACTCGGATTCTCCCTCGGACTCGGGGTCCGATCGGCGCCATCCTAGGGCGCAGCGAAGGTCCCGATCGCGATTAGGAGCGAGGCGTGCAACGGTCCTGGCTCGTTCGGGGCAGCCGAAATTGTCTCCGCCGGGTTGGCATCGCCGGCGCAGTGCATCCCCCGTGGAAGGGTCGGCAGGGGCTGATCGTCGGAGAGGGCGTTCGTCCACGCGATCAGCCAGGGTGCATCACCGGCGCGAGGCGTCGGTGAACTCGACCCTGCAGGATGAGCATGTAGCCCGTCCAGGAGGAGGAGCCTTGATGGGAGCCATGGAGCAGGCTGAGCACCGCCTATCCAGAATGACGTCTACCCCGTTTGTCCGACGGATTCGCGAATCTAACCCGTCAGCTAAGTTTTCCTCCCCCTCTTTTGAATTGTATGACGGAAAGTCGGATCCGGTATTGCATGTGGCTTCGTTTACTCATAAAATGGCTTTGTGGACTGAGCATGATGCATTGCTTTGCAAATTATTCCCTGCTAGTCTAGGAACTACTGCGTTTAATTGGTTTCACTCATTAAGACCCGATTCGATTAGCACCTGGGATCAGCTTGCTAGGAAGTGTGTGAACCATTTTGTTGCTAATAGTAGAGAGCCTATGTCTATGGGTGTGTTGTTCAAAATGAAAATGCGCAGGGATGAGACGCTTCGCCAGTTTGGACCCAGGTTCATGGAGAAGTACGCTGATATGGACAGTGTCGATGAGCATACCGCTATTGAGGCCTTTCAGCAGGCTTTGCCGGCAGATAGTAGATTGAGGGAAAGCATCACTCTTCAGGTTCCTCGCAGCATGGCCGAGCTGCAGGAAAGGGTTCAACAGTATGTCAAGTTTGAGGATGACCGGAAGACAGCTAAAGACAGGCGCTCTTCTGTGTCACCCGTTCGGCGCAACAGATCAGACGTTCCGGCCAAGAGGAATGATAGCGGGACGACGGGTAAAGCAGGAGGGCTATTGCCGGTTAACCCCGCCAGGAAGTCCGTTAATTTTAGCTTCAAGCTCCCGATTCAGCGCATCTTGCCATTGATCCGGAACATGCCGTTCTTCTATTGGCCTAAGGAGCAGGAAAACGCTCCTAAGGCAAGAGATCAGACCAAGGAGTGCGATTTTCACCGCGCCAAGGGGCACCTGACCGGCGATTGCTTCGCCTACAAGAGAGCACTGGCCAAATGGGCAAAGGAGGGGCACCTGAATGAGTTTCTTGGCGATAGGCGGCCCCACGTTGACGACGAGAGACAGGTGGAGCCGGCGGGCGACGCTCCCAGGAGGGTCATTCATGTGATCGATGCAGCGGTCAAGCAGTCAGGGGAGCGCATGCATGACTACAGGAAGCGTCGCCATGAGCTAGAGGTCCTGCTGGCTGACGGGGGTTCTCACAAAAGACCCAGCAGCTCGGTGTCTCAAATCTTAGGCTTTTCGAGTTCCGACTTGGTGGGGCTGCAGCGGCCGCACAATGACCCCCTCGTTTTGTCTGTCTGTATTGGTGAGTTCGGCGTTAAGCGAATTCTGGTCGATTCAGGCAGCTCAGTTGAGATCATGTTCTACGACGCATTCAAGAAGCTGGGCAAGAAGCAGGAGGATTTGGTCCAGGTGTCGATGCAGCTAACAGGCTTCGGAGCTCACTCGGTATGGCCTTTGGGGATGTTGCGTGAGACGGTTACCCTAGGCGGTAAGTCTGTAGAAACTGAGTTCCTAGTGGTCAACGCTCCATCGTCCTATAATGCTATTTTGGGGCGTCCATGGCTGCATTCAATGGAAGCTGTCCATTCTACTCTGCACCAGATGATCGTTTTTCCCCTCGGCGGGAGGGTGATGCGTATTCAGGGTGACCAGCGGGCCGCCCGACATTGCCTCGGGATTGAGAGCAGTGCATCGGCGGTGCTGACCGTGGAGGCAGACCCACAGGTTCTTGACGAGGTGGGGATAGCGCCGGCAGAGAGGTCACTTGAAGCTCTCCAAAGGATCCAGGTTAGTAATTCTGAACCCGAAAAATATTTTTTAGTTGGTGCCAATGTTGCAGGTGACGAGCTCGCCTCTCTAGTGGGGTTGTTGAAAAGAAACAAGCGGGTATTTGCTTGGTCGCCCTATGAGATGCCCGGGTTAGATCCTTCTGTTGCTTGTCACCATCTGAATGTGCGGAAAGAGGCGAAGCCGGTGGCTCAAAGAGCCAGGCGGTCGTCCGTTCAGCATACCGAAGCAGTTCTGAAGGAGTTGAGAAGGCTACAGGAAGCTGGGGCAGTTGAGGAGGTCAAGTTTCCTGAGTGGTTAGCCAATCCGGTTGTAGTCAAAAAGAAGAATGGAGAATGGAGGGTCTGTGTGGATTTTACAGACCTGAACAAGGCCTGCCCGAAGGACCTGTTTCCTTTGCCGAAGATCGATCAGTTAGTAGATGCAACGGCGGGGCACGAGAGAATGAGCTTCTTGGATGCTTACAGGGGTTATCACCAGATCCCCCTAGCGAAGGAGGATCAAGAAAAGACAGCTTTTTTGACTCCCAGAGGTGTGTTTTGCTACCGGGTGATGCCTTTTGATTTGAAGAATGCGGGTGCAACCTTTCAGCGAATGGTTGTAAGCATTTTCTCAGACCTGATTGGCACCAAGGTAGAGGTCTACATTGATGACATGATGGTAAAGAGCAAGCTACAGGGTTCCCACTTGGATGATTTGCAGCTGGTGTTCGATATTCTGCACAAGACCGGCCTTAAGTTAAACGCTTCTAAATGTGCCTTTGGAGTCGGCTCTGGCAAATTTCTGGGGCACTTGGTTACCAGGTGGGGCATTGAGGCTAGCCCGGATCAGATTCAAGCCATTCGGTCCATTCAAAGTCCGAAGAGCATCAAGGAACTACAGAGACTTACGGGAATGGCCGCTGCTCTGAACAGGTTTATTAGTAGATCCTCCGACAAGTGTAGCGCATTCTTCAAGTTGCTTAAGGGGGATCGCATCTTCCAGTGGGATGATGAGTGTGAGTCCGCCCTGGCTGATCTGAAGAGATATTTTCAAGAGCTGCCTATCCTGACGGTTCCTAGCGCAGGAGAGGCATTGGTGTTGTATCTCGCCGTTTCAGTGCACTCGGTTAGTGCGGTACTGGTAAAAGATGAGAAGAAGAAGCAGAGCCCGGTCTATTACGTGAGAAAAACACTCCTAGATGCAGAGTCTCGGTATCCCCCTCTCGAAAAGCTGCTGCTAGCGTTGATGGTGGCGGCGAGGAAGTTGAACCATTATTTCCACGCACACCCCATCAAGGTGATGACGTCCTTTCCCCTGAAGTCGTTGTTGGCTAGCTCCGACTTAGCAGGGCGGGTCGCTAAGTGGGCGGTGGAATTGGGGTAGTATGAGGTCGAGTTCGTCCCTAGGACGGCTATCAAGGGGCATGTCCTTGCGGATTTCATTGCTGAATTCGTTCAGGAAGCCCCGGTGATGACTATGGAGGTCTGGCAAGTGAAGATCGGTCAACAAGATTCTTGGGAGCTGCAAGTAGATGGCGCCAAGAACCGTAGGGGTGCCGGGGCAGGTTTGGTCTTGACGTCTCCAACCGGTGAGGTCATCCGGACCGCTGTCAGGTTGGAGTTTGAGGCCACAAACAACGAAGCCGAATATGAAGCTCTGATCTTGGGGTTGATGGCAGCCAGAGGTTAGGGCACCAGGTTGGTCGTCGTATATTCGGATTCCCAGCTAGTCGTTAACCAGGTCACCGGGGAGTACGGCGCCAAATCGGCTAGGATGCTTGCTTATCTGGAGAAGGCTCGCAACATCTTAGCCAGCTTCGTCGAGTTCAGAATAGAGCAGATTCCCCGCGATCAAAATGAGGTAGCTGATGCCCTCGCTACTTTGGGATCGAGTTCCTCTGGGTCTGATTCGTCAATTCAGATTGGTTGCCTGAATGTTCCAAGCATAGAATCGGAGGAGATATTTCCCGTCGACACGAATCCTAGCTGGATGGATCCCATTGTCGACTGGCTGGCCCAGGGAGTACTTTCGGATGACAAGAAAGAAGCTAGGCTGGTTAGGCTTAGGGCGGCGAGGTTCTGGATGTCACCCGATGGAATCCTGCATCGGAAATCTTTTTCGGGCGCCTATCTTAGATGTGTTCCTCCGTCTAAGGTAGAGGATACTTTGTTTGAGATCCACGAGGGAATATGTGGCGTGCACGCAGCCAGCCGCACTATGGCCAGTATCGCAAGGACCCAAGGTTTTTGGTGGCCTTACATGCAGAAGGATGCGGAGTGCTATGTCAAGAAGTGCGAAAAATGCCAGAGGTTCGCCAAACAGATACATCTGCCGGCAGGAGACCTGCACCCGTTGACGAGCCCGTGGCCTTTTGCTCAGTGGGGACTGGATATTGTAGGTCCTTTCCCCAAAGCAACGGGGAATAGGCGTTTCCTGGTTACGGCTACGGACTATTTCACGAAGTGGGTTGAGGCTAAGGCCTTAGCGAACATTAGAGATACTGACATCATTGGCTTCGTCTGGGAGTTTATTATTACCCGTTTTGGAATTCCACATGCTTTGGTTTCTGACAATGGCACTCAGTTTAGCAGTGCCGCTTTTAAAACTTATTGTGCAGGTTTTGGAATTAAGAACTTTTACTCATTTGTAGCTTATCCGCAGGCTAACGGGCAGGCTAAAGCCACCAACAAGGCGCTCCTGGATGGGATCAAGAAGAGACTGGACCAGGCCAAGGGTAGGTGGGCGGAGGAGCTTCCTGCGGTCCTCTGGGCTCACCGGACTACACCCTGACGCTCTACTGGAGAGTCTCCTTTTGCGCTGACGTACGACACTGACGCAGTGATTCCCTTGGAGATAGGCCTTCCTGGTGTGCGCACCACCGCCTTCCAGCAAGGCGGGAATGATAAGGCGCTCGGCGCTAACCTCGATCTTCTACAGGAAAAGAGGGAGACATCGGCGGTATGATTAGCGGATTACCAGCAAGAGCTGATCAAGTTCCATGGGAAGCGCGTTAGGCCACGCCCGGTCTCGGTGGGAGACTTCGTTCTTCGGAAGGTCTTGGGAAATACAAAGGACCCGGCGGAAGGGAAGCTCGGTCCCAACTGGGAGGGTCCTTACAGAGTCGTGGCAGATCTAGGCAATGGGTCGTTCAAGCTGGAAGATATGGACGGGAGGGAGATCCCTCGGACCTGGAACATCTTTAGCTTGAAGAAGTTCTACGTATGAGACACTGCAGGGGTACTATTTTCCCTCTTCGCATGGTTTTTCCCATGAGGTTTTCTTGTGAAGAGGTTTTGATGAGGCCCCGGGGGGTTCGCCCTTGAACACTTTCGTCTTTACTTTTGTTTATGACAGTTTCTTCTGTCATGAGTTTTGCATTGTGTGCGTTGATGGTTGCAGTGTTTTTTATTAGACCGATCTGCGTTTGAATGCATTTGAATGCTTGTCTGTACAGGTTTTGTATTAGGAACAGGTTAGGAGGGCAAATAACCCCTCCTAGCTTTCCATACGCTCAGAGGGTGGGCTCTAGGGGCAGGTAATCCCTATCGGTGTCTCGAGCGCCCGGGGGAGGTATATCCCAAGAGCTCACTCACCGTTAATAAGTCGGTAGGTGCATGATGGGACCGGGGCATGGGAGCCTCACGTTGGTGTCCTTGACATCCGACGGAGGCATCGGCCGGGGAATCCCGTATCATGTTTCCGACAGGTATTAACGGGGTACAAAAACAAAAACAACGCCGCGTATTTGCAGGGTATGGAGCGGCGTACACATTAATTCATTTAATCGTGCATGATGATGACTGAGCTATGCAGGAATTCTAGGCAGCAGCAGTAAGCGTTAGGCCCGGTAATGGCGATCGTCCTTTAGGGATCGAATCCCCGGATTCGAGATGATTCCGGAAATTCGAGGGGCAAATTGATAAAGGATTTTAGTATTAAATCAGTAATTAATGATATAATTAATGGTGATTTGGGTCTAACCTAATTGATAAGGGCAGAAGGATAATTACGTGTTGAGATATATATTGTATCTTCTTTTCTAGCCCTAGGGATGCCTGTGAACACAACTTTGGCCTCCACAAGTTTGAGGGAGAATAACATACATCGTTCTTCGGATTATCGATTCGTCTTCCATTCAATCAAATTTAATCTCGTTCAGTTTACGACAACGACACTCTATATATGATGGGTACATACGGTGGAACTCATAAATGTCTGACAGTACGTTCGTTCTGAACCCTTGTGTTGTCGCTGTTGATCTTTCCCCCAAAACCACAATACAATAACGATTTAATTTTAGGGTCTGTCTGGTTATAATTTACAAACTTGAAACCCAAAAAAAAATGGGGCTCTTATTTGTACCATTTTTTTTAGTTTTCACACCACTCTTAAACGCCACATCGTGGCATTAAAAAAAAGGAAAGTTAAATGCTACGACATGGCGTTTAATATGAACCGGTTCAATTTAAACGCCATTCTATAGCGTTTAAGCTTTTAAAAAATAAAACGCAATGTTGTGGCGTTTAAAATTTTATTTTATTTTAAAAAATGAATTTTGCGATCTTAATAAAAAAATTTAAATTTGCAATTTTAAACGCTACGTTGTGGGCCTGTGGCATTTAAAAACGCCATAACAGAACGTTTTTAAACGCCACAACATGGCGTTTAAACCTTAAACCCTAACAATAGTATATAAATATACGATATAACCATAGTATATAACTATACAATATAACAATAGTATATAACTATACGATATTACAATAGTATATAACTATACGATATAACAATAGTATATAACTATACGATAGAACCATAATATATAATTAGAGTATATAACTATATGATATAACCATAATATATAGCTATAGTATATAACTAAACAATATAACAATAGTTATATATACCAATAGTATATAACTATACGATATAACAATGATATATAACTATACGATATAACACTAGTATATAACTATACGATAACCATAGTATATAACCATACGATATAACAATAGTATATAACTATACGAAAGAACCATAATATATAATTATAGTATATAACAATACGATATAACAATAGTATATAACTATACGATATAACCATAATATATAACTATACGATATAACAATAGTATATAATTATAAAATATAACCATAATATATAACTATAGTATATAACAATAGTATATAACTATATGATATAACCATAGTATATAACTATAAAATATAACAATAGTATATAACTATACGATAGAACCATAATATATAATTATAGTATATAACTATACAATATAACAATAGTATATAACAATACGATATAACTATAGTATATAACTATACGATATAACCATAGTATATAACTATAGTATATAACTAAGCGATATAACAATAGTATATAGCAATAGTAAATAATTATACGATATAACAATAGTATATAACTATACGATATAACAATAGTATATAATTATACGATATAACCATAGTATATAACTATACGATATAACAATAGTATATAACTATACGATATAACAATAGTATATAACTATACGATAGAACCATAATATATAATTATAGTGTATAACTATACGATATAACAATAGTATATAACAATATGATATAACTATAGTATATAACTATATGATATAACAATAGTATATAACCATAGTATATAACTATAGTATATAACAATACGATATGCATTACTAAGGTTATAATTATAGTATATAACTATAGTATATAACTATACAAGATCTCCATTTTCAAGCATTTCATCCAAAATAACCCTGAACAATTATAATTATACAAATATTACATTCATTATAATCTTTAACGAACAATTATGCATTACTAAGGTTACAAGCTAACTACGTACGAAATTTATACATATAAGTACGACAAATAGTTTCTTTTAATTTGGTATACATATATAATACTCAAATACAAGCATACAAAAACCTCTCAATCGATATATAACGTCACAACCTTGTATTACGTGTTACATGATGGAATAACAGTGCAAATCACCTATTGCTATATATATTCAAACAAAAGCTTTCCAATTCTAGCTAATTATATAATTTATCACAATTGTACGCTAACATAATGTTCAAAACTAAAATATGTGTTTCTAACGGCCAAAAATCCACTTTAAAAAAAAACGTTACGTTGTAGCGTTTAAGAAATGTGTTTTTTTTTTAAAACGCCACGTCGTAGCATTTAAAAAAATGTGTTTTTTTAAAACGCCACGTCGTAGCGTTTTAAAAAATGTGTTTTTTTTAATCGCCACATCGTAGCGTTTAAAAAAATTTGTTTTTTTTAAATGCCACGTCGTAGCGTTTAAAAAATGTATTTTTTTTAAACTTCACGTCGTAGCGTTTAAGATTCAATTGACTCGATTAAACCGGGTCGGTTTTAAACGCGACGTAGCGTTTAAAACCGACCCGGTTTCGTTTTTTTTTTTAAATCAATAAATCAAAAATAATCTCACACCACCATATGGCGTTTAAAAAAAAAAGTTAAACGCTACCTCGTAGCATTTGCTTTGCGGTGCGAAGACAAAAAAAAGCGGTGCGAAACCGAACGGCAAAAAAACATAACTAAAACAGTATAAATGTATAATTTGAACGATGACATGATATGGCGTTTTTGGCCCCTTACTTGTCCAATTGCAAATTTGTGTGTGTTTAAATACAGGAGGGCCGATGCGACGGAATATTACTAGACCACCACCGTAGGTAGCCCATCTAGACCACCACCGTAGGGTATCATACTCGACCACCACCGTAGGGTATCATAAACATTAAACAACAAAAAAATAGACAGACCCTATATACATGTTTTTTTTTGCACTTTTGCACGTATTTTAATGCATCAAAATAAAGCTTATAGGATGAGGGGTATAATTTGACAAAAAATGGTAATTCTCACACGCCAAAACAAGGCGTATAAGAAATTTGCTCAGCCACTGATGCACCTAATTAAGGCGCATAAGTTTACTGGGCCATTTAATAGGCCGTGAGTTTAATGCGGCCCAAGTAAAAGTTTGCCCCTAGTGCGCTAAACAATGGCGCATCAGAGGGTAGAATTGGTGCGCCGCGCGTTGGCGCATCAGTCTTTAGGTTAAATCCAGCGCGCGCGGCGCATCAACTTCATCTTCTTCCTCGCTCCTTCTCTTGTCTCTTCTTCGACGACGACGGCGGATCTTCTTCCGAGCGATCTCCCTCTCTCTCTTCTCTTGTCTCACGAAAAATCACCCATGGAACCAACATCTGGGGAAGGCGGCGTTTCTGGCGGGAGTGGCGGCGACCCACCGGTGGCTGTGACAGCGGTGGGTTGCGAAGGTGGAGTTGGCGCCGGTTCGGAGGTGGCGGCAGTGGTGGTGCCGGCGTTGGCTGGAAGAGGCAATGGTGATGGCTCGGAGCTGGGGGCGACGGTGGCTGGTGGTGGCGCCGACGCGGTGGTGGCTGGCGGTGGCTCCGACGGTGGTGGCGCCAGATTGGGGGTGAAGACGTTGGCTCCGACGCGGTGGTAGAGGTGGGGGCGGTTGATGGTGGCGCCGACGTTGGTGGTGGTGGGGTGGTAGAGGTTGGTGGTGGCATAGGCTCAGTGGTAGAGGCGGTGGCTGGAGGTGGCGATGTCACAAAGGTGGTGGAGGCGATGGCTGGAGACGGCGACGTCGCGGAGGTGGAGGCGGTGGCTAGAGGTGGTGGCCCGAAGGAGGTGGTGGTGGAGGCCACGACTGGAGGAGGCGATGGCGCCATGGAGGAGGAAGGTGCGGGTTTACCAGGGCGGAGGTAGACTTCGCGGAAGGGGACGTAGGATCGTATTACCGGGCGAATTCCGGACCAGAGCTGGGGCACGAGTTCGAGGCATGCCAGCTAGTTCGGCCGTCGACGACACCACGAGTACTGCACCGGGAGCGGAAGCGGATGATCTCGAGACGCCACCAGTTACGCGTAGGTGGGGAAGCCAGACGGTATTTAATTTTCTAATTCCTATTTTTTAATTGAATAACGCACACTTGTAGTTTGTATTTAGATTTGTAATTAGTTTAGAAATTTGATTTGGTTGAGAAATTAGATGAATTAGAACGAATTGTAAAAAAATAGAACTAATTTGTATAAATAAAAACAAATTAGAACAACTAGAATAAATTAGAATAAATAGAACAAATTAGAAAAAATTATAAATATAATAAAGTAGAACAAATTAGAACAAATTTAAACAAATTAGATTAAATTAGAACAAATTAGAACATTAGAATAAATTAGAAATTACTAAAAAATGCATAACTAGATTAAATTATATACGAAATTAAATGGCATAAATTATAATAAAAGTGCATAAATTAGAATAAATTATAGAAAAAATAGTTATTTGAATGAAGTTACAATTAAATGGCATATATTAGAATTTAATAACAATTTCAATAAACAAATAGTTATTTGAATGAAATTAAACGCAATAAAAATTGTTATTAGGAAATTAATAAATGAATGTAATAAATTTTAATAATATTTAATTTTAGGTTGTACGAGATTTCTTTTCTTCGTTGTCGGTGAGACATCTGACGCCGAAGCGACGTTCGAGGCGGAGACGTGGTGTAACTGAGTCGGCACGTCAGCGCACGACACTCGTTAGTAGCGAGATTTTAGATGCCGCGCAACCGTCCTCACCACCCGCCCACGATGATGTGGTTATGGAGGATGTCCACGTCACGACTACTCGTTCCCCGTCGGATGATGAGGAGGAGGACATGGATCGGGATTATGTGGAGTCTTTCGATCCCATTTTGACGGCTGAGGATGATCCTATTTTAACGGCCGATGATTTGGGGAGGGATGACGCACCCCCAGTTGCCTCTCCCCCTCCTGTTCCAGAGCCGGTTTCGGATCCCGCTCCTGCACCGGAGACCACACCAGCTACTGCACCAGATATTGCAGCAGGTCCTATTTTAAGGCACCGCTCCGTGGATGCCGGGAGGGCCACGTAGACCTACCCTCCTTGTTGGCTACGTGATATGGGAGCTGACTGATGTCGAGCCGGCTGCTGCTCCGGCTGCTCCTGCTGCACCACTCGATCCCGTTGCCCCTCCGGCTAGGGCACGGGGTAGGGGACGCGGGAGGGGACGCGGAGGACGGGCTCCTGTGGAGGATGCTGCTACCGAGGATGCTCCTCTTAGAGGGCTTAGGCGCCGCCAGGCAGAGCAAGATTTGGTACGTATTTTATTTTTACCATTACATATTTTATTTTTTTCATATTTATCTCAATTTATTTATCCTAAAATTAATTTTTTATTTCAGACGAGGAAGGTTCTGAAGGTGCACGTCCGGAAGGCACACTATTGGACTCTGGAGGAGCACGCAGTAGAGGGCCCGGATACGTGGTGGGGGATAGCACAGCGCAACGGCATCACTGCTCCGGGGTCGCTTGAGTACAGGCAGATGGACGCTTGCCTGATTTTGGCATTTGTCGAGCGATGGCACCCCGAGACGAACTCGTTCCATTTCCCGTGGGGGGAGATGACGATCACATTGCACGATGTGCATCAGATTCTCGGGCTGCCCATCGACGGGAGGAGCATGACATCCGGGATGGCTGACAGGGAGGTTATGCAGCGCATTGCCACTGCATTCGGTCTCCAGCTGACCGACATTGCACGGTGGTACACAAATGGCGGAGTTCCATTGGGTTTCCTCATGAGCCGACTGACAGCTATGATACAGGCTCCCGAGAGGGATTAGGGACTGATTGCGTCTTTCTACCTGCTTACACTTCTTGGCACGACTGTCCTGGTGGACAAGTCGACGAATGCCGTGAAGCACAAGTGGATGGCGCTCTTGTTTGATCACGAGATCACGGGTTGCTATGCATGGGGAGCAGGCATCCTGGCCGTTATGTATAGGAACCTGGGACAGGCTTCCCGTCGCGGGGCACAGGGCATTGCCGGTTGTGGCCTTCTTTTGAGGGTAAGTTTTATTGTTGGTTCGTTTATAACATATTATTGTTTTAATTACTAATTTTAATTATTGTTTTGCAGGCTTGGATTTGGGCATACTTTTTCCATTTCCAAGGACATCATGTGATGGACCTGGAGTCGATGGCAGACGCTCGGGCAACCATGAGAGATGGCAAAGAGGCACCCCAAGGACGTGATCCAGAGCGACTGCTCTCCATACGCCGCATCCTAGACGGCATCCGATACGAGGAGGTAATTTATAACGATTTAATTTTACGTCTTTTTCATATAATGTAACGTACATTCTATTTAGATGGTTTATATATTCCTTATTTACTTACAGATACGGTGGACCCCATGGCCCGGATTGGACGTTCATGCACCCTTGTATGCCACTTCGCGGTTCCGAGGCATACTGGAGTGCCTTGATGTGCATGAGCCGTACCTTTCAGACCGCGTCCTCAAGCAATTCGGATATGTACAAGGGATCCCGCCCGCGCCACCTAGGCCCATTAAGTGCGTCTGACCATTCGAGCTGCAAAAGTACGAGGTGGTCTTTGAGCCGGACCTTTTAGGCGCATGGGATGTCGATCCGAGACCTCTCATCGAGCTGGACGTGCAGGATTTGGCGACGTCGTTCTGAGATGTTACTGACGACTACTTGGACTGGTTGGACGACGTGTCTCATGTGCTCGTGGAACCCAGGTCCCCCAGGCAAGATCCTCCGACCGAGCATGTCCATCCACCTCCTCCCGTCGACACTCTTGCGGTAAGATAAATTTGTTTACTTTTTAGTTCTTGTTGTTATCTTCTATTTTTTCTAATGCGTATTGCTATCAATACAGCAGAGCCATTTAGTTTCTGGTGAGATGCGTAGATTTCTCTTGGACCCGGAGAGTAGGCCTACGGATCTCGTTGCGCTGGTCGAACGATGGTTTCACCAGTTGACTGATCAAACTCCACCAATGGCCCCCGCCCCACCGCGTGCATCCTAGTTGTTTCAGGATTCTATGCACGAGGAAGGTCATGAGAGTGGGGTCGGTTCATCCGCGAGGACGGCGGTTGAGTGGGAAGCGGATGAGCGCGAGGCTCGTGATCGGGAGGTGGCTAAGCGTCTACAGAGATCAGAATTAGAATCTAGCGACGATGATTAGTCCGATATTGTATTTATGGATGTTTATTTCGACACTTCTATTATTTTGTCGTTTTTGTTTATCGCTTCTAATGTATAATATAACTATAGGATATAATCATATCATATAACCACTGCCAATATAGGATACACACCCCCTATAACCTAAACACTACACCCTAAATTCAAAACAAATCTCCCTCTGAAATATGCGCCTAAAAAGGGAGCACCGCAAGCCATCATCAGGCGCACAAATAACCTCTACCTTTCCGCTTCATGGACATAGCACACCCACTTATGGCGCGCCATGCGCTTTAATTAGGCGTGCCGTGCGCTTGTTGTTAGCGCGCAATGCGTTTTAAGTGGTGTGCAATGCTCCTCTATCTAGCGCATGATTGAGATTTGGAATGTCTTTTTGGGTATAGGGTTTAGGGTTTAGGGTTTAGGGTATTATACTATAATGTATGATATTGAAGGATTTAAGTCACATAAAAGATATTGACTACGTATATATGACCCTAAACTTGTAAAAATGTTTCGAAGAGAACTAAGTGGTATGTACTTTAGTTATATATAGTGTTATATCCTATAGTTATATGGTTATATCGTATATGATTATCCTTAAACACTAAGTATTATATCCTATATACGTAGTCAATGTTATCGTTATATGCTATGGTTATATCCTATAGTTATATGTTATCGTTATATGATATGATTATATCCTATGTTATTGTTAATAGAAGCGATAAACAAAAACGACAAAAGTCTTATGAAGTTATCACTTGGAATTATAATTTCTTAAGACAAAAGTCTTATGAAGTTATGAAGTGATAAGACTAGGTGTTATGAAGTTATAACATGAACTTTATACTTACGACAAAACGTTTCGATAAACAAGTGATAACTTCTTAAGAAATTATAATTCCAATCCATGGAATTATAATTTCTTAAGAAGTTATCACTTGTATTATACATTAATGGGATATGAAAAAGTCTTATGAAGTTATAATGTGATAAGACTAGGTGTTATAAAGTTATAACATGAACTTTATACTTACGGTATAGCATGAAGTATGAAGAAGTCAATATTTATAGGTTATAATACTATATTATTATAATTTCTTAAGAAGTTATCACTTGTATTATATATTAATGGGATATGACAAAGTCTTATGAAGTCATATGAAGAAGTCGATATGCATTTTTTGTGATTTTGGACCATTTTATGCATTTTTTTATTATTGGGTCTAGTTTGGGCCCATTATGAATTTTTTTACTATTGGGCCTAGTTTGGGCCCATTAAGCATTTTTTTTACTATTGGATCTAGTTTGGGCCCATTATGCATTTTTTTACTATTGGGCCTAGTTTGGGCCCATTAAGCATTTTTTTTACTATTGGGCTTAGTTTGGGTCCATTAAGCGTTTTTTGTACTATTGGGCCTAGTTTGGGCCCATTAAGCATTTTTTATACTATTGGGCCTAGTTTGGGCCCATTATGTATTTTTTTACTATTGGGCCTAGTTTGGGCCCATTAAGCATTTTTTTTACTATTGGGCCTAGTTTGGGCCCATTATGTATTTTTTTAACTATTAGGCCTAGTTTGGGTCCATTAAGCATTTTTTACTATTGGGCCTAGTTTGGGCCCATTAAGCATTTTTTGTACTATTGGGCCTTGTTTGGGCCCATCAAGCATTTTTTTTACTATTGGGCCTAGTTTGGGCCCATTAAGCATTTTTTGTATTATTGGGCCTAGTTTGGACCCCTTATGCATTTTTTTACTATTGGGCCTAGTGTGGGCCCATTATGCATTTTTTTGTACTATTGGGCCATTTCATCCATATTTAATGAATATAATATTAAATGCGTACTAGTACATGTCATCCAAAAAATACATACATAACAAAAAAATATAATATTCCTAATCCCCAAAACATAATATCCCTAAGGAATATAATATTAAACGCGTATTAAGCTTTGAATACCCTAACGTGGTATATATCTTGGGGACGCCGACATATTATTTCAAACAGTAATGCATCGTTAATTTCCAATCTATGAAATTGAACAAAATCCCGCCAACCTCTGCCAAATCTGTAGCGATTCCCACTCGTTGCGATACACACAGGCAAAGTAGCATCACCACAATCCAGGGTGACTTCTGTTGTTGTTGCAAAACTCAAGAATTTCAAAGCATGCTCCCTCGGGACACTCTGCATATCAGTAAGTACATTTAAAGTTGATATTATAAAGTAATCCGAATCATAAATTTACATAATGAAGGATGCGGTGCCTACCAGCCGAAATTCTAGGTAGACATTTGTTTGATTTAATACAACAATGAAACTCTTCCGAGGATCACGTAGCATAGCTTCGGCTCTTTCTAATGCTGAATTTCCAACATCTCCAGCATCATCAGAGGAATATGAGCTATCGTTGATTACTATAACATTTCTCGACGACGAAGCCATACTCTGCAACGACCTTGATATCCCGGATCTGAAATATGAAATCACAAGCTATAAACTCAAAAAATTAATTTAAGGAAAGATGAATAATGTAACCGAGAAGCTTACCTTAAGCTTTTTCGTTTTGATAAGGGTGTTTTGGATATGGATATGGAGTTGAATTCGGATACTTATAGGGTGAGATTTAGCCGTTGGAAAATCTGTCCGTTATGCACGCCAAAATTAGGCGCATATAACAGTCATTTTTTTCAAACGGCTAAATCTTGCACGCCAAAATATGGCGTGCAAGATACTTGCGTCCAAAAATGGGCTTTGCGTGCCACTATATGGCGTGTTACATCATGTGCCATAAGGGGGCGCATAGGTGGCTGTGAGGGAGATTTTGAGAGGGAGATTTGGTTTAGGGTTTTAGGGCTTAGGGTATTACAGAGTTTAGGGTTTACGGTTTATGGTTTAGGGTTTAGAGTTTAGGGTAAAAGACTCATGACTACAGCTGTATACAGCTATATACAACAATTGGTTATTAGCTGTCAAAGATTTGTCAAACACGTTAGTCAATTTTTTTTCAACTGGTTATTAGTTGTCAAACACATTGTCTGTTCTTTTCACTATATAAGAAGCATTAGGGTTGTTTGTTCACTACAATAATTCCAACACAAGCGGCGCCTATATATAGACGGGTAAGCTTCTCCTTCCAGTTTCTATCGATTTAGTAACGCTGATTTTTGATATTATTGGATTTATGATATTTGTAGGAAACCAAACAGTACAACAAATAATGGCATCTTAATCAAAATCATCAACAAACGCAGATAGGCTATGCTATTGTAATTTGAAAGTCGTTGTCCGAACTTGGAATTTGCAGTGGAACTACGAAAGGAGGTATTGGGGATGCCCAGAAGTGGGGTGTCGTTTCAGGGAGTGGATTTATCCAATGTACGAGGAAAGGGCACACACAGTTATTCGACAACAATGGCAGGAAAAACAAGATCTTGTTAAGGAAAATCAAGATCTTGTTAAAGATATTGATAACATTCGTAGGTATAACTTCAATCTATTAAATGATGTACATCGTAGGTGATTAATGTCGTATCTTTTGTGTAATTTTGTTTATGTTCTATCAACCTTTGTAGGGAGCAAACAAATTTAACAAACCAGAGATATCATATGAAGCGATCGTTCACCAGAGACTACCCTAATTTCTTCAAACGCTAAAGCAATGTCATATCTTTTCTCTAATTTTTTCTAAGTTTATGATCAATTTGTATTGTTTTTTGTATTGTGTACTAAATGTGGTTGTAGTCAACCAGCATAATGAACAATGTGTATTGTCTTCTAGGTTAATGATCATTTTGTATTGTTCTTATAAAGATTAATATAAGTTGGGCTACACAATAGGGGTAGCCCTCCCCTAATATATTACACTTTACGCATTTTTTACATCCAATATCACTAAGGTCAATAAACTAAACTGGAGGATTAGGTGGACGATTATATCTAGTGCGGTATTCTCGAAACACTCTAAGGCTTGACTCAAACGTAGCATCCCAACCATTGACGCTTTGGTCCCTGTAGTTGCGCCAGGCGTACGGAGGGGGGGGGGGGTAGTGGAGAGCCATCCTTGAGCCACACCTACAAACACAATAATTAACCCTAATTAGACTAAACAAATGAGCAATTACATCAAATAGTTTAGAAACAGTAAGCTTTACCAGTATGAAGTGGTCCTGGTTCCCCACGTGGGCCATCGTCAATATCTTCTTTGGAGGGTCGGGGCTTGTGTCAGATGCCTTCATTGGTAAGCACAAGCACGGACCATCCCATGACAAGAAGGCCAGCGCAACTTGATAAGTGGTGGCAAACACTAAACCAATCAGGGGCATATCAAGCCAGTAGTTTGAGGAGCAAGGACTGATGATATAGTTCACTTGAAACATAAGATCCTCATAGGACAACCCCGGCCGTAGTCTAGGAAGTATTGGCTTGTATACATCTGGGTTGCCAAATAACTCTGCCACCAGCTGATGTCGAACTTTGGTGTACTCATGCTCTTCCATGCCCAACAATACAGCTAGTGTCCGGTACCCACAGTGTCCGTCTGGACGTACATCTCTAGCCCCTTTAATGTACGAATACCAAAAGTAATCCACATTCTTAACCCCAAAGTTCACCCCCGTATGAACCATAGATTGTTCATCGAACTGCGACCCAGACCATTCGGGTTGGGATTGACTCCCAATGTCGGTCGAAGCTACATTTGGTTCCTTTCTAGGGCGACCTCGACCTCTACCTTGGCTCCCATTGGTCTTCTCCTTCGCCTTCTCCTTCTCATACTCCTCCAACTCAACCCTTCTGTGCTCAAACAAGCTCGGCTGTCTCGTGGTGTCATACTTCATGGAACCCTTTGGCCTTCCTTTTGCAACGATCCCTGTCGGCTCCTTCAACGTACTTTCATGCGGAAACTCCAAGTCATAATACAACCCACCTAGTTGGTATAATGTGTCTCGCCCCAAATCATGTTTCTCCAACCTCGCATACATGTGACGCACCTTTAACTCCGAATGGCACATCAGTACATTGTCCTGAGTGGGCCTATTTATTGTTGGAGTCCCTTCCCATACCAGTTGCTTCCAGAAGTCGTGTACTTCATCCGGCACGATTGGGGTCCCCGTAATGATGGCATTTGCAACTCTGTGGATGCACGGCAGGCCAAAGCAATCTCGCACCCATTGATCAGTGCAATCTTCAGAATATTCCTCCTTCACTATCTGATCATACATGCCCAACAACAAATCGAAGCACCTGTCCGATACTTTGTAAAATAACCTTGCAAACGCCATTCTTACTTCTGGCGCAACGTTTTCATCAAAAAACATTGGTCGTGTCGTCCTTGACATCTCCATGCTCGCCCTCACCTGCTCAATTTGAATTGTGACCGCATGGTGGATCCTCACGGACACTCTATTAAAGCCACCTCTACTAGAACGCAAAATGTCCTTCAACACCTTATGCATACCCTCAACCCTATCAAAACAGGTAAAAGGACTCGTGTTATAACACTTTAATGAGACATAATATTAATCAACTAAACATTGGTTAAGGGATACCTGTTTGAAGTCCGTGTGAAGAAGTGAAGATGACGATCCGTCCATGCTCTTACTATGTTTTCCTTGTATAGAATGAGCAACTCCCTCTCAACGTACCCAACGAGGCCATTATGCCACGATTTTCTCAATCTGTCCAGCCTCTCTTCGTATCTTTCTTCAGTCGTTGAACACCAAAGTCCCCAGCATTGGTCTGCAAAGTTCTTCACTTTCTCACTATTTTTCATAATTGGGGAGACATATGCCTCGATGTTGTGTTTAATATGCACCCAGCACAAAAGGTGTTGCACTTTCCCTTAGAAGACTATATGAATTGCTTTGATGAGAGACTTTTCTCGATCAGTCATTATAACCGCATGCATTACTCCCAACTCTTCAAACAATTGCCGAAGATGTTTCATGATGAACTTGTAATGCATAACATTTTCCCCTCGGGTAAATGCATAGGCAATGTTGAACGTCTTGTGAGTGCAAGTAAAACTAACAATTTCCACCAATGGCATATCATACATGTACAAAAGATAAAATATTGTTCATTAATAATAAAGAACCAAAATTAAGTACATAGATAAATCTACTATTATATTAAAATGTAATGTCCTATTTGTCTTGTAGGTGGCGTCGATAACTACCACATGTGGGAACATCTTCAACAAGTGTTGCGAGTCCGGATGAGCAAAAAATAGGATATCCACCTCACCCGTTGACTTCTTCCTCAGAGGACGAACTACGTAGTTATTTTCTTTCAAAAAATTTAGCGTCCACTGGGTAACCGTCAATTCGCCACGATCCTCATACTGGATCTTTTGCAAATAGTTTGCAACCTGCTTCATGGATGTTACATTGCCGGGAAAGAAAGTCCTCAAATACGAAACAATACTTTTCGGCCCCATGAAATGTTCGCCCAAGCTCTTAACCACGAGCTGCTCATCGGGGGTCATTCTACCCATGTATGGATGCCCAATGAAGCTAGTCGTAAGCGCATGGTTATGGCGACCTTCTATCACATCCAAGATCCATTTATGAGTAGTCGACCATGGCTTTTTCTTCAACCGAGCCCCATACAACTCAAATTTGCATATGCACTTCTTCGATCTGGTTTTACGAATATACTCAACTCTCTTTTCCGAATCTTCTTCATTAACTTTTGGCCTTCCCGATCTATATTTACCATACTGCTCACAAGTCAAACTAATCATTCTCTCATTTGAGTTACGAGTGACTAGAACAATCATCAAATCTTTTGCCTTATGCCTAGCCCAATCAGCCAATTCCTGGCGACTATCCCACATTAGGCTAGTATGAAATACATCTCTAAAGTCTCTCCCCTATACATGTTTGCATAATCATGAATGATTTAGAAAATCTCGATTATAATTTCTAAAGGCACATATCCTACTTTAAAACTTTCTAAAGGCAATTTCTAAAGGCACATTAAAACTTTTTTTCTTACACCTACAATATATTAAACACTAACCACAAAATTGTCGATCGAGTTCTCATCGTCATCTTCTCCGCTCGAGTTGCAATCGTCATCGTCTCCGCTCGAGTGTCCATCGTTCTCTTTTCCGTTAGCTTGACAATCCTCATCGTCTGCGCTCAAGTGCAAATCATCATCTAAACTAGTATGAGATATTTTTAATAAGGGTGTTTTGGATATGGAGTTGAATTCAGATGCTTATAGGGTGAGATTTAGTGGTTGGAAAATCTGCCCGTTTGGCACGCCAACATCTGGCGCATCCAACGGTCATTTTTTTCAAACGGCTAAATATTGCACGCCAAAATCTGGCGTGCCAGTTTGCGCGCCAACAAGAGGCGCTCTATGCGCCATATTATGGTACATGAGCTTTATGCCCTTTTGCCCCTGGCGCATCCAACTGTCGTTTTTTTCAAACGGCTAAATATTGCACGCCAAAATCTGGCGTGCTAGTTTGTGCGCCAAGAAGAGGCGCCCTATGCGCCATAATATGGCGCATGAAATTTATGCAATTTTGCCTCCTTCTTACTGTTTTGCCCCCTGCACGCCAAAATTTTGCGCATCAGACCTGCACGCCAAACGTTAGCGCACCAAACCGCGTGCGAAAAGTTCGAAAACCGCGTATAAATAACGCCCTCGAAAAAATATATCAGAATTTTAATAGAATCAATGTAAAAAAATAGATACACAATATGAATATCACGATTAAAGATGATCTTATTATTTAAAATTTAAAACCGGAAAATGTGTAACTTTAGTTGTAAGTTGTAACCATCAAAATTACAAAATCTTGACAGAATTACTCGGAAAATGTGTAACTTTAGTTGTAAGTTGTAACCATCAAAATTAACTTTAGGCCTAACCGCCTAAATGTGTGTGTCATTTAGGCGGTTAGGCCTAATGAGAAAAAGTTCAAATTTTTGAGGCCATTTAATATAATTTTTGGTACTAAATTTCACATAGATTGCTTTATACAATGGAAATGATTCTTGTTTATTATACTAATAGAGAGAGGGGTTTAAGTCAATACACATCTTAATATGAAAAGTATAAAGTATTTTCGATCATTGGATCCAGGGGAGTGGTATGTAGGATTAAGTGGTACTGGGTGATATTTTTGTAAATATCGCGAAGTTTTTTTTTTGTGTTTTTCTATTCGGATCATAATTTTTTTTCTTGATCGTTCTGCGCTTTTATACTTAGATTCACATAATATATGTATATCTAAATGTTCACATATTCATACTAGATATTCAGAAAGTTTATACTAAAAGTTTACAAACAAAACTAAATTAGAGATTTAAAAACAAATTAACTTTATACTAAAGATTAATTGAGTATATCAAGTATGAACCTCTATAGTATTAAATGTGAATCTCATGTATAGTTTATATCTATTAACCATTCACCTTTTACGTTTAGTATATTAAAATGCATGTTTATTAAATGTGAACCTTTAATTTACTAAATATGAACCTTAGTCTATGAGCTTCATATGTACAACTTTGAGCACGTTCATGTTTGAAATTGTTTTCAATTGGTCTAGGTTCATATGTAACATAACATGTTCATATCTAGTTATCTAAGGTTCATAAACTAGATATACATATGTTATGTGTTGATGTTCATATATTATCATTTAAGGCTCATATATGATAACGTCATGGTTCATAAATTAGATCGAGATGAACCTCTTTTTTCATTAACTATGATTTGCATCTTAATCTCGAGCCTATTGTCGCATAATAATCACAATTTATCCATACTCGCCTTCCTCTTCTTTATCAACTTTTGATTCAAAATTATATTACGTACCGATCAATAGCTAAATCTTATCACTAACATGCCATGTTGATACGAAAATTCAAAGCTCAACAAATAGATAAAATAACATGTAAGAAGTATAAAATATTAAAATTTAATATAGAAAGCCATATTTAAATATAAAATAGCCCCACAAAAGTCTATTGGACGGCCCTACAAGGTGGCGAATCCATGATGCAAGATCTCAAATCCAAGTTGAGTACGTACTTGGAGTATATGTATTATGATCAGTTCTCACATTCAAAATTAGATCGATCTGTGTAAAATAAAGTCGAAAGAAAATTGAAGTTTAGAGGAGTTGTCGATGTCAAATTGAAATTCTTGATTAGTGATCATCAATTCACCATTACACGAATTGAATCACCTTTCTGTATATTACATACGTACACTTTATTTCATCTTTTTTTTTGTCGTCACTCGTCAGGATCCAAAGTTTAATAATACACAAACGTCCAAATGATTCAACCCAAATAAAAAAAAACGACAATGTGTGGGGCCGATACGTGTGGCTATATTCATTTCCAATCAAAACACGCAAAAAGCCGCCGCATGAAAAATCAAAATACGTACTATATTATTTTTGCCTTTTTCTAGTGTATTCTACTGTAGTTTGTAAATGTCATCTTTAGCAAAGACTGGCCTAGTGTTTGTGCTAAGTACGGGAATGATTTAACTAAATGTTATTAATAATATGACTTGAAAGTTTAGTGAGTCAAATAGTCATGATATTAAAATATGATTAATTTTTATATATTAATGCTTATAAAAAAATCAATACTATACAAAATACAACAATAACTAAAAAGTGTTAGTTGTCAAGTTAAAGTTGGATGTTAAATATGAGTTATATTTAGTCTTCATGTGATTTTTAAAAATATCACATTAAAGGGAAGACAATGATAACTAAAAAGTGTCACTATAATTGCCAAAACCAAACTTGGATATTAAATAGAAATCATAATTATTTTTCATAGGAGAAAATTTAAATAATGAATTTCTTAGCCTAAGTCTACAATTAAACTAAAATTAAAGATAATAAAAATAGTTTAATTTACATTGTTTAATATATATAAGTAAATCTATAGGTATCCAACTAACTAAACGAACATTACTTCCCTAATAATGTATCTCTAATAACAATTTAGGGTAATAGATGAAGTATTCTTTTCCCCTAGAAAATTAACTAAACAAAACCACTCATAAATAAAACATAAAATTAATTCACATTGTTGAGCATATAGAGTGCAAAACAATAATAAAATGAACGAATATTCTACCTAATGCGTCAAACTCTCCAACAATTTTTTTAATTTTGAATATATAAGGTTGAATCTAGAGTTATGATTTCTTTCACCCATATATCTTAACCAAAAACCATGTTTCCCATATTTTCATATGAAAATAGATAAGATTATTTCGAATGATTTACGTTCAAATCAACTTATTTACATCATCATAAGCTAATTTTTTCAGGTGAAAAGTTTAACGAATTTAAGCGGCATGTAAATTTGTAATTTGAATTAATGTTAGTTAAGACTTTCTAAAATTTAAACTGAAAACAATTTTTCCTAAGTCGTATATTATATATGTCTTTTATTTTATTAAATAAAATAATATATATAATATAATAGTATGAAGGTAAAATCAATAGATTGGATTGATAATATATAAAAATTAGTATATAAATATATTTATTTAAGTAAATGAAATTTTAACATTATCATATTGAATCTCATTTGTTAATTAACTTGGTAATTATATGTTAGTTAAGTAAATCAAATCTTAAAAGATTTGTTCTTATATTTAACCGTGTGCTTAATAATAATGGATTATAAATTGACTTAAGTTTGATTGTTTAGCATGAAATTTTATTTTAAATTATTTTTATGCAATTAAAAAATTACGTACACTTTTTTTTATCATGGTTGAGATATGATGGGAAAGATAAAATCCAATTATAATTAACTACAATAATTTAAGGAGAAGTTTTGATGATGATTGATAAAAAAGCAAATAAAATTGATTAAATATAATTAGAAGATGGTTTTTTCTAGTGTGTGCCCATGGGCACACTCTAATAAGCCCATTTTTAATAATAATTTTTTTAGTCACTAGTTTAATTTTTTTTCTTAAGGATTTATCCATTCTCTATTAGAGAATATTTTGTAGATAATTTCCTACTTTAGCTTGTTATAGTGTGCCCACTAGAAAAACAGTTAGAAGATATATTTTGATGAAGAAGATAGATTATGGGTTTAAAAGATATAATGTTTTTTGAATTTAAATTTATTTTAATTGGTGATATTGAAGTATTTAATATATAATAATTAAGGATCCACTATTATAATATTTTCTAGGTGGACTGGATGACGTGGTGGATGATATGACATATATAAAAGACTGACATGTAGGCGAATTGAACGTGATAAAGACTAAAGACACGTATGCGAATTGAACGTGAGGCCGACACGTAGGATTTAGGCCTCTCATTTAGTATATATATATATAATATATATTCGTATTTATGAATTGATTTATTGATTTGTTTTCTTGTTGTAAGGATTTAGACATTTCAACTTAGAGAATGTTTTGAAAATATTTTTCATATTAGTTTCTTAACATATGTCTACGGGGGACATACTAGACAATTTTTTTACTATTTTCGAGTTTAAGTTATGTTAGTTATTATTTAAGCCTGATCCCTATTTGCATCGGGCGTGTCAGGCCTGACACGCACCGGCTGGCGCGCGGCGGTGGATGCCGGCGGTGGTGGATGTTGGCGGTGGCCGATGGTGGATGCCGGCGGTGAACGTCGGAGGTGATCGCTTTTTTTTACTTTGCACTCCTCCTTGGGCAGCACATCTGGCCGCCCAGAAAACCCTCCCAAAAACCGGTTTGCCTCTGGGCGGCACTAGGTGCAGCCCAAGCAAACCGGATTTTTGATAACCCGGTTTGACCCTGGGCGGCACGTATTGCCGCCCATTTTTTTTTTGGGAGAACCCGGTTTATGAATTTAGTTTATTTATTTTATAATATAAAATTTTGGTTTTTTGGAAACCGGGTTAAACCTGGGCGGCATTTGGTGCCGCCTAGAGAACCCTCCAAAATTTGGGCGGCAAACTTTGCCGCCCAAATTTTGAATTCAAAATTCAAACATGGGCGACACATACTGCCGCCCAGACTTATCCCCCTAAAAAATCCCAGCTCGGCAGTATTTAGGGCCGACGAGGGGTCGTCTTCTCCGAGCAACGAAAAAACCAAATCCGAGAGAAAAAAAAGGATTCCGACGAGTATTCCTTTGAAGACATATGGGCGGAGGTAGACTTGATGGACCATCAGATGGCGGCGGCGGGAGTTCTCGGCGGCGACGGCGGAATCGACGACAGCGCTGAATTTCTGTTTTATTGGCGGCAGCGGCATGGGAGGCGACGCGGCGGAAGAGGGAGGCGAGGCGGGGGAGATGGGAGGCGACGCAGCGGAGGAGGTGGCGCCCATGATCGGGGAAGAAGGGGCTGGGCTGCACGTGGAGCCGCCCATGACCGGGGAAGCTGGGCTGCACGTGGAGCCGCCCATGACCGGGGAAGAAGAAGTGCTCTCTGGGCTGCACGACCTGCCGCCCAGGACCGAGGAGGTTGTCGGCGACCATTTGGGCGAGGAGGGGGATATCGGGGCAGACAATGCCTTCGACGTGGCGTGCGCGGTTGCGATGGAGGCAATGTTAGATTTGGGGGAAAATCTCGTTCGTCAAAAGCGGAAATATGAACGGAGGCTTACTGAAAAAGTATGGTGTTTGTAATTTTTAATTTGTTAAATCTAATTTATTTAATTAAATTGTTACTGTAATTGTAGATTTATAAACTTGTTTTTATTGTATTTAATAATTCTTAAAAAAGACTATAGGTAATAGGCTCAATTATACTGTGAAATAATATTAAATATATTATCGTAATGAAAAATTTAATATATTGATTTTGTTTGTAAGAAAACAATTTTCTATATATGTAACTAGGTTGTATTGGGAAAATGAATATAGTTATATTTCTTATGGAAAAATAGGAAGTATTGGGTAAGATCGCACAGTCGGATCGAGACAGTCGCCCTACTACTGCATCTGCTCGCAAGAGGAGGGTTGTCGGTGTATCGCAGGACACGGAGGTGCTGCTTAGTGAGGACGATAGTGAGGGCGATAGTGAGGACGATGTTGGTCCCGTCCGCTCAGATGAGGACGTGGTTATGGAGGACCCACCTCAGGACGACTTTACTACCGGTCCTTCTTGGTTTATTGGTTTTTTTAGATATTTGTTCAGTCATTTCTACTTTGGCTTCTTTGTTTATTGGTTTTTTTAGATTTTTGTTCGTTATTTCTAGAATAAAATACATATGCATATTCGTAAAACACATACACATTCTAAAAACACATACAAATTCTAAAAACACATACACATACATGGATGGCATGCACATTCTAAAAAACACATACACACTGCAACGAGGTCGGGTGGTAGAGTACGGGTAATAAAAGACCCTTCTCACAGTAGGCCACTCATCTCCAGCAATTAACTTCACGAACTCCAAGGGCTCTAACCCAGCGGTAATGATGATGATTCGAATGAAGATGTCATTATTTGTTGTAGTGTTTGATTTCCTACAAATATCATGAATCTATTAACATAAGTTCTTTTTATATAGTAAAAAAGCTTTCTAGGCGGCTCGTAGTGCCGCCCAAAGGGCCCAGAAATCTCACAAGTACCCTACTGGGCGGCACACAGTGCTGCCCAGTACCCTCCTGGGCTGCACTGTGTGCTGCCCAAGTGAACCCTCCTGGGCTGCACTGAGTGCTGCCCACAACGGTCAATCTCAATCAAATGATTATAAACACAGATTCCGGATCAATCTCAATCAAACTTTCCCACAAAAAGAAATACAATATCATATATAAAGCCGATTACAATCCAAAAAATCTAGGTAAGTATGTCAGGTCGCCCTTGAAATGCTCGCTCCTCTATATAATTCTTAAACCTATCCTTAAAGCGCTCATGACTATCCCATCCATCAACACTTGGATCCTTGTAAATGCGCCACTGTCTTAGAGGCGGTGGAATGGGACAATGATCATTAACAAGCCAAATCTGTAAACATAAACAGTAGTACAGTTATAAAAATTTATGAAAGAATAAGTAAATACGAGAGAGTAGGACTCCACGTACCGGTACGTAATGGTCTCTCCTGCCTACATGTGCTATCGCATAAACCTTTGTCGGAGGCTCAGCACCCGGGGGGACCCACAATGGAAGACATGTGTGCGGTCCGAACCATGATAACACAACAACAGTCACTTGGTGTTCCGTGGCAAACGCCAAACCAGTAATAGGCATTATACACCAGAAGTTCGTCGTGCACGGTGAAGCAATATAATTCAATCTCCTAACAAATGCTTCCACCGTCAACGCTTTCTCCCCAAGCATCGCTACGTAGTTGGCTCCATGTGTCTGGACGTGCTTCGAAAGCTCTAACCGGACATCAATGTACTCGTCTTCTCGGCGACATAGCAAAACGGCAAGAGAACGAAACCCACAATGACCATCACCTTTGACATTTTGTACTCTAGAAATGTATGCGAGCATGAAATGATCAATATTCTCGTGTCCCCAGTTGAAGCCGAGATACTTGACCGACTTGTTTGAAGCCGACTTGGACTTGCTTGAAGCAGATTTGGGCTTTGCAGGTTTAGTGGCACTCCCCTTTGCTGTTGAAACTCCACTGTGAGGTCGTCCGCTAGAAGGACATCCTTTCGATCCCTTTGATCCCACGGACGATTTCACATTGGTCGTCTTTTTCTCTACAGGCGCATCCTCCTCTTCCACTCCCAGCTCCTCATCCTCCATCTTCGTCTTCTGCTTCTCCTTCATCTTTTTCATTTTTGCATCCACATGCTCGTCCCAACCCATATTCCTCTTGGTGCCGGTCTTTCTTGCATTCATCTTAGGCCTCCCCTTCTTGGTCTCACCACGTGGCGGGTCTTTAATATCGCACGATGTAGGGTCCTTTGACTCACGCCACTTTTCCGCCATCTTCTTCAACGTAAATCCTTGAACTGTCCCACAAAAGAACTCTTCAATGAAGTCCTGCACCGTGACATTGTCCGTTGTGACTGTAACACCATCATCGACATCAAGATCCTTTGCATCCACCCCTTCCCATCGGATCTGCTTCCAGAAAATATCAGCCTCTTCAGGCACTAACGGGTAACCCGTCTCCACGTAGACCTTAATTGTGTGTGGGCAAGGCAGTCCTAGTGTGGACCTCCACCAAAAATCATCACATTTGTCCCCAATCTTCCCCTCCTTTGCTAACACAGCTTGGGCATACAACATTCTCAAGCATTTCTCATAGCACTTTTCAAGGATGCGCTTGAAGAACACCTTAACCCACTCAGGGTCATTTACTATCTCCATGGGAAAGGCAGTGCAGTTCTTGGTCATCTCAAATCGGATCTTTCGATGCTGATCAACAAACATGTTGTCGATGTGCTGCACAATTGTGTCGAACCCTCCAACGGATGTCTCAATCATGTCCTTAAGCATAGAGTGCTGACCCTCAACCCTGAAAATAATATAATCGTTTACAATTTACTAAATGAATTTTATAACCCAATTTGATTGCAAATGTTTGTATGAAAGTTATATGTTTGATGTTCTTGTGGCAAAATGGAGAACATCATCACACCATGCCGCAACTAGCTTCTTCTTATGCTCATTAAACCAATTTTGCTCCACATATTTCACCAGGCCTTCACTCCATATCTCCTTAAAGTAAGCAAGTCGCTCTCTATACTCCTCCTTTGTGTGAGACCTCATCACCCGACGAACACTTCCCGAGAATTTCTTCTCGTCAATCTTCATCGTCTTAGCATATGCCTTCACATTACGGTCTACATGGACCTGGCACAATAGATGACGAACCTTCGGAAACACCAATTTGGCAGCCTTGATCAGTCCTAGCTCTCGATCAGACATGATGCATACAGGACTTTTCCCCCCGTACAACCACTTCAATCGTCTCAGTGCCCATGCATAGTGGCTTGTCGTCTCCCTTTCCATGAACACAAGAGCAATGCAATATGTGTAGTTGGTGCAAGTAAACCCAACAATCTGGAACAGAGGCATACCGTACCTATAAATGCAACACAAAAAATACTTTAAACCCGCAGAAAATACCATTATCTACACATAATACAAAAATGAGTAAGGTTTACATGTTGGTTTTGTAGGTCGAATCCATGATGACGACATTAGGGAACATGCACAGCAAATGTCGAGCGTCTGGATGAGAAATAAACAAGCACGCCAAAACCTCCTTCCCATATTCCCTCGTCTTAGTAGCAGTGTCCAACAAATAGCCTTTCTCATTCAAAAACCCCAATGACCATTGTGTCACATTCAGATTGCCTAGGGATTTCAACCTCTCCTTAGCCCTAACAGTGTACACCTGCCTCCTCGAAATCGTTGAACCCGTATATTCATTCCTAAGCTGTGTAGAAATAACCTTGGGTCTTACACCCGCCGCAGTATCAATCATCACTTTCCTACGCTGCTCCTTCGTAAGTCGGGAAGCAAATGCATGTCCGATCAAGGTGGTCGAAAGCATATGGTTATGGCATCCACTAACAACCGATATGGTCCACCCAGGATCTCTAATAACATTTCCTTCCCTAAAAGTACCATGCAACAAAAAAGGACAATCCTTCTTCTTTGATCTAGCTTTATTCACTCGTATCGGGCTGACCTCTTTACCATCGACTAACTTATTTTTCTTGCCGGACCTAGGTAACCCGGATCTCTCACAATGAAATATAATCTTTTTAGGCTTTGATGATTTAGTAGTGATCACCATAAAAAGACTAAAACCGACCTTTTGCACCCAATCTCTCAATCCTTCCATACTCGGAAATATCTCATTAGTAGTAAAATGGGATGAGAAGTCGATTGCTACAAATTCATCATCACTAGAATCACCCTATTTATATACAAAAATTAGTACATTAGAGACTAATTAATAATTAAATTTATACAAACTAATATCAAAAAATTATAGATTATTTCAAAACAGTCTAACATTTTCAAGACTAAGTACATTTAAGATCTAATCATTTTATACAATAAAAATATTACATACCTTGAAATACTCAGGAGAAATCGGCGACTGAAAATCACCCTCATCATCTAGAGATGTGTGCGCGCTCGAAGACGACTCCGACAACCCCCTCCAACCAGGATCGCTTGACGACGACATTTTTTAAGAAAAATCGGGTATGACGTTTTGGGTTCCAACCATTACTATTACATCTCCAATATATATAGCCGGTCACATGACCGTTGGGAGTGAAACGGAGTACTTCTGGGCGGCCCTATGTGCAGCCCAAATTGACCGTTGTCAATCGTACACTCTCTCGGCTGCACATAGTGCCGTCCAGAAATACTCCGGCTTTCGTGAACCGGTTCACTGGGCGGCACATAATGCCGCCCATAAACCCTTCTCTCCCAACAAACCCGATCACTGAACCGGTTCTTTGGGCGGCACATGTTGCCGCCGACTAAACCGGTTCAGTAAAACCGGTTTTTAAAAAATACATTTTAAATAATTTTTTTAAATAAAATAAAAATTAAACTCATCCTAGGCTGCACTACGTGTCGTCCAGAAAACTCGGATTTTCTGGGCGACAAGATATGCCACCCAAAAAAGAGTGCGAAGTAAAAAAAAACTGGAGTGACAGTTTTTTGCCGTTTTTTTATATGTGTCAACCTCCGAAACATACGTACACTTTATTTCATCTTTTTTTTTTTTGGCGTCACTCGTCAGGATCCAAAGTTTAATAATACACAAACGTCCAAATGATTCAACCCAAATAAAAAAAAAACGACAATGTGTGGGGCCGATACGTGTGGCTATATTCATTTCCAATCAAAACACGCAAAAAGCCGCCGCATGAAAAATCAAAATACTTACTCCCTCCGTCCTAAAATATAAGATTTATTTGATCAATCGATACTATTTACAGTTAAAGAGAATCTTTAAAATTTCTTCCAATATATAAGAAAAAACATAGTCATGTGGGGTCTTGTTTGATTCGTCTCAACGAGTACTTTGATAATATCAAAAAATTATAATTTTTAGGGTTATGTAATTAGAGATATTAACGATACAAAATCCGCCTCGGCATTTGAACCCGATCAAAGTGGGGGTTATATATTGGGACAGAAGTAGTACTATATTATTTTTGCCTTTTTCTAGTGTATTCTACTGTAGTTTGTAAATGTCATCTTTAGCAAAGACTAGCCTAGTGTTTGTGCTAAGTACGGAAATGATTTAACTAAATGTTGTTAATAATATGAATTGAAAGTTTAGTAAGTCAAATAGTCATGATATTAAAATATGATTAATTTTTATATATTAATGCTTATACAAAAATCAATACTACGGAGTATAAAAAATACAACAATAACTAAAAAGTGTTAGTTGTCAAGTTAAAGTTGGATGCTAAATATGAGTTATATTTAGTCCTCATGTGATTTTTAAAAATATCACATTAAAGGGAAGACAATGATAACTAAAAAGTGTCACTATAATTGTCAAAACCAAACTTGGATATTAAATAGAAATCATAATTATTTTTCATAGGAGAAAATTTAAATAATGAATTTCTTAGCCTAAGTCTACAATTAAACTAAAATTAAAGATAATAAAAATAGTTTAATTTACATTGTTTAATATATATAAGTAAATCTATAGGTATCCAACTAACTAAACGAACATTACTTCCCTAATAATGTATCTCTAATAACAATTTAGGGTAATAGATGAAGTATTCTTTTCCCCTAGAAAATTAACTAAACAAAAACATTCATAAATAAAACATAAAATTAATTCACATTGTTGAGCATATAGAGTGCAAAACAATAATAAAATGAACGAATATTCTACCTAATGCGTCAAACTCTCCAACAATTTTTTAATTTTGAATATATAAGGTTGAATCTAGAGTTATGATTTCTTTCACCCATATCTCTTAACCAGAAACCATGTTTCCCATATTTTCATATGAAAATAGATAAGATTATTTTGAATGATTTACGTTCAAATCAACTTATTTACATCATCATAAGCTAATTTTTTCAGGTGAAAAGTTTAACGAATTTAAGCGGCATGTAAATTTGTAATTTGAATTAATGTTAGTTAAGACTTTCTAAAATTTAGACTGAAAATGAATTTTTCCTAAGTCGTATATTGTATACGTCTTTTATTTTATTAAATAAAATAATATATATAATATAATAGTATGAAGGTAAAAGCAATAGATTGGATTGATAATATATAAAAATTAGTATATAAATATATTTATTTAAGTAAATGAAATTTTAACATTATCATATTGAATCTCATTTGTTAATTAACTTGGTAATTATATGTTAGTTAAGTAAATCAAATCTTAAAAGATTTGTTCTTATATTTAACCGTGTGCTTAATAATAATGGATTATAAATTGACTTAAGTTTGATTGTTTAGCATGAAATATTATTTTAAATTATTTTTATGCAATTAAAAAATTACGTACACTTTTTTTTTATCATGGTTGAGATATGATGGGAAAGATAAAATCCAATTATAATTAACTACAATAATTTAAGGAGAAGTTTTGATGATGATTGATAAAAAGCAAATAAAATTGATTAAATGTAATTAGAAGATGGTTTTTTCTAGTGTGTGTCCATGGACACACACTAACAAGCCCATTTTTAACAATAATTTTTTTAGCCACTAGTTTAATTTTTTTTTCTTAAGGGTTTATCCATTCTCTATTAGAGAATATTTTGTAGATAATTTCCTACTTTAGCTTGTTATAGTGTGCCCACTAGAAAAACCGTTAGAAGATATATTTTGATGAAGAAGATAGATTATGGGTTTAAAAGATATAATGTTTTTTGAATTTAAATTTATTTTAATTGGTGATATTGAAGTATTTAATATATAATTAAGGATCTATTATTATAATATTTTCTAGGTGGACTGGATGACGTGGTGGATGATATGACATATATAAAAGACTGACACGTAGGCGAATTGAACGTGATAAAGACTAAAGACACGTATGCGAATTGAACGTGAGGCCGACACGTAGGATTTAGGCCTCTCATTTAGTATATATATATAATATATATATTCGTATTTATGAATTGATTTATTGTTTTGTTTTCTTGTTGTAAGGATTTGGACATTTCAACTTAGAGAATGTTTTGAAAATATTTTTCATATTAGTTTCTTAACATATGTCTACGGGGAACATACTAGACAATTTTTTTACTATTTTCGAGTTTAAGTTATGTTAGTTATTATTTAAGCCTGATCCCTATTTGCATCGGGCATGTCAGGCCTGACACGCACTGGTTGGCGTGCGGCGGCGGCTGCCGCGCGGCGGTGGATGCCGGTGGTGGATGCCGGCGGTGGCCGATGGTGGATGCCGGCGGTGAATGTCGGAAGTGGCCGGCGGTTGATCGATCGAGTCGTACAAATTTTCGGATTGAGTTCGGTTCGGGTTTAGGTCGAGTCGGGTTCTTCTTCAATATTTAAAAAATATTAAATTTTAAAATTATATCGAGTCTTAAAAAATATCGAGTCTAGTTCGGGTCGAGTCGGGTTCTTAAAATTCACCGAAAAATTGTGATTGAAATCCACCGAAAGTAATTCATTCACGGACGCAACAATAATTCTGATTGAAATCACCGAATATTCTACCCTAAACTCATTACCGACGTCCATTAACAGCGAGATCGTCCATCACCGGGGAGATCGAACTCCCGGTACCACCACCGCGCGACGACGCCAGATCAAACTCCCTCCACGCGGCGTTCAAGGCATCCGTCGCCGACCTACAGTGGATTCCGCCGACACTCATAGCTGACACCCACCACCGGCCGGCACTCACTGTCGCGCGACAGTGAGTGTCGTGCGCCACTGACACGGTCAGGGCGCAAGTAGCGTTACCTTTAAATAGATGACACGTAAATTATTTTTGAAAGTACGTCTTCGTAATTGTGTAGATGGAAATATATCATTTTTTCGAATTATGCAAATGATTTGCACGAGAACAATCATAAGAAATGTGAACGATACACACAATATCAAATATATACATATGTACGCACTAATTTATACACTTTAAAAACTATAAAAATACAAAATTATTGTCTAAATATTCATATAATTTTAAAATGCTTTTTTTACTTCACATATATATATATATATTATATTAAACGTGTCTCATTCGCATACTAAACATTTATAATCACATGATCTAACTCCTATCTATAGATTTTGATTGTCATTAAGGATTTGTTTGGTAATGGTGTTTATAAAGAGATTTTTTTGAAAAAGTGAGGTTTGAAATTTGAATATTAGGTGTTATAAAAAATTATGAAGAAAGAAAAAAAAAGTAAATTTTGTTTATAAATGGTTTATAAACACAATACCAAATAGGCCCTAAGATTTTTGGTAGTGAATTAATTTGATCGAAGGTCAAGTTTGCTTCGTGGTTTAAGAAGAAGAAAAAGTTGTTAATAGACTTTTTAAGAAGAAGAAAAGGTTGTTAATAGACTTTTTAAGATGGTTAATTTTTCTTTCTCTTTTAATCTGGACATGACCCAAAAAGTATTTTTGTGAAATTAATAATACCAAATAAGAAAATGGATCACGTGATTGTCATTATTATAGGAGAGAATGGGAATCAATTTAAATCTAAGGAAAAACTGGATCAATGAACAATAAAAAAAAACGTAGATCCGATGAGAATGAACATTATGGTGAAAAATGAGAATAACTCTTAGTCTTTGGATTTGAAAAAATCCAAAGGTTAGAATTAGACTATCATTTAAGTGGTCATGTGCATGACACGTGACCATTTAAGTGGATAATTAACCGGTCAAATCGATTACCAGTCGGTCAACACCGGCGGTCAACGTCGAAGCTTCGGTGGTCAACGTCGGAGCTATTTTATTTTTATTTTTTATTTTTTTCGGGTCAGTTTTTTTTACTAAAAATGACATGTGCATACATTTTGGCTTGTGTGTGCATCTTTATTGTCCTATATGTGCATCAAAATTTTATAAGGCATTGTCCGGCCTAATTTTTTTTTTCTTTTCGGCCCATATTTTTCCGGGTCCACTGTTTGCTTGCGTTGGCATGTGCACCATTTGTTACTTGTGTGTGCATCAATATTGACTTGTATGTGCCTTAAAATTTTATAAGGTGTTGTCCGACCATTTTTTTCATTGATTTTTTCGCAGCCCAACTTTTTTCCAAAATTATTTTTTTGCTTGAGATGGCATGTGCATATATTTTGGCTTGTATGTGCATCAATATTGACATGTATGTGCATCTAAAGATTGTAAAAAATATGCATTATTTTCTAGAGAAAATGTGCATGAGTTGTACACTGTATGTGCATAAGTTGTACACTGTATGTGCATAAGTTTTGACATGTGCACATTCAAGCAAAAAGACGTGTGTTTCAAATGGTATGCACATACAAGTCAAAAACTCATGCACATATCAAGCCAAGAAAATGATGCATACAAGTAAAATTTAGATGCACATACAATTCAAAATTCATGCACTTACAAGACAAAACATATACACATTCTGTAAAGTATTTAAGATTTTACATGTGTGTATAAGTTTTCACTTACAAAAAGTCACACATATAGTCAAACCCTATGCACATCTAGTTCAATTTACATGCACATACAAACAAAAAGACATGCACTTCAATGGGTATGCACATACAAGCCAAAAACTCATGCACATTTTAACAAAAAAAAACAACACATAAGTAGAATTTAGATGCACATACAGGTCAAAATTTATGCACATACATGCCAAAACATATGCACATTCTCTGAAATGCATGCATAAGTTTTTGCATGTATGTGCATGAGTTTTCACATACACAAAGTCACACACATAATCAAAATCATATGCAAAATTTATGTAATTTAGGTGCACATACAAGCCAAAACTCATGCACAATATTTCAACCCAAGAAAATAATACACACAAGTAGAATTTAGATGCAAATATATGTCAAAATCTATGCAAACACAAGCTAAAACATATGCACATGCTGAAAAATGCATGAGTTTTCACATACACAAAGTCACACATGGTAAAAAATCCTATACAAATTTTATGCAATATCAATGCACATACAAGTCAATATCGATGCACATACAAGCAAAAATCAATACACATACAGTCGCAAGTCAAAAATTGTGCCTGAAAAAAAATAAAAAAAACTTTGACCGGTCAATGCCGGCAGTCAACACCAGAGCTTCGGTGGTCAACACCGGAGCTCCGGCGTTGACCGCCGGTGACTGGTTTGACTAGTCATGTTGACCGGTCAAACTCTCAAAAATGAAGTCATGTTGGCACATGCCATTTTAATGAAAGTTTAATCATAGTTTTTGATTTATTTATAATCCAAAAAATATGATTTATTCTCATTTCTCACCCTAATATATATTCTCAGACGACACTTACCCTAAATAAAATAAAACAATTGAATTTTTATCTAGGATGTAGATAAAGTCGAGGGTGTGCATACCCCATGAACTGATAGAATAGCCTAAGGGCATAATGCAAGTTGCACATTTTAGATCTAGCCTATGGGCATAAAAGCATAAGTTGTAATATCCACAAAGAGAACTAAATCAAAAAGACCCCAGTTTTCGACCTAGAAGAGATTTAAAACGCAATTTAACCCAAGGTATTAATCCTAGAGCAAACCAGAACAAGTAAAGTACGATCTAGCCTAGGGCATTTGTAAAGGTAAAATTAAGCATTTTTTAAAGTTCTTTTCAAAAACAAATTAAGCATTTTTTTGTAAGATAATTGTTTTTTTTTTAAAATAATCTTAACATATGTCTTTAGTCCTAACAGGCTCTTATGTTAGAAAATCCGAATTTATACACAGCTAACATATGTCTTTAGCCCTAAAACATATGCCGCTCTTGGGTTAAAAAAACCGAAATTATACGCATTTCAGGTCAGTAACGAGTTCAGGTGGGGTTAAGAAAATTGATTAAACTTATCAGGTCTAATGTAAACTACAACTGCAAAACCTTGTACTTCATGTAGTCCTTACGTTTGAAACAATGCATATTAAGCATTATACATGAATACTATGATATGGAAATGGGAACCGCATATCATATCCTTATGTAAAACCTAACTATCACTGGGATTGACGTTTTTATCCCGTGTCTGTATCCTTAATTTCCTTTTCCCATCTCCACAGTTTACATGTAACCAATCCCATGTTTAAGTGCTGGAATCACCGCACGACGAGGAACGGTTTGAATGTTGATAAGAATCCGATGAACTGGACCGCGCTTAGCAGAAAGAACACCATGTGTGTACCTTAAGAGGCAAAAAAGAGAGACAAATTGTTATTTCATATAATATAGCCTAAGAAGAAACATAAGTTGTTATTTCTTTAACATGTACCTGGGAGGAAAGAGGCGTGTCGACGCTTCTGTGCCCAAGAAAGCCTGTAGTGAAAGAGTTGTCTTATAATGAAGCATGTAGATGTAGTGAAGGAAATATGTGTGTTAGAATGAAATGCAAGAAGATGCACTTACAATGCACCTCCACCAGCCGGACCGACAGTCTTAGCTAAAGACATAACCGTCATAGCTATTCCATTGGCGGCTCCTCTTTGGTCCTGGTCCTGTAATCAAAGGTTCTTTTAATGCATTCTCTCTGGGAATCCAAACAGACCCTTAATGTAAAGAGGTAGAGTTGAGAAGTGAGAGAATTTAAGGTTTACCACAGCCCTGTTTTGCAGAATGAACGTGCTGGTGATGATAGACGTCTGAACATAGAGAACGGTCAGACAAGTTAGTTGTGAGTTTTAACGATCAAGTAATACAAGTGAATGGAGACGTACAGCCAAAATGTTCTTGGTCACGGACGCGCAATTCAGCATCACTGAAAGACTCAACCCAGAGAGAAGCCCTATGAAAGGATAGCTTTGTAGCACGGGTATTGAAAGAAACTGCACAGAGATTTTGATCAGTTGAATGCGGTAATATCTGGGTGTAAATAGGGTGCTGAATGAACTTACACTAGCTATTCGAGCTGTGGTAATGGGGCCAAATGCTCTGTCCATGAATGGATAACCAACGAACTGATATATTAACATGCCAAAACCTGAAAATTCGACAGGAAAGAGACGAAGATGCTCATCTCATTGGAGTAAACATAAAATCAAGGACAAAGAAAGCATGTCCGGAAGCTAAATGTGCTTCTTTGTACTTCCTTGGGTGCAAGAATTAGTTATAGAATGGTGACATACCGGTCACAGAAAGAATTTCACCAACGTCATTAGTTGAATAGCTTAGTCCCCCTAAACTACGCGGACTGACCGCCCATAGTGAGAAAATCTGCAAAAGAGATCATACTTATCTGTCACATAGTTCCATATATTATAAATGTAATTAGGAATTACAAATCCATTGAAAATATCAAATGACATGTCAAAGGACTCATCTATTTATTCAGGTACTTATATCGGTGCCTATGACAAGTAAGAGCTCAAGTAGAAACAATAAAAAGTTGTTCATATATGTAGAAAGAGCATAATTTGTTCAGCCAGTGTTGACCGGAATAAATGTAAGTCAGTGATCATCTTTACAGCAAAGCAGAAAGGGTCAAGAACTTGTGTTCAAGGAACTTGGAATTGCCACGGACAATTCGCAAATATTGTTGTTGTCCAAAAGCAATCCAGATTGCCAGATTGAGAATATCAAAGTTCAGTACTAGACTACTAGATGAGGAACTTCTAGTTATAAAAGATATACCAATTGAAGATGCTTTCCCATGAGGCAAATTATTATAACTAAGCAGTGATTTATAGGGATTACCTCTCCATAAGCCATGTCAACAAGTGAAAAGATGCAGTACACCATAATAGACGACATCAATGGCCAATTCTTCAATAAGCTTTTTTTGGAAGTTGACTGACAAGTTGCAGCCTCCAGGGCGTCATATGAGTCTTCATGCAATGGTGTTACAGGATGCGTATGCAGTGATTCCTGCAATATTTCACATATCCCAATTCGCAAGTCTAAGCATAATTCCAGTTTCTTATGAAAGGCAAAAGGACTCATTTGATGGTAATATGTCAGGATAATGTTATGCCCTGAAAGAGTATATAACATTCGGAACTCGCAACAAAAGTGCAGAACAACAGAATGTGGATGAGCACAAAAGTGCAAAGAAATAGGCCGGAAAAAGAAGCCAATTTGATTATCTGAGTGGTTATAAAGTTTGAATAATCTTATTTAGACGTTACATACACGATTGGAAATTTGCCAGCAATATAATGCAAAAAGATCATGATGGATACATATGCAGATGATCGACGTTATACAAGAACACTGGGTATAAAGTTACCTCAAGCCAGAAAGTGGAGAAAGCAACTCCCAAAGCAAAAACTGAAATACAAAGGCATGGCAAGAAATATGGAAATCTGCAGAGTAAATCACAATTTTAGTGTGCATATGAGATTGCAAAAAAAAAAAAAAAACCCAACTTCAAGACATCACTGACATACGAGGGGGTCAACAACTGACCTTCCAAATATTGATTCTCTGGAAAATATATTGGGATACTTTTCAGCAGGCTGTATAACAGAAACATCAAAACATTAGCAAATCTTTTATGGCAAAAATACTTTAGCAAGCTACTAGATCACATTGAGACAATGAAGATAATGATGTAGCAATCTATAGTTACACAGCAAGTACATAGTGAATGAAAGCCAAAGTTATGAATAACCACTTAAAATCCCGAAAGTTCTCAAGCCATCAAACTCTAGGAAAGGCACAGATGCATGCATCTACTCTGCTGCAGTCTTAACAGCCAAAAGGCTGCATCTGAGGACACTAAAGTGACAATTATCCTCTACCCTACAACTTTGTGGCAAGAGAAGTTGGCGATAGTGTAGCAATCTATTTCACCTGCAATAAAACTGAAAACTTGATATGAAAAAAAAAGTAGTTCACCTGGGCAAGCAAACCTCCAAGAGCAGGCCCAATTATCAGCCCTATGCTCCAAGCTGTAGAAATCTGGAGGGATAAAGTTTTCAGATATCTGTTCCATTTCAAAATCAAAGCAGTGTAATTAGGAGAAAGAAATCTTACAGTTGACAAGCCAAGAGCTTGGTGTTCTTCTCTGCAAACTTCAGCTGCATATGCCTACAAATGTACATAATTGAGCAAATAAACAAATAGGTCCAACGCAGGAAGGGAGTTGCTATGAATGTTTGTGATGCAAACGACTACCTTTACTGGTCCAAGCAGCCCATTGAAACTACCTAGAAGAAACCTTGTGATGATGGCCATCCAGAAGTTCACACTTAAGCCAAACAAAGTATTGAACACAACCCTGAAAACAGGAAAACACAGACGTCATTTTCTTTCCCATTTTCTAATGGAGAGTTGGGGGACTGACGGATGTTTAGTGCACAAACAATGAGAGATTGAATTGAATATGTTGAACACTAACACAGTTATAGTGCCTATAATAATTACAGGTTTTCGACCATAACGATCAGCCACTACTCCCCAGAAAACTGAAGTCAAGGCCCTCCCGAACATAAAAGCAGATCCTGCAAGATAGAAACCATAATATTTATAGCGATTATTGATCCATTGCCAGATTATTATTTTTTCAAGAACAAAAACTATTTGTAAGATCTCACTAACAATCAGATTGTTGGACAACATAACTCACCCACATAACCAGCGTAGTAACTTGTATCTTCTTCTCTTTCAGCTATATGGAAGTCTCTAATCTGCAAACACAAGTAAAATTCTTACACCAACTATCCCTGCATAACAATTTTCAATGTATATCCCTAACAAATTTCATTTTTCATAATCTTCTTCTATTGAATGAGGGACAAAGCTGTTTCCTTCCTCACTAACCCAAGCAGTTCTACTTTGTCAGTGCCCAAAGTCCTGGAAACAGACTATGTAATCAACTAACTATACTTACATAATCTCTTGTGTTCTATATCATACATGTCTTTGATAAATCATATGGTCATTAGCCTTGGGGAAACTGATCATGCTATTAGATGCAGCATTCTCACCATGAAGTACAAGAATGGGAAGAGTGATGAAATGGGAAGAGCTGCAAAAGTGAAGAATCCAACAAGCATCAGATTGTTAGGACTAGTGAAAAATTAAAAGTAACCATACACACAGAAAAAGGCACCATTAAAAAAATATAGGCAGCAATAAAGAAAGATACCACTTGAGAGCACAATCATCCATACTGAAAAGAGAGTTTTGAAAGGAATGGATTGTTGAGTTTGCTTCCGCTTCTCTATCCTACACCCTGAGCAATTCTCGTAGTACACTTTTTCCAACAGCGGCTCTTTCCCCTCAGCCGCCATTGAAGCAGGAAATTACCAAAACCTCACAACCTGTGAAATCCAGGCTCAGCTCAGCTCAAATCGAACCGCTTCCGTTGCGCAAACTTACAAATCAACAACCAAAACGTGAATCGAACCAAAAATCAGAACAAATGGCACAAGAAAAAAAAGTTTTGAAAACGGAACAACGAATCGCGCGAACAACCTAACAATTCAACAGAATCAAACACACAGATATGTGAGAAAAAACTCGTAGAGATCAAAGATTACCTCCGCTGGCGTAATTGTGGAGAAAATTCGAGGTTTCTCTGGCAGTTCAAACGTCGAATCGGTGATGGAGAATGGGAGGGAGAGAGAAAGAGGAGGAGCGTGAATGTGACAATGTGTGCAGATGCACCTTATATAGTCAGGGGAGGGGGGGGGGGGGGGGGCATCAACAAAAACGTGATCATCGAAAACTTTAATTTTTTTTAAAAAAAAATGTACCAAGTAAATATGATATTTTGAAGGAAGAAAAAACAAACCAAACTTCTTCCCAAATGGTAGGTTAGATGTATAGATTAAAGGAGGAGACTTGCCAAATCAAGTTTTTTTTCCCTCTTTTTTCCTAAATAATTATCCTCAAGGACAGCATGTTTTTAATGAGTGCATAATTACTAAAATTGTAATTACTTATTTATTTTTTCTTGAAGAAGAAAGGCCTCTGCCCGTCACCATTGCCACCACCTTCGTTTCCGCCACTGAAGCAGTCGTCCGCCGCGTCAGCGCCGCCCTGTGGATTCCGTGCCTCGATCAACGGCGACTCAATTAACGATTGAAAAAGATGTGAACTTGGCCACTAAATTGCTTCCATAATCTAATCTATGGGCGTTCGAAGAAATTTGGAACTTCATATCGAAATGCTGTGGGGAATTCTTGAATGAACTGGGAAGGGGGCACGTGTCGCTATTGGGTATTGAAGGGCAAGCAAAATAAAATTTGGTCAATTACTAAGGGCAATAATGTCATTTTAGACTTAGACAGTAGTAACTCGGTGTAAAATGGGAAGGATGATACTGTTGATAAAATGAGTAGGTTACGTTACGTGTTATGATTGTAGCAAATAAATGAGTGGACAACACCCATTAATTAACATCTATCTATATGAAAGTACGGATGATGATCAGTTAACAACCATTACATGATCTAGCAAATGAATGGTCGAAATTAAACATTATTGTTTGTATTGGTACCATGTATTTGCTTTATGTTTATATATGTACTTGTTTAATGTGTTACTTGAATTGTCTATGTTTTATTATATACAGGAATAATTATGTGTGAAAGTATGAACAAATCTGTTTATTATCACAAATAATATTTTTTTACTCCATACGTGATACGACACACTCCAGCCATTACAAGCAGAAAAGATTCGATCTCGTAATATCATATACTCTGTTCGTTAAGAAATAAGTGTTATTTTAACCTTTTATTTTTGTTAAGAAATATTTGTCACACGTTGACACTTTTTATACAAACTAGTGTAGTACCTGTACCTTGTACGGATTAACTTAAATTAATAAAATCATCAATTGTCATTTATAATTAAATTAAATTATATTTAAGTGGTTTTAAGAAGAAACAAAATTTATTGATATTGTTTAAGAATTATATAAATGAAAGATTGAAATAACATAAATTTGTTATTTAAAAGCAATATGTTCAACTTTTTAATTATATAACTTGTATAAATATCTTATATTTTATTCATATATGTTCTCGTAAAGTTATACTTTTTATTTTTAATCATGTAATTATTTTCATATGTAACAGCCTCAAAGTCGTGGGTCCCGAAGGGTCCACAAGGCGTTAGAGGATGAGATATATACAACGAATAACCATTATAACCTAAACGTGAAATATAAAACGTAGATGCGATAGACAAGTATAAAACATAGTTTGTATATCCACAATAAATCAAGTTACTGTCAAACAATTATAGTTTTACAAGAATAAAACTCTACAATAGTTAAAACAATAAAAGTGATGGATCAAAATTGGTATGTAAAATGATTTAGCAAAATAATATTTATCGCAGCGGAGAATGAAATAATTAAAGAGATCTAAAACTTTTGAAATTGAGTTGACCACAGAACACCCACATAGTTAGCCCTAATATCGTGTTCACCCTGCTTGACGTCTACGCTGATCCTGAGTAGAAGAGTACCTGACCATGTATAAGACATAGCCAGCCCCCACGATAATGGGGGTTAGTCTCCAATCAGACTAGCAAATTATATAAGCAACTTAATACGTGCAATAGTGCAAGCAAGGGATCACATATACACATGCAAAGGCACAGATGAACATGTTACAACAAGAATGTATTATATACACACATACAAATATGCAAGAAATATTACAGCTATACATGATACGTTTACAAAGTATTCTCAACAGATATGCGAATTGATGACAGTAAAACATGGCAAGAAAGTTACAAGCAATCATGACATACATGAGAGTGTTACTTCACATGCATACAAATATACAGGAAAAGTTACAACTAGAACAATCGCAATACCAGATCTTCCAAGCATACATATCATACTCACAGAGAATCCAAAACTAGATCACATGAAATTCATTCAAATTCTAATCAACCACAAGTTCCAAACTTTTAAGAAATCGTTCAAATCTATATACTCGAGTATATTTTTCTTTTAAAGAAAACTCATTTGCAAATCCAAGTACGAAAACGTTTCGAAAACATGTCCAAGCATGTCTTGGACACGAAGGTACCTTTTGTACTTGTATAACGGGTATTATCACCTCTACCAACGGATCGGAAACGGCGTCACTAGCTAGGTGACCCAACCTCCCCTAAAATGGTAGAGCACTCTCTCGAACCGCTCCACCCGAATGGAGCCCTCTGTCGAGGAGCATGTCATTAGAAAACAGTTTAAAACCATTTGGGATCGGAACCATCCTTACCCACACATGTATATCATACCACATTACAGTTGACATATCATCTTACTTCAAATCGATCACACAATAATGTTCATCCATATGATCATCACATCCTCATCAACATCTCATGTTAACACAATCAACATCATTTATCGACACGTCACACCATATAAAGACAATGTAATACTCAATACGCGTACATATGTACATGTTTAAGACACAACCAACTATCTCAACATTCATCCACAATTTGAAGTTCAATACTCACACATAATCTTAGATTTAATATTCATGCGTAATCCAAGACTTTAAACTTGAGCTACAACACGTCAATTCATACAGTCGTCATCCATAATCACATTCGTCATTCATTTATCAACACAACAAGAGTTAACGAAAATGAGAGAGTCAACATACATAGACACATACTTAAAACACGGTCAAATAACCCAATACACACACAACATCAAGAATTCAAACTTAGACTATATAGCACGTAAACGCTCACAGATAACTTGCCTCAAAGAAGTTCAATGCCAAGCACACCCTTCTTAAGTAGTGAAACATTTCACCCAATTTTTCCGAAATTATCAGAACAGCCCGTTTTTTCAAACCTTCACAAAAATGCATAAATGGACATAACTTGACATGTATACATCCAAATCGAGATCCGTAAAATTCCACATACTCATAAAATAATTCCTCACCTGAGTAATGTGGGTCCAAAATCGTTTTGGTGGTTAATATCCATAATTTGACACATGAGTAATGTAGGTACTGCATTAGTTTGTTAATATCCATAATTTGACACATGAGTAATGTGGGTCCAAAATCGTTTTGGTGGTTCGAAAATAAATCATTTTAATATAGATATATGTATATATAGATTTTGTAGATTATTCAATATAATAATAAATTGAAAAATAAAATAATAACACCTCGACAACTTTTTTCTTAAAAACACTTTCATGGTTCTAAATGTGTGAGCTTTAATATATAGTTATAGTAATAGATAGATAGATTATCTTCGGTCAATGATTAGAAATGAGATTTGGTAATCATTAAATTGTAGATTTTATGAAAAATTTATACAATTTTAGCTTAATTATTGTATTTCTTCATAATTATGTCAAAAACTAGAATGACAAGTACTCCCTCCGTTAAGTTTTAATTGACGTTCTAGCAAATTTCAGACAAAATAAGAAACCAATTATTTTCCCAGATTACCCTTATGATTAGTGACTAATTACTTTTTTATTACTACTCATGAAATCTCACAAAAAAATAAAAGAAAATAAGAAAATCAAAAGAAATCAGTCACTAATCATAAGAGTAATAAAAAAAGTAATTAGTAGATCTTAGAAAATGGGAAAGCAATGAATAAAAAATTGAGAACCCAAAAAAATAAAAATAAAAGAATTACTAAATATGAGGATAAATCTGAAAAAAATAGGTGAAAAAGTCTAAAATGATAATTAAAACTTAACAAGGACTTAAGACTAAAACGTCAATTAAAACTTAATGGAGGGAGTATTATTTATCAAAAAAGTAATAAATAACTTCATTTCTACCAAATTTTGAACAATAACGAAAATATCAATGATTGATAAAACTTTAATCCGGCCGAATCATTTATTTACTTGCGGACTGAAGTATGATAGTGTTTGTTAGGTGGTGTGTGTTTATAAAGAGTTTTTTATTTATTAAATATTTTTATTTTAGAAATAAATTTTATTATGAAAATTTATGCAAGCAAAAGATAAATACTTTTCAAAAATAAACTCTTTACAAACTATATCTCAAACACACTCGTAGGCGGACTGGACCTTCGGACTTTGACCCAATCGATCTATTTCATACTGTAGTATAAAAGTAGGTCAAAGAAAAAAGCACCAGTTTATTCTGTACCATTACTTCATTACTTCTCATTTCTCAATAATTGAAAATCAAGTAACTTATTGATTAAATAGTCCTAGTATTGCAAATTTTACATAATACTCGGTATACAAACATGCATACGTACAATTAGGTTATCAATTTCATCGGTCCAAAACCGAACTAAATAAAACCGATTTTGGATTTATGGGACTGAAAAACCGAACATACTCGGTTCGGGTTCGGTTATAAATCGAAATAATCGAACATTTTGAAATTAGGTACTGAAATCGGTTTTAGTGAACCGAACCAAATTTGAACATAATTAGACCGAACCGAATAAGGGTTTACTAGTTTATAGAAATCGATAGTATCGATTCTGACCGAAACCAAACTAAACCGAAAATCGATTATTATTTTCATGTAAGCCGAAAATCAAATCGAATATAATCGGTTCGGTCAATTCAGTCCAAAAAAACGAAAACTAAACCCGATTAACAACCCTAATCAAGATATCTCTATTAATTGGGATTATTGTCCAATAAACTTTTTTTTATAAATAAAATTTAGGACGAGGGGATGATGCTTCCATCCAAGGACATGGAAGATTCTAAGGCTTAGCAAACACTTAGTGCTCGTTTGGTTGGTAGGTAAAATTTCATGAATTTAAATATCTCACGAAGTGATAACAAATATATGTGTTTAGTTAATCTTTTAATTTTTAAAACCTATGTATTTGAATTCCCGAGATTTTCAGTTCCTGCAAAGCACGAATTTTCAATGTTTTAGATTTTAACCAAATATGATTTACCAATTTTCATGAATTAAAATTTTCAGAATATAATTTCACGTGAAGTAATTTCCTATAAAATACACTTTATGTATTCAACCAAACGAGCACTTCAAAGAGTATTCGAAAATCCAACGAGGTAACCAAGAGGTTTTGCAAATTTCGCGAGGCGTCCACAAGTTTCAACTATTCCGCGTGGTAACCCTCAACTCTTAAAAAATTCCGACAAATGACCCTCCGTTACTTAAATCATTACTGTTATATTATTATTTTTAAGATAAAAAGGTTGTTATTTATTTTATTTTTTTAAAGGAAAAAGAAAGACAAATGTCAATAATTAATACCACCCATAAAAAAAGAAAAAACAAAAGAAACAAATGTTAATTTGGGACCTGAGTTGTACATGATCCTCTATCTCACAAAGCTTGTACTCGTTTCATAATTTTTGTTTATTTTGTTTTTCCTTTTTTATGGCTGGTAATAATTATTAATATTTGTTCTTCTTTTTTCTTGTCTTTTTTTAAAATCAAATACAACATTTTTACCTAAAAAAATTAAAATTTAACAGTTCTTTTAAAGATTCAAGTAATGGTGGCAGTATTTTTAAAAAGTGTAGAGTTACTACGCGGAATAGTTGAAACATATAGATACCTCACAAAATTTGCAATATATCAGGGTTAACTCGCGAAATGTCCGAAGAGTATTTGTACATGATTCACCTTAAAAAAAAACTAGTAGAAACACAAACATGTCGCCTATCATACCATAACCAATTAACCATATCATGTCCTGCTAAACCAACCCTTTCGGTTATTGTCCACAGAGCTTTGAATTACAAGGGACAATACATATTAATTATGCCCAGTAACATTGACACTCAAATTCCTCAGCCATTCATTTTGTGACATACTTAACTTGAGTCACTTTCACATGGCATACATCACCATATTACGCTGTATATATTTTGGAACTGGTCAAAGTGTCAAACCGTCTGAGCTTATCAAAATCCAATATACAGATTGTGAAGCTTGTATATATATAAGTTTTGTCTTGTTCATCTAAAATCTTATTTGCAAATCTTATTTGCACACATATAGTGGCGGATCTAGAACAAATTATAAGGGGATCAAAGATTTGTCGTTCTCTTAGTCCGAATAATAAATTTGTCCATTTCCCTAAACATAAACAATTTAATTTAAACAACTTTAATTAAAAAATTCAACTATTCAATCAATGTTCAACACTTCAAATAATTTAATCAATCCTAAAAAAATAACTATAAACAAATATTTTAACTAGTATTCAATATATATAATTATAGATTCAATGTAGATATGTAATTTTAAGCAAATATAGATAATATTCATACAAGATTTTCACTTTTACTTAAACCCTAAAATAACTAAAACTCACAATTTTTGGACGAAATCAGAGGCGGTGGGCGAACGCCAGTGGGCATCAGGCGGCGGAGGAATGTGAGCAAGCGCCGGACACCGGAATTCCGCCGAAAATTTGGAGTTGGAGTAGGTCGGTGCGGGCGTGAGGTTGATGATGTGCAGGGGCTGCTCCTCATTTCTCAGGAAACATAAAGGAGGGAGGGAGAGTAAATTAAAACACTATTTTCTTTAAAAAAGGAGGCAGAGGTGTTTTAATTTTTTTTTTATCAAAACGACGTCGTTTTGACACTTTTAAAAAAGAAGAAGGAAAAGGCTATCTTCTCTGTGTGCATTAATTCCAGATTTGCAAGTCTGACTTCTTCAGTTCTTCTTCGCGTGCAGCAGCAAGGGCTGCCTTCCACTTCTCTTTCAATGGCGCCGAGGGGGCTCATCGTTCCAGCTAAGCTTCTCGCCGGAGGTAAGAGGGGGCGACAGCCCCCTAGCCCCCCCCCCCCCCCCCCCCAGATCCGCCTTTGCACACATATACGTGAACTTGTTAAAGAGGGCGGTTTTTAGATGGTTGAGTTTTTTTCTGGATCGATTTTTTTTTTATCAATTCAATTTTTATTTTCTTTATGTATTTAAATTCTACGTATTGTATATTTCAAATGCACATATAATACAATACTAAAGTATGTATATAGTTCAAGTCATATCTAAATGCACATGAACTTGAATTGAAATACACATCCACTTGACAGCTCATTATAGCTCAAAATACACATTCAGATCCGAAAAATTCAAATCCATATAGAGTTCATATTTAGTATAACCCAAATATGAATAAACTTAATCCAAATGCACGTGTAAAATAAATGTCTAGTATAATCCAAATGCATGTATACATATTAAATGCACACAAAATTTTATCCAATTGCATGTCCTATGAAATCTAGATGTACATGTTATCTAGTATAATCCAAATGCACGTATAGTTTAAATTGTGCATCAAATTATATTACAATGTACATCCTATAATTGTAACATCATCGATTTATGTCGGTATTGTCACACGTCGGTGACCTCGGATTTTAATATCCAAAGCCGTCCTAGGCTTAATCTAAATAATCATTATTAATATTCTCCTAGTAAATTGAGAAGATAAACGATATTGGAATTCAACGGAATATTTTAAATAAATCATAATTACATGACTAGGTTATCTAAAACTTTCATCTATTACATTAATTAAAAAAATAAATCTTATTTTCAAATAATCTTGAAATTTTTTTAAAACTAAACTCCAACAGTAAGCCTTCTTTTCCACCTTATTACTTCTAAACAATCTAAAACAAGTCAATTAATGTGACGAATAACATCAGTTAACCATATTAAAAAAAAGTGGTTTTTCAACCCTGCTTATAGACTCTGTATAAATATAAATTTTTGAATATAACTTTTAATAGTTTTGCAATCAAATGGGTAGGAATCGTAGGATCGGCGTGTGGGACCCGGTGGGCCAGTTTTGATAGTTTGCAATGGTCGGAGTGCGCCGTATGGAGAAGCAAAAGATGAGTTTGCTTGTTTCATGTTCGTGGCAACTTCTTTGTAGCTTTCTGCCTTTCTTCTCTCCTCCCTACGTACGCTATGTGATTGTGAGCCATCATTTATTTCCAATCATTAACATTTGTAACCCACAAATTAAAATACCCTTACATACCGACCATCTCTTCTAATAACATACATGTCATGTTTTAATACCAACTATTTTCTTTTGGTTAAAAGTTTTAATACCAACTATAAACCATTTAAGATTCATATGTCATCATTTGGTTTTAATGTACGTTGCAACCTTGGGTCATCACCAATGTGTAATGGAGAGAGGATCTAGTTCATCAAGACCACACGCGCGCTTGAGCTGAGTCGGGTCGGGTTGCCCAATACGATGCTTGGGCTGGCCAACCAAGCTATTTTTTTGGGCCGATCTAAAAGACTCATCGGATGGGCTTTGACCCAGTCCGGGGAAGTTGCAGCCTTGACCTATTCTCAAGGGCTCTTTAAAAGAGCAGTTCTGGCACCTCATTCGAACAGATCATCAGCAACATCGTCTCCCACTGAAAAGCGTCTTCCTTCACTGTTTTATTCGATCGAGTATGAGAGTTCAACATAGAACAAGTTCGTAGCCTTCTATGCATTGGTTGCGCAATTCAGAAGAGTTTTGCAGTTGTATTCTGGGATTCAGATCGCTAAAGAACCGTCGTAATACAGGGAAATTTCAGAATTAAGGATAGAGATCAGTCTCGCCTCTGCATCCAGATTCAATCCGATTTCTGTTCGGTATACTTTCGCTGTTTTAATTACAGTTTATGTGCGTTTAACTTCTTGCAGTTTGAATTCTGTTCGATTCTAAAATAGTGTTCCTACAGTCTTAATTCTGAAATTTCGCTTAAACTGCTATTACGCACTAATGGAAATTTTGTTTCTGAGTATACAAACAACGTAGGGAATTTTTCTGCAGTTTCTAACATTTTGCCGCAGGAAAAATTATTTCCGCAAATTATTTTGAATTAAATTCGAATTTGTATCTGCGATTTCTAACTTGTTTTCGCATGAAAAAATTGCGTCTGGAATTTATATCGAATTTATTTCGATTCGGCCATCTGTACTGGTGTACAGAAAAATCTGAAAAAATATATTATTTACGGTTCTGCAATTTAATTCGGTTTTAAATTGCATTCGTAATATTTTCATACTGACTTCTGGTTTGCGTTCTGTGAACAGATTCTGATTTCATGGCTGATATGACTGAAAAATCTGTCGTTGAGGTTGCTGGAGCCGAAAATGGAAATCATGCTGAGTCGACACCCCAAATTCAGTTTGGGAGTGGTCTGCCTGCAGTGAATTTGCCAGTGGCGAATCTGCCAGTAGTGAATATGCCAGCAGTAAACCTGCCAGCGGCAAATCTACAAGCCGCATGGGTCGGAACTGATGCTCATCAGATTGTCCACCCGACTGCTTATCAGGCTGTCCAATCGACAGTCCATATGCCTGGTGCTGTAAACGCAGGCTTGATGCCAGAAAAGTTCGATGGAACTGGCTTCAAGACATGGTAGTAGAAGATGTTCTTCTTCCTGACCACTTTGAAGCTAGAAAAGTTTCTGAATGAGGATAAGCTTGTGCTTTCACCTTACAATATAGATCGACACCTCCTAGTCAGCGTTGAGGCCTGGACTCATGGAGATTTTCTGTGCAAATGTTGGGTTCAAAGCTGCCTGATAGATCCACTGTACAATGTGTACAGCAAGATCAAGACCTCTAAGGAACTCTGGATTGCCTTGGAGAGGAAGTACAAGTCTGAAGATGCAGGCTCCAAGAAGTTCGCAGTGGCGAAGTTTCTGGACTTCAAAATGGTGGACTCTAATCCCATCATGGAGCAAGTTGAAGAGCTGTAGCTCCTTACGCACGAGATCATTGCTGAAGGAATGTCTATCTGTGAGACGTTCCAGGTGACTGCGTTTATTGAGAAACTCCCTCCAGACTGGAAGGATTTCAAGAGCTACCTCAAGCACAAGAGAAAGGCAATGACTGTCGAAGACTTGATAGTCAGGCTGCGGATTGAGTCAACCAACCGCAAAGCAGATGGGGTTCAACATGTTGAACAAAAGGCTAACTTGGCTGAACACAAGGACAGAGGGAAGAAACGGAAGTTCCAATCCCAAAGCTCCAACAACTTCAAGAAACAACCAGCTAAGAAGTTCAGTGGGAAATGCCACAAGTGTGGTAAAATGGGTCACAAAGCTGACGAATGTCGTAGCAAGGCTGATCCGCGCCAGGACAAGAGGAAATCCCAAGTCAACATGACTGAAGGCAGGCTCTCAGATGCAAATCTGTGTGTTGTAGTGTCTGAAGTCAACATGGTTGGAGACAACCCAAGGGAATGGTTGTACGATACAGGTGCTACCAGACACATCTGCTCTGACAGGGGAATGTTCACCACTTATCAGCAAAGCAAGAGCGACGTACATCTATTTATGGGGAACTCGTCCACATCCAAGGTCGAAGGTCACGGCAAAGTGGTGTTGAAGCTGACTTCAGAGAAGGAGCTGACTCTCACCAATGTCATGCACGTGCCAGATATACGGAAGAATCTGATCTCCAGCACTTTGCTGAGCAAGAACGGCTTCGCAGTGTAGTTCGTGTCTGACAAGCTAGTTCTCTCTAAGAACGGGGTTTATTTGGGCAAGGGTTATGTAAAGGATGGACTGGTCAAATTGAATGTAATGACAGTCATCCCAAAATCTGTTGTAACCGATGTTTCAATGAATAAGAATAATCCTATTGCTTATGTTGTTGAGTCTTTTAATATTTGGCATGAACGATTAGGGCATGTGAATTACAAGTCTATACAAAGACTAATTAACATGAACCTGATTCCAAAATGCAAATCAAGTAAAGACAAATGTGAAGTATGCGTACATGCCAAACTCACAAAAATGCCATATGAACTTTGGAAAGGTAACGTACCATCGTACAAATACCTCAAAGTGTGGGGGTGCCTAGCAAAAGTGGCAGTACCGCCTCCTAAAAAGGTCACAATTAGACCTAAGACCGTTGATTGTATTTTCATAGGATATGCACACAACAGTAGTGCTTATCGGTTTCTGGTATATAAATCTGACATACCAGATATACATGCAAATACAATAATGGAATCAAGGAATGCGTCCTTCTTTGAACATGTGTTTCCGTGTAAGGATAAAGAACATCCGAAACGAACTCATGAACAAAGAGAAGAAGGCACTTCTGTAAACGAAACAGAAGAGGAAAAAGATGAACCTAGACGAAGCAAAAGAGCTCGAAAGGAGAAATCTTTTGGGCATGAGTTCATAACGGCCTTTCTTTTAGAGAATGAGCCTAGAATATTCAAAGAAGCCATGTCTACACCTGATGCACCTTCATGGAAGGAAGCAGTCAAAAGCGAAATAGACTTTATTATGCAGAACCATACATGGGAGTTAGTCGACTTGCCACAAGGGTGTAAAGCACTTGGGTGCAAATGGATTTTCAAAACAAAATTGAAAACCGATGGCTCAATAGAGAAACACAAGGCTAGGCTTGTGGTGCAAGGATTCCGACAAAAAGAGGGCTTGGATTTCTTTGACACTTATTCTCCGGTTACGAGAATAACTTCAATAAGAATGCTAATAGCAATAGCAACATTATGAAACCTCGAAATCCATCAAATGGATGTCAAAACTGCCTTTCTAAACGAAGAATTAGAAGAGGAGATATATATGAAACAACCTGAGGGTTATGTTGTCCCTGGACAAGAACACAAGGTGTGCAGACTTGTCAAGTCTGTATATGGACTCAAACAAGCTCCAAAACAGTGGCATGAAAAATTTGACAATGTAATGATGTCAAATGGCTTTAGCATCAATGAATGTGACAAATGCATCTACTTCAAAAACACTCCAAATGGATACATTCTGTTGTGTTTGTACATAGATGACATGCTTATTATTGGAAGCAATAAAGACATGATCAATCGAACTAAGAACATGCTTAGTGGGAAGTTTGACATGAAAGACTTGGGACTAGCAGATGTCATACTAGGGATCAAAATCACTAGACATTCTGAAGGAATTATCCTATCTCAAGCTCACTATGCTGAAAAAGTACTTGAGAGATTCAAGAACTACTCAAGTGGGACTGCAAAGAGTCCCATAGACCCTCATCTCCACTTGACTAAGAACTCGGGGGATGCAGTGTCACAACTAGAGTATGCACGTGTGATTGGAAGTCTCATGTATTTGACCAATTGCACAAGACCCGACTTGGCGCACTCAGTAAATATACTAAGTCGCTACACAAGTAATCCAGGACACAAACACTGGAAATGGATAACTAGAGTATTGAACTACTTGCGATATACTCAAAGTTATGGGCTGCACTATGGCAAATACCCAGCAGTTCTGAAAGGATACAGTGATGCCAACTGGATATCAGATTCCAAAAACTTAAAGTCCACAAGTGGATATGTATTTACACTTGGTGGTGCAGCAGTATCATGGAAATCTTCCAAAAAAATACTATTGGCCAGATCCACTATGGAATTTGAGTTTATTACTTTAGACAAAGCAGCAGAGGAAGCTGAATGGCTTCGGAATTTTTTGGAAGATATCCCGATGTGGGACAAACCAGTGCCAGCATTATGTGTACACTGTGATAGTCAATCGACTATAGCTCGGGCACTGAGTCGTCTGTACAATGGTAAATCACGTCATATAAGAAGACGACATAAAACCATTAGACAACTACTCTCAAATGGTATAATCTCAATAGATTATATCAAATCGGCTGACAACCTAGCGGATCCATTTACTAAAGGTTTGTCACGAGATCAAGTTGTTAAATCATCAAGAGGAATGGGTTTAAAGCCTATGACAAAAGAGGATGCTTGATGGAAAACCCCACCTACGTGACTGGAGATCCTAAGATATAGGTTAAAAGGGAAAACTAAATCAAGTTGAATCTAGATGAGCACTGGGAGACTCACATCTCCTCCCAATTCCTAGGATGATGAACAGTGCTACCTGTATGAGTTAAGGTTAAGCTTGACTTTTAATGATTTCATAGATTTGAAATAAAAGTGGGGTATGACAGGATACTCTTTATGGTAAATCACCTTATGAGTGTGAAATGGGGCCGTTTCTAGGAGAATGAAGAGAGGCTAAATTCTCCAAGTTTACTCATGAATAACCAGGGATGTTCAAGGCTAAAATGAACACAACAAGAGAACCTAGTTCTGTGAGAAGATGAAACTGTGTGATAGTTGTTGTTTCGGTTTACATCAAAGCCCGGGTGGTTCAAGACATCATGTTCACTACCTGGTCGAGTAAATCCGATAGCTACTCACTATGGGTGGTTCAAGGCTGAAAAACGCTACCAGCCCAAATGCAGTGATTTTTCGACTGTACTCTCAAAAGTCTTTCTATCTTTTAACATATGTTTTAGAATCATTTCTATTCATGTGGGGGATTGTTGAAACTCATTTTTTATGTGGCACCGGTAACTTTTTCGGGCACAATTCCGATGGGCTCCGGCCAACGACAACACCGGAAAATGGAAGCATTGGCTTCGTCTACGCGAGCACATTCTCGTAATGTACTCATACGACAAAAATGAATTCCGTTTGAATGAGAAATGGAGGCCCAAAGTTGGTTGCATGAAGTGCATTACTTGGGACAATTTGGGATGAAAATGTGTATCCCACATTGGAAGTTTGGAGGAAAATTTACTAGTATATATACTAGGAAAATGGATACAACCTTGGGTCACCACCAATGTGTAATGGAGAGAGGACCTAGCTCATCAAGACCACACGCACGCCGAGCCGAGTCGCGTCGGGTCAGACCGGACCGGCGAGCTTGGGCTTGGGCCGGGTTGGATCGGATTGGGCCTTAGGCCCAATACGATGCTTGGGCTGGCCATCCAAGCTATATTTTTGGGCCAATCCAGAAGACACATCGGATGGGCTTTGACCCAGTCCGGGGCAGTTGCAGCCTTGACCTATTCTCAAGGGCTCCCTCGTTTTTTCTCCTCCACTGTGTTGAAGCAACAGGCTTGCTCCACTATCTCCTCCACTTCGTTAGTGGCTCCTCTAGAGGCTCTTTAAAAGAGCAGTTCTGGAACCTCATTCGAACAGATCATCAACAACATCGTCTCCCACTGAAAAGCGTCTTCCTTCACTGTTTTATTTGATCGAGTCTGAGAGTTCAACACAGAACAAGTTCGTAGCCTTCTGTGCATTGGTTGCGCAATTCAGAAGAGTTTTGCAGTTGTATCCTGGGATTCGGATCGCTAAAGAACCGTTGCAATACGGGGCGATTTCAGAATTAAGGATATAGATCAGTCTCGCCTCTGCATCCAGATTCAATCTGATTTCTGTTCGGTATACTTTCGTTGTTTTAATTACAGTTTATGTGCGTTTAACTTCTTGCAGTTTGAATTATGTTCGGCTCTAAAATAGTGTTCCTACATATACCGATAAAACCCTAACCCAGACCGTAAAAAAAATCTTCATGATGCCTCTTCCAGTCCTCAACCACTTGGCCGCTGTCTCCGACCCTCAACCTCCTGGCCGATGAACAAACCCAGATCCCCGACTTGTACCCGGATCTATAACCATCTAGTTGTTTCGAACTTAAATTGTCGTTGTTAGCTCATCCCGGAGCCGACACCGTGTTTGTCTTCGATCAACGCTTCCCTGAAGTGAGGAACTTCGGCTATGGCATGCTCGACTGCTCGATTGGGAGACGCCTGAACTGGTCTCAAGCAAGTTGTGTTACTTCACTGCAATCGTCAAGCTGATCTTAGGGTTAGACCGAGTTGTTCCGGCGTGGTTGTGTTTGATGCTCCTGAATATCCCTTATTTAGGTAAGGGCAACGTCGAGGTGATCCATTTTACACTTCCAACTTTCCGGCGGCGCTTCTCTTGTGTTGTACTCACCGTGCTCTTTTCCCAAGTTCGTTTTGGCTTTTTGTTGCTTTGATGTATCTTCTTTATTTGTTTTGCTTCTTTTCTTTTGTTGGTTTGTTCGCTGGTTTGTCCAAATGTCGTTTCGGCCTATTGATTTACTATACATGGTTATGTATGGTAAATCAAATTCTTACTTTATCAAAAAAAAAAAAGATTCATATGTCATGTTTTGTTTTAATATAAGTGTGGTGATTTTAGTCCCATTTGATTTGGAATTCGCTCAAGATTTATGGAGTTCGATTAGCTTAATGCAAACTTGGAGTTGTGGGGTGCACACATATATACACGGACTTAAACCAAGAGCTATTAATGTCACACTTCGTGGATTAAGACGGTCTCGCTAACGGTATAAAACAGTTACAAAAAAGTGCATGGATCGTGCAGTTTATGGCACAATAATACGCTTGATTCTGGTATATGCATGATATTTTGTTGTCTGTGCATTTTGGTGCACGGACCATGCGCTTTGTGCACAAATCGTGCATGTTTGTTTTGGCGTGGTTTAACTGATTTCTTAGTAAAAATTAGGGCTGGTGCTATAAACACGATATTTTTCTGCTATACACATACACTTTGGTGCGTTCAATTATAATGTATGCCAAAATTAAGTGTACCAGAGTATTCAGATAATATTGGTGCATGCCAAAATCTGGAGCACCAAATTTACCATATTCTGGTGCTTCAGAATTCGACATACTCCAAAATCTGGAACACCAGAATGCGGTAAATTAGCACTTCAAATTTTGAAGAACTAGAATAGGATATTTTTCAGGTTTCAAAGCTAGCGCACCAAAGTGTACGCGCTTAGATATAAAACAACGTGCATGTACTCTCTATAGAAATTAAAAACTAAAATGACACTTATTTATTAAGTGATGAATTAATATTTATTATGATTCAAATCAGAAAAATTCCCGATTTAACGAGTTTTAGAAAACTAAAATTAGGCCCTTAGTTTAGATTTTAGATTCTATTCCGAACGGTATTTAAAAGGCGTTCGCTTTTGCACCGTATTTTTTTGATTTCGCACCGCAAGTTAAACGCTACGAGGTAGCGTTTAACTTTTTTTTTCTTTTTTTTATAAACGCTATTATATGGCGTGAGAGGTTTTTTTGGATTTATTGAGATTAAAAAAAGAAACAAAATCGGCTCGATTAAACCGGGTCGGAGTTAAACGCTATGTCGTAGCATTTAAAATGGACTCGGTTTAATCGAGTCGATTAAGTTTTAAACGCTACATCGTTGCGCTTAAAAAAAAACATATTTTTTTAAACGCAACAATGTAGCGTTTAAAAAAAATAAATTCAAAATTGCACTTTTTTCCCATAATCATGTAGAGAATCTCAATACGAGTCCGTACATATAAAATTCATCCAAAACGGATATTGTTTGCTCCTCCAAAAGCCCAAAAAACAAAGTCTTCCTACCCATTTTTTTTACAATTTGGTACCCAGCATATAGCGCATTGTAGTGAAATTTTTTGGTATTTTATGCATTTTTATACTATAATTTTGTATAAAATTTTAATACGAGTCCGTACATATAAAATTCATCCAAAACGGATATTGTTTTCCCCTCCAAAAAGCCAAAAAACGTAAATAAAAACTTTAGAAACTATAGTATTTAAGTAAAATATTTTGTAATACTTAACTATAATGTGTATTATGAACTTATGTATTATAGTTAAGTATTATGAACTTATTACTTATATACTATAGTTAAGTATTAAGTAATAAGTACGAACTTATTACTTATTACTTATGTATTACGAACTTATTACTTCTATACTATAGTTAAACATTATGAACTTATTACTTATATACTATAGTTATGTATTATAGTTAAGTCTTACAAAATATATTAGTTATAAAATATAGTTATGCATTATAATTAAGTATTACGTCATTATTACTTATATACTATAGTTACACATTATGGTTAAGTATTACGAACTTATTACTTATATACTATAGTTAAATATTATGAACTTATTACTTATATACTATAGTTACGTATTATAGTTAAGTATTACAAAATATATTAGTTATAAAGTATAGTTATGCATTATAAGTAAGTATTACGTACTTATTACTTATATACTATAGTTAAACATTATGGTTAAGTATTATGAATTTATTACTTATATACTAAAGTTATGTATTATAGTTAAGTATTATGAACTTATTACTTACATACTATAGTTACACATTATTGTTATATCGTATAGTTATATACTATGGTTATATCGTATAGTTATATACTATAATTATATATTATGATTCTAACGAATATTTATATACTATGATTATATCGTATATGATAGCAACATGCATGAGAGACTTAATCAAAGGCCTCCAAGGAAGAGGCTCAAGCAAATGGTGAAGTCTTGTGCAAGTTTGACATTGATACTTCGTTTGGTTCTGGACAATCTTCGGTACAACAGCCATAACTGTGGCTAGAAAATTGATCTCGAGATGATTCAAGATGTGTTGGAAAGCTGATTCAAATATCTACAACTTCATAGTTTACGTCGAATCAAGATTCCAACAAGAAGATGGTCAAAGTCGAGTTTTACTATGAGATGTCCCTATCTTCCGCGACCGCGGAAGAATATCCGCGACCGCGGAAACAACGTTGTTTTTCTCGGATTTGTGTGTTGCTTCTCCGCGATCGTGGCGGATTTTCCGCGATCGCGGATTTGCCATGGCCTTTTCTTCAGATAATTTTCCACGATCGCGGAAACGGGCCGATCGCTCACTTTCTCGTCTTTATTTCCGAAAACTTCTTATTATCTTATTATTATCTTTTGTCGCTATTTAAAGCCAGAAACCCTAGTTTGTAAACTGGACGTTGAATTTGAGTAGTAAAGTTGAGTACGCTCCTTCCCTTGAGTTCTAATGTCAACTCTTCGATCCCACGGATCGTCTATCCCGTAGTTCGTCGCTTCGAGCAATTGTTCATCGTCTCTTCGGTGTTCGTGATCATCTCTTTGATCCTTTCGTTCATCACTTTGAACGCGTTTGAGGGTTATCTCTTTAGCCCTAGGAAAGCCATCACTTTGGCTACGGAAGAGAAGTAATCGAATTCAAGCTTGAGGAATCAAAGATCCTGCGTTGCAGACAACACTTCAGGGGTTGTTCGCATCAACTATTAATAGCAACATGCATGAGAGTTTTGGACGAATTTCAAAGAGAATTTCATGTAGAGAATTTCAAAGAATCACAATAAGAGAGAAGAACAAACTTAGCTTGGATAGGCTCTGATGTCAGTTGATGGGTACAACCCCTAAAGTGTTGTATGCAACGCAGGATCTTTGATTCCTCAAGCTTGAATTCATTCCTTCTCTTCCGTAGCCAAAGTGATGGCTTTCCTAGGGCTAAAGAGATAACCCTCAAACGCGTTTAGAGTGATGAACGAAAGGATCAAAGAGATGATCACGAACACCGAAGAGACGATGAACAATTGCTCGAAGCGACGAGCTACGGGATAGACGATCCATGGGATCGAAGAGTTGACGTTAGAACTCAAGGGAAGGAGCGTACTCAACTTTACTACTCAAATTCAACGTAAGTTTACAAACTAGTGTTTCTGGCTTTAAATAGCGACAAAAGATAATAATAAGATAATAAGAAGTTTTCGAAAATAAAGACGAGAAAGTGAGCGATCGGCCCGTTTCCGCGATCGCTTAAAATTATCTGAAGAAAAGGCCGTGGCAAATCCGCGATCGCGGAAAATCCGCCGCGATCGCGGAGAAGCAACACACAAATCCGAGAAAAACAACGTTGTTTCCGCGGTCATAGTAAAACTCGATTTTGACCATCTTCTTGTTGGAATCGTGATTCGACGTAAACTATGAAGTTGTAGATCTTTGAATCAGTTTTCCAACACATCTTGAATCATCTCGAGATTAATTTTCTAGCCACAGTTATGACTGTTTTACCGAAGACTGTCCATAACCAAACGAAGTATCAATGTCAAACTTGCACAAGACTTCACCATTTGCTTGAGTCTCTTCCTTGGAGGCCTTTGATTAAGTCTCTCATGCATGTTGCTATCAGTATAGTTATATACTATAGCTATATGCTATTGTTATATCGTATTGTTATATACTATTGTTATATTGTATAGTTATATACTATTGCTATATCGTTCATTTATATACTATAGCTATATACTATTGTTATATCGTATAATTATATACTATGGTTATATCGTACAGTTATATACTATTGTTATATCGTATAGTTATATATACTATAGTTATATACTATTGTTATATCGTATAGTTATATACTATGGTTATATCGTATAGTTATATACTCTAGTTATATACCATGGTTATATCGTATAATTATATACTATAATTATATATTATGGTTCTAACGTACTATGGTTATATACAAATTTTATATCGTATAGTTATATACTATAATTATATATTATGGTTCTAACGAATAGTTATATACTATGGTTATATCGTATAGTTATATATACTATAGCTATATACTATTGTTATATCGTATAATTATATACTATGGGTATATCGTATAGTTATATACTATTGTTATATCGTATAGTTATATATATACTATTGCTATATCGTTCATTTGTATACTATAGTTATATACCATGGTTATATCGTATAGTTATATACTTTAATTATATATTATGGTTCTAACGTACTATGGTTATATACAAACTTTATATCGTATAGTTATATACTATTGTTATATCGTATAGTTATATACTATGGTTATATACTATAATTATATATTATGGTTCTAACGAATAGTTATATACTATGGTTATATCGTATAGTTATATACTATAGCTATATACTATTGTTATATCGTATAGTTATATACTATTGTTATATCGTATAGTTATATGCTATTGTTATATACTATTGTTATATCGTATTGTTATATACTATAGCTATATACTATCGTTATATCGTATAGTTATATACTATAGCTATATACTATTGTTATATCGTATAGTTATATACTATTGTTATATCGTATAGTTATATACTATTGTTATATCGTATTGTTATATATTATTGTTATATCGTATAGTTATATACTATAGCTATATACTATTGTTATACCGTATAGTTATATACTATGGTTATATCGTATAGTTTTATACTATAATTATATATTATGGTTCTAACGAATAGTTATATACTATGGTTATATCGTATAGTTATATACTATTGTTATATCGTATAATTATATATTATGGTTATATCGTATAGTTATATACTATTGTTATATCGTATAGTTATATATATACTATTGCTATATCGTTCATTTATATACTATAGTTATATACCATGGTTATATCGTATAGTTATATACTATAATTATATATTATGGTTCTAACGTACTATGGTTATATACAAATTTTATATCGTATAGTTATATACTATTGTTATATCGTATAGTTATATACTATGGTCCTATACTATAATTATATATTATGGTTCTAACGAATAGTTATATACTATGGTTATATCGTATAGTTATATACTATAGCTATATACTATTGTTATATCGTATTGTTATATACTATAGCTATATACTATTGTTATATTGTATAGTTATATACTATTGTTATATCGTATGGTTATATAATATAGCTATATACTATTGTTATATCGTATAGTTATATACTATAGCTATATATTATTGTTATATCGTATAGTTATATACTATGGTTATATACATCGTATAGTTATATACTATAATTATATATTATGGTTCTAACGAATAGTTATATACTATGGTTATATCGTATAGTTATATACTATTGTTATATCGTATAATTATATACTATGGTTATATCGTATAGTTATATACTATTGTTATATCGTATAGTTATATATATACTATTGCTATATCGTTCATTTATATACTATAGTTGTATACCATGGTTATATCGTATAATTATATACTATAATTATATATTATGGTTCTAACGGTACTATGGTTATATACAAATTTTATATCGTATAGTTATATACTATAATTATATATTATGGTTCTAACGAATAGTTATATACTCTGTTTATATCGTATATTTATATACTATAATTATATATTATGGTTCTAACGTACTATGGTTATATACAAATTTTATATCGTATAGTTATATACTATTGTTATATCGTATAGTTATATACTATGGTTGTATACTATAATTATATATTATGGTTCTAACGAATAGTTATATACTATGGTTATATCGTATAGTTATATACTATAGCTATATACTATTGTTATATCGTATAGTTCTATACTATTGTTATATTGTATAGTTATATACTATTGCTATATACTATAGTTATATACTATAATTATATATTATGGTTCTAACGTATAGTTATATACTCGTATTAAAATTTTATACAAAATTATAGTAGAAAAATGCCGAAAATACCAAAAATTTTCACTACAATGCGCTATATGTTGGGCACCAAATTGTAAAAAAAAAAAAGTAGGAAGACTTTGTTTTTTGGGCTTTTGGAGGGCAAACGATGTCCGTTTTGGACGAATTTTTTATGTACGGACTCGTATTGAAATTCTCTACATGATTATGGGAAAAAATTGTAATTTTGAAAAAAACTATTTTTTTAAACGCTACGTCTTTGCGTTTAAACTGAATCGTTTTTTTTTAACCGGTTTACTTTTTTTTTTTTTATAAAAACTTAAACGCTACGTCGTGGCGTTTAAACTGAACCGGTTCAGAAAGTTGAACCGGTTCAATTTAAACGCAACGATGTAGCGTTCAATTTTTATTTTTTTTAAACGCTACATCGTTGCGTTTAAAAGCGGTGCGAAATAAAAAAAAAAACTGGTCCAAACAAGTTTCCCGTATTTAAATCGGAATACGAAGACCCTTATCCAACAACTCGACGGACGAGAAAATTATTTAAACGACAAGAGGATGGACAAATGTCCATTTACACTAAGTGTAAAAAAGGAATCTTTTACACTTTTGTCATCTTCCCATCTTTTGAACAAATATATTAAATGAGTCAAAAACCTGTTAAAAGAATGAAAACGGATAATAATGAAAGTTCTTATCATTTTGAGCAAGAATTTAATTGGTTTAGACAAACCTTAAGTCTATTATGTGATTTAAGATTAGAAAACACATACCAAAAAATAAGATTTAAAAATTCAATAGATACGAAACTCGAAGAATTAAGAGGTGATAAAAATATAATGTTTAGAATAAATCAGTCCTCCAGGGACATTGATTTCAAGATAATAATGCTTGAAGCACTTAAAAGAACTCTTGAATGAATAATATAAACGATTTACTCGAAATATTAACTAACATACTAGAAGACGTTAAGAAAACTGAAAGAAGAATAGAAAAGATGGAAAAAGAAATAGAAAAATTGGATACCATAGAAAAAAGTATGGAGACCATAGTAGATTTCATGAGTAAAATAGATATTAAGAAATCTAAAATAAAAGTTAAAAAATATGCTCTGGACGATAATGAAAGGCTAATTATGCCATCCATAAGAAATAATTATGGACTACCAGATTTTAAAAAACAATTCGAAGAAATGAAAAAAGCTATGAAAGAAAGAATATCCATCCCTGTGATTAAGGACACATATGAAATAGCAGTAGAAGAATGATAAAAAGAGAAAGTGTTTTATCTGATTACTCAGACTCTGAGATTGAAGAAATCAATAAAAAATTAAATGGACTAACAATAAATACAAATACTAGTGATAATAATGCTACCCCTCATGTTAAAAGTGAAGGAACTAGCGGATCAAAACGACCAGCAACTGAAACGTTTTATAGCGGTAAACCCGCTAAAAAATCTATGATCCCATATTACAACTTTAAAGATTATAAAACATATACAAGATTCACTCCTAAAATGAGTGAAGAAATTCCTATAACCCCTATGGGAATCAAACTTAATCTAGACTGTATTCTAGATAAAGATGCAGCTATTCAAAAATGGTCTGACCCACTGAAAATAGTTTTCAATACTCTTCTTGAAGAAGAAGATGATAATAAAATGTTTGATTATACTATAAACACTCTAGAAGGAAACATTAAAAAATGGTGGAACGGCTTAAACATTGGAACAAGGCAGTTAAGCAGAATTAACTTTGAGAATCAAATAACGATTAGCAAAAAGGTTGATGTTATTGCTAATTTAATATGGCAAGAAAGTTTTGGTGAGACCAGGAATGACAATTCTAATCAGATGAGAAATAAAGAAGTTGATGAAGCAGTTTATAAACTTGAAAATTTGTCAATATGTAACATGAAATATATTAGAGAATATATCTGTGAATTCGCTCATTATTATTATGCGATCTATGAAGAACTAGATAGCAACAAAATAAAAAATTTACTTGATAAACTTTTTAATAAACTTTCCTATAGATGGGCAAAATATTTCTCTGAAAAATACAAAGAATATAGTAAACAAAATCCAAAACTAGTAGACAACTTTGGAGCCCGTGAAACTTTCATAAAAAATGAAATAGGAAAACTTTGTCGTGAAATGAAAATTCAAAAAAGTGTTAAGAGAGTAGGAACTGATAAATTATACTGTCCACCATACACTTGGGAAGGACCCAATGCGTGGGGTTGTGAAACAAGCAACAAAAGGCAAAAACAATATAAAAGAAATGCCAAAAAATATAAGGTGAAGTATTATAAAAAAATCAATAAAAACACTTCGAACAAATACCAGAAAAAGCCTAGAAGATTTAGGAGAAATCCTACTAAGCCAAAATCAGAATGTAAATGTTGGATCTGCCAGCAACCAGGACATTTTGCTAATGAATGCCCTAAGAAAAAGGAAAAGTTCATCAGAGAATTTAACTTTGAAATTTTTTAAAAAGATACTCAAGGATTAGACAGTGAAGAATCGGATTATTCTGATATTTATTACTACGAAACAGATAGTAATAACAATATTAATACAGAAGATGAAAAGTACACATAATATAGTAACTCAGAATGAGTTCAGAGATAAGCAATCAAGATATGGAAAATGAAAATGAATTAATGTATGAAAAGAAAGGAGACTATCTTGCTGTAATAAACTTTGATGAAAAGAAATATCAAGAATTGGTTAAAACAAAATTATCTTTAAAACCAGTAAATCAAAGCCCCTTCGAAGCCCTAAAAGGCATTTTTAAAAGGGAAAAGTAATAATACATAGCTACATCAAAGGTGAAAAAAGTATTAGAATTGAGAACGCTAGTGGAAAAGTTTGTTTGAAATTATTAAACAAAAACTGGATAAAAGATAGACTTAGCAAAATCCCTAAGGAAAGACGTGAAAAGATTGGATATGTTTACCTTGCAGGTATCCAAATCCTTGTTAAGAGTCTGTTTAGAAAAGGAATTGATTGTCCTATAACCCTTTCTTTGCAAGATAGTAGATTAACTGATTATCAACAAGGGAGCCTTGGAATAGTTAATGATAACCTTTGTTACCAAACTATAAAGTTCACAAGTTATCCTAAATTCAGTTTAAGTCTTACAGATGAAAAAATTGATGATAATATCATGTTATTTTATAAATTAGGTAATCCTAATCTTATGGTTAAAGGAAAAAGTCATATTACGATCCATTATAGAGGACTTTATGCTTTTACAAATAGTAATTATGTTAAAATGTATGATGAGAAACCTTATATTGAAATTGAAAATGAATTCTCTGAAGTTCTAAGGTCTATCAACCCTATAAAAGAAAGGTTTTCAATAAGTGATGAAATTGATATCGATGTAAATAGAAACATTCCTGAAATAGGTGAATCATCTAGCAGAGATGAGAAACCTTTAATTTTTGATAAATTAGGAAGAGCAAAATCGAAAAAATATAACAAAAATATTTTAGATCTATACCCAAGAAAACAAGTCTATAATAACTTAATGGTTGATAATATCCGGTACTTTGATGGTACTGAATGGAAGGACAATGTCCTTATTGATACTGGAGCCTCTAGAAACTTCATTAAATCAGTTAATGGCCTAACTGTTAAACAAGGAGAAAAAATTATAATCGGAAGCTTTAACAATGGAGATAGAGAATTATTTGAATATGTTAACATCCCTGTTAAAATAGGAAAAATAAATTCGGTTGTAAAATGTGTCATAGATGAGTCTATGACAATAATCGACCTAATTCTAGGAATGGAGTTCTTAAATGACACCAAGTATGAAATAACAAATAACCAAATCAAGTTTATCATTGGAGAAAATATAGAGATATGTCAACAAAAATGACTTCAAGCTCTGTTTACATTGAAACTACTATACATGAAACCATGATAACAACTTGTGCTCTGATTGACACTGGAGCAATGACTAGCATTATGAAAAGCTTTTTACTCAAGAAAATAAACAGATTTGATAAACCTATAAAAGTTTATGGTTTCGATAACAATGAAAATCTGATAAATGAATATGTTAAAGATATTCACTTAATAATGGGCAGTAAAATCGTAAAGCTACGATACAGCCTCATTTTTGACAAAATAAAGTGTGACATCGTTCTTGGTAACGATTTCATTCAACAATTTAGCTATTATAAACAATCTTTAAACACTATAAGGTTTAAAACCCCTTGTGAAGAACTTCTAGTCATCCCTAGAAATCATAATCCTTATACTGTCCAAAAAACTATCAGAGTGCCAGCGAAGTTTGGTGAAAAACCAATTATAAACTTCATTGATGAAAGAGACCAAACCGAGATTCTTGATTTTCTAGCAAAAAAATTTGCTGAAAACCCTTTAGCTTTATGGAAAGAAACAACTGTTAAAGCAAAAATAGAGTTAAAAAACCCTGATGTCATAATCAGAGTAAAACCTATGTTATATAGTGAAAAGGATCGTGAGGAATTCGATCATCAGCTTAAACAGCTAATTAAAATGAATATTATTAGACCTTCGGTCAGTAGACACTCGTCTCCTGCCTTTATGGTCCGAAATCACAGTGAAATAAAACGTGGAAAAGCTAGAATGGTTATTAACTATAAACAACTTAACTCTAAAACTATTTTTGATGGATATTTCCTTCCAAATAAAGATTTACTTCTTAACCTTGCAAAGGGAAAATAATTCTATTCTAAGTTTGACTGTAAATCTAGATATTGGCAAATTAAAATGGAACCCTCATCGGTTGAATATACGGCTTTTAGTACCCCAAATGGCCATTACGAATGGCTGGTAATGCCTTTTGGATTAAAAAATGCTCCTAATATATTTCAAAGAAGAATGGATAATGCTTTTCATGATATGAGAAGCTTTTTAATTATCTATATAGATGATATATTAATCTGTTCTGAAACTTTTGAGAAACATAAAGACCATCTTAAAACGTTTGCTCAAAGATGTGAAAATGAAGGAATTGTCCTTAGTCAGTCCAAGACTATAATATGTAAAAATAAAATAGAATTTCTAGGAGTTAACATATCAAAAAACGGTATAGAAATGCAAGACCATCTAGGTAAAAAACTCCTTGAATTACCTAATGAATTAAAAACTAAAAAAGAAATTCAAAGATTCCTTTGAATCCTTAATTATGTTCAGGATTTTATTCCCGATCTTGCAAAAAAGAAATTACCCATCCAAAAACTTATTAGAAAGAACAATAAAATAGGATGGAATGAAGAACACACTAATTGTGTTAAAAAATTAAAAGAAGAAGCTAAGAGTCTTCCAAAATTAAGACTCCCTGATGAAAAAGATAATCTTATCCTACAAACTGATGCAAGCGAGCAATGTTTTGGTTGCATCCTTAAAAATGACCTTGGTCAAATTTGTAGATATTATTCTGGAACTTTTTCTGATACTGAAACAAGATATTGCATAAATCAAAAGGAATGTTTAGCAATATTAAAAGGAATTAAGAAATTTCAACTTTTCCTTTACTCAAAAAAGTTTATTGTACAAACCGATAATACTCAGGTTAGAGCATTAATCTTTGGTAAACAAGGGGTTGGTCCCCAAGATAAAAAGATTCATAGATGGCAAGTATTCTTTTCAGAATTTAACTTTGCCATTGAAAGCATCAAAGGTAAGGATAATTTTCTTGCCGATTTATTATCTCGTCCTAATGCTTAAATAACAGGTATGGAGAACAGATCTGTTGCAGAACAGATTGATAACATCATTGAAAACCTGGAGTTTCAAACTTCTGGGTTATATACGCACTGTGAGAGGCTCAAAATCTCAATTGAAAACATCGCTAAGGGAAGGTCCTTATTCACCAAAAGCGAGAGCCTCCGTCAGGAAGGCGACAACCTCTGTAGAGAAGGGAAATCTCTAATTGAAAAAGGAGAATCAGAACTCCGAGAGCTCATGAAGAGTTTTACTCAACATGATGAAATCTCAGATATGATTGGTTGTTTAAACGACCAGTTAAGTGAAATCATCAGCCTTGAAGTCTCAATGGCTGACATGGATTTAGACGTGGATCCTTCCAGCAATGGAAAAAAACCATCTCTGAATAAAAGCAATGAGGCTTCAAGTTCCTCATTTCAACAGCCTGTAACATGTGTACATGTCCAAACATCGGTGCCTAGCACCATTTTAAAAGACCAAAAAGATTTAGTGAAAACCACAACCCAAAAAATTATTTTAAACCCTTCTTCAAAGAGTATCCCGGTTGTGGAAATTTCCAAAATTGAAAGATATATTTTTGAAAAAATTAGAATGATTTATGAACTTAAATCATACGACTTTTGTTTTCCAGATCATACTGGAATTTATCCGAGAATTAATCTTTTACCTGGAACTAATCCAAAACTTTTTAAAGAAATTTATGATATGGGTTTCTTAGGAGCCGTTTATCCGTCACCGGATCTTAGTGAATTAAGTCTTATTCCAGACCTTTTTAAAGATTTAAAGCAAATGAAAAGAAGTAATATTTTCTTAAAGTTCTTCCAAGTAAGCCCTGAATATCAGAAGGGATTTGGAATTTTTGAAACTTACTCTTTGATTGAAATTGGATTTTTATCCAAAAATTTTAACTTTAATTATGAGTTAAATCAACCTTGGAAAAAGACTCCAAATGTTAATAAAGATTTTACCATTTATAACAGAGCCCTTGGTTTTAAAACCGTGTCTTCTATTATTAAAAACTATCTAAAAAGCCACTATGTTCTAAAGTTAAAGCCAGAATTCGCCATTATCGGTCGAACTGAAGGCATTAGAAACGCTGAAAAAGATCTTGAAAAAATTGCAACCCAGATGGTGAACCATGAGTTCATTGGAAGTATAGAGACAGCTCACCGGCTGTGCAAAATGATGAAACATGAAGACTGCACCAAAGTACTAGCGCGACTTCAAGACTGTCTTGAAGAAAGCTGTAAAGACCCAACAAGGGAAGCTGGCCCTTTTGGAATTAATGAAGGCCCATGCCATTAAAGACAAACATGCCCATTTAAAATATAGGCCCAAAGCCATTGAAGACAAGCATGCCCATTTCAGGCCCATTAAAGATGTCGGCAAGCCCACAAATGTCGGCAAGGCAAACAAGTGGAATACATTATTGAAGAATCAAGTGGCAGACAAGGAGCCCACAAATGAAGACTAAAATGAAGAAAAAGACAAAAGCTCTTTTCTGCTTTTATTTAACGATGTAAAACGTTACACATGTAAAGCTCAATAGGAGCATCAATCATGTAACTCCTTCTATATAAGGAGATAGAAGCGAGTAAAGAGGGACATAAAATCCTATCTAGAAAAACCTCTCAAAGAATCATTTGTAATGGCAGCTTAAACTCCCTCTTTTCCCAGAGGGATTACTATAAATAATATGTCAAGTTTTATTTTGTAAAACTTTCTGTTATTAAGCCCGATCCTTATTAAGTATTATTAGTTCATTAAGGCAGCAGTGATCTCTAAACCTCACGGGGTTGGTTAAGAAGGAGTTCATCCTCTGGAGGAAGATAAGGCGTATCTGGAATAGCCAAGTAAGTCGCGAGGAGGCGCAGAAGTGCTCAACCCAGAAAAGCTGAAGATCCCCCATCAAAGGAGGTATAATTTTCTTCTTAACTGTGAAATAGAGAAAAGGCTAGCCCCAAGGAATTAACAATCTTGATAAAAATGATATTAGGCTTAACTATGCGGAAGGCTGGTGGACCTTTACCCACTAAATGGCATGTTATTAATATATAGTAATTTCAAAGGGAAATTTTCACATAAAAAGACCAAGCTTTTAAAGATCCGTGCACACCCTAGGTGTTTAATTTACAATATTTGATTATCTTCCGCCGAAATCCTAGCATCGAACAATTTGGTATCAGAGCCTGGTTATTAATAAAGATTTTAATAAATGAAAAAACTCTGTGAAATTTGGAAAAAACAAATTGAAAATGATCTTTGGATCCCTCCTGTTAAAGATTTAATAGAATATGAAGAAGTTGATTACCTTGGATAATTTTTACAAAGGCTTGAAAAAGAAGCAATTAAGCGATTTAATTGTATCCATTTTTAAGAATAGAATATAACAAAAAATGTGTAAAACTACTATTGCTTACACTAAGTGTAAACGTAGTAGCGTCCCAAGAGGATGAGAATTGGAGAATTGTTCTTGGCATGACGTCAAGAATATACTTCCAACTTCTCCTCACTTATTCAAAGTAGATGGACAAAAACAAGATGACACGTGTCATACAACTATTGAGAGTCTAAGATGGAGAGTTGTGCTAGCCTACTAGGATGCTGACATCTGACTGTTCATCAGATTGCATGTGTTAATGAATAAACGACAAGATTAATCGAACGTGACTTTTTCTGTATGAATCTATGGCATCCAAATTCTAATCTTGTTTATTCACTTGTGCCAAAATAATTCTCGTGGTTGGTACGGTACGTATGTCAAATTTTTTTTTTTTTTTTGACTAGGTAAGAATTAGACTGAAAACCAAAGAAGAGTCGGTTTCTCAGTCTATAGCATCATTTCGGATGAGAATTACAAATTCTAGATTAGCTCGAATATCTTCCAAGGAACTCAGCTGGACCTTCTTAGCGATGAAGTCGGTCACCACGTTTGTTTCTCGGAAAACATGAAAAATCTGCACTGAAGAGAAAAGTTGTAAAACACACAGGATATCAGAAATTAACATTTCAATATCTCATGGACAATGCCAGATTTGATTCAGAACATTTACAATGGTAAGGTTATCGCATTCAAGTTGAATGTCAGTAATGTCTAATTCATAGACTATGTCAAAATATAATTGAATACATGTACGTTCACATAAGGTTAAAATTAGGGGTGTTCATTCGGTCCGGACCGGATCAGATTTTTTCAAAAGTCTGGACCGGAGACCGGACCGGTTTAGACCGGTCATTAATTTTTTTTAATTCTTATTTAAAATCTAAAAAAAATATCTAAAAAATATTTATACTCATAACTTATTAAATTAAGAAAAATATCTATAAAAAAACATATAAATCTCTAAAAAAATATATAAATTATAAAAAATATTTCAAAAAAAAAAAATCCGATCAACCGGTCCGGACCGAATTTTTTCTGGATTTGGACCGGACCGGACCCGGATTAAGGGGAAAACCTGGACCGGAGACCGGACCGTAATTTCACCGGTCCGGTCCCATTTTGAACGGCCCTAATTAAAATTAATGTTATATAGAATTACATTTGTCTTAACGTACCCAAAAACAAAACAAAAGAGAAGTGCGTATATACGTCAAGTTTACCAATTTATTTATTACTCCTCCTCTTTAGAAATAGTTGTCACTTTGACATTTGACACAGCAATTAAGTAATATCATCGTAAATACTATAATTTTTTTCTAAAATTTATAAATTTATAATTACATATCTCATTTATAGCAATGAATAAAGATAATCTACATAAAAATGTCAATATGGTGCAATTTTTAATAACATATCACATACCCATCAATAAATTATTACACGAAACTCTAAAATGGCAAAAAAAAATAACAAAAATCAAAGACTAGAAAACGGTACTTATTATTAAACAAGGGAATATATAATAGTTCATTCTAGATAGCATATTGTTGGAAATTTGACTCCGGCCATCATCAAAAAAGTAAAAAATGTAAACAAAGAGGTTCATACATTTTAGTTTTACCTACTTTTAATAATATAAGAGTACCTAATTGTAATCTAAAAGACGCCGCTATTATACTTATATAAACGAGATTTGGGTTCCCGTGCGAAATGCCCTTTCCGTGCGAAATGTGAAACGATCTCGGCCGTACAAATTTTTTTCTTCTTTTTTTTGGGGTAAATTACAAAAAACCACCCCTTATTTTGGGGTGTTTGCAATAAACCACCCCTTATTTTGTTATTTATAGAAAACCATCCCTTATTACAATTATTTTGCATCAAACCACCCTTTATTTTGTTATTTACAGAAAACCACCCCTTATTACAATTAATATGCATCAAACCACCCCTAGACCTTTCACATTAGGCTTTTATTAACTCGTCAAATTTCTTATCATTTGTACGGTCTATAGCTCATTACTATGGATATACCATTGAATGTTGAAGGTTTCAACTCTTAGTTTCATTCTAAAAGAACAAGTAGTAGGACTTTGATAAAGAAAAAATATATGACAACTATCATACATTTGTTTGCATTGATTCACTAGTTTAAAGAAGTGAGGGTTATGTAAATTCAATAACCAAAATTTCTTTTTTTATCAATTAAAGCCTTTAGACCTTGCCTCCAACTGAGGATCTGAACCGAGCCAACCTCTTCAATATCAGTCCAATGGCGACAATGATTTGCTTGGTCCTCAATGATAAAAAATCATGGATCTCATAGTTCATCATAGGCCTAGGAAGATTTGTCATCTTAAAGGACGTTAGGGAGGAGGACACCATTGAGAAGGGACAAATTATTAAGTATAGAGAACTATTATTAATTGAGCGTGAGAGAACTTACACTTAGTGAATGCTTAATGAGAAATGAATTGGTGGTTTATTATAACATTAACTATTTAAGGGGTGATTTAGTGTAAAAATCAAGATAAGGGGTGGTTTAATGCAAAATAATTGTAATAAGGGGTGGTTTTCTGTAAATAACAAAATAAAGGGTGGTTTGATGCAAAATAATTGTAATAAGGGGTGGTTTTCTATAAATAACAAAATAAGAGGTGGTTTATTGCAAACACCCCAAAATAAGGGGTGGTTTTGTGTAATTTACCCTTTTTTCATCCTCTAATCATTCTGGAATAGCCTATATAGAAGGTTCACAAATAAGCACTAAATATTCATTTATTTATACATTCACGTTCACAAATAAGCACTGAATGTTCAAAGACATGTGTTGGAACATGATCATGTTATATGTGAACTTTTACGACACATAAAGTGAACATGTAGTACTTATATGTGAACGTCAATAATTGTCTATTCCAGAACGATCAGAGACAATAAATAAATTTTAAAAAAAAAACTTGTTGACCGAAAAAAGAAAAAAAAAGTTCGTTGTATTTACGGTTATGCCACCGCGTCATTATTCACTCTTTCCCCCCTTTTTTTAACAGTACCGTCCCTTGAATAATACCCCCCAGATAATGAACATTACCGCCCAGATAATGAACATGTGGTGTCAATTTATGAACGCGAATGAACGCGACCGTTTCGCACTTCGCACGGTAAGCATATTTCGCACCCGAAACGGACTCATATAAACGAAATGCATTTTGATGATGTTTTATACCATTACTAGTTCAGTGCTCGTGCCAAGCACAAAATTGGATTACTATTTTTTATTAAATTTATAATAAACATTAGATGAAAACAGAGTAAGGCAAAGAACAAGGAGCAAAAAATGTGATTGTCCATTTAGATTGTTGTGTCAAGAAAATCCGAGGGACTCATATACAATCAAGATAGTTGTTGGAACCCACAACCATGTCATTGGTGATGACTTGTACGGGCATGCAGTTGCTGGCAGGATGATCAACTCTACTTTATAGTGCTTATCTAGGAGTTGTTACTAGTGTTTAGGGTGCCATTTGTAGGGATTTAGAGCACAACTGTGGAGTAGAGAGTCGGAGAGAAGAAGTGTGGATATGGTGGTTTGGAGAAGCTAATTGAAGAAATCCAGAAGACGAGGAGTAGACCACCTGAGGAGACGAGGAAGAATAGAGGAAGAAAGCCACACAAAGGAGCCAAGGAGAGTCACCGCGGCCAACCGCGAGCAAGAGAAGAGCCATGGAGCGCCCGCGGCGAAGAGCGTGGCGCGGGGCTGAATGAATGTCACGCCCGCGATCGCGGTGAGGCCGCCACGCCCGCGGTTTATTCGGGGCTGGAAGTCGAGAGCAGCTAATCAATTTCCGCGACCGCGGAATTGGTACCGCGATCGCGGATGGACACGGGAGGCGGCCCGTTGAGATTTCCGAAGTTTTTGTAATTTTTCCTTTTTGGATTATTTTCGTTTATTTTATTTCGAACCTTTTATTATTATTTCCTTTTAGAATTATTTCATTATCTTGACTTTAGTGTTCTAGGGTTCTTAACCTAGTTTCCGCTAGCCTCCATTCATCATTCATTATCCTTGTTTCCATTGAGTATTGTTTTTCCTTTGAACTATGAAGAACTAAGCACTTTTGCTTAGTCCGACAATTGAAGCCTTCATTTGATATACGGTTGTGAGATTCTATTTCTATTTCTTTTCCTTTGAATGTATTGATTCTCTTGTTCTTCATCCCATTGATTATTATTGATTTCGCTTGTTGGACGCAACTAGTTGTTATTGATAATTGTCTATTGCTAGGGTTTGGTAATTACTGTTTGAGTTACCTAATTCATGAGTAGCAACTGCAATACTCTAAGAACTGTTTGGGACTAGTTTATTGTAGGGAGAATTAATTGCATGCAATAGTATGACTGTTTGCTACTCTTGCATGTATCTATCGAAATTCATGTGCTCACTGCTGCTATTGAATTGACGCGTGAGGTTTTCATAGTTATTCAATAGTTAGTATTCTCAGGGTCTATTTGTCCTGTTTATAACTTACAAAAAGGAATAAGAACATTCATAGGAGGGAATTAGAGAGAATCTAGGATCAACCAATCTCATGAATGGTGGATATTTGTCTGGCTAAGTACTTTTCCCTTAATTGAATATAAATCTTTGCTTTGTTTTACTTTACTTTGTTATTTACTTTGAAACAAATCAACCAAAACCCCCTTGTTACCTTTGACATACAATTGTGCACTTAGAAAGATTATTTCCTCCCTGTGGGATTCGACCCTTGCTTGCCTTTGCTACTTGTTTAGGTTTGTTTAGGATTATTTTGATTAGGCGTATCGACAACGCCTATCAAATTGGCGCCGTTGCCGGGGATCGAACCCGGGTCACCCGCGTGACAGGCGGGAATACTTACCACTATACTACATCTCAGAGGAAACGCCTTTTGTAGATCCTGTGATCGATGCCAGAGAGTTAGGAATATATCTCAGAGGAATGAGATGTCACAATCATCATTAATCTTTTGCGAGATTTTTGATGTTTGGGGCATTGACTTTATGAGACCATTTCCTAACTCCTTTGGGAATTTCTATAGTTTGCTTGCAGTGGACTACGTTTTCAAGTGGGTGGAAGCGAAGGCCACCAAGACTGATGACTCTAAAGTGGTGACACATTTTCTGAAGAAACGCATTTTATCTAGATTTGGAATTCCCAAGGCTTTGATAAGTGATAGGGGAACTCACTTCTGTAATAGGACCGTGAGCGCGGTACTGAAGAAATACCATGTCACGCAGAAAGTTTCCACGACCTACCATCCATAGACCAACGGGCAAGCCGAAGTGTCCAATAGAGAGATCAAAACTATCCTTGAGAAGACGGTGGCCCCAAATAGGAAGGATTGGAGTTTGAGACTTGATGATGCACTCTGGGCTTATCGAACTGCCTATAAAACACCCATTGGAATGTCGCCCTACATATTGGTGTTTGGGAAAGCTTGTCACCTTCCAGTGGATCTCAAACACAAGGCATATTGGGTTGTGAAGAATTGCAACATGCGAATCGATGAAGTTGGAGATTTCCGCAAGCTACAACTGCAAGAATTGAAGGAACTGTGACTTGAAGCTTATGACAACGCAGTCACGTACAAGGAGAAGACAAAGGCTTGGCACGACAAGAACATTCTGAGAAAGGACTTTAAGCCCGGAGACAAAGTCCTACTATTTATGTCTCGCCTTCGTCTCTTCCCGGGAAAACTCCGATCCCGTTGGGGTGGGCCCTATGTTGTTGCTCGCGTCTTCTCCCACGGCGCAATGGAGCTATATGATACTGACTGGCAGTCCGTGTTCAAGGTGAATGGTCAAAGGTTGAAACCCTACCATGAAGGTTTTGACAACAGCGTCATAGAAGAGACAGACCTTCAAGACCCCGAAGTTGGCAAGTGATCACCTCAGATGAGTCGAGCCACGACGGTAAATAAGGCGCTACTCGGGAGGCAACCCGAGGTATGTATTTCTTTCCAGTTTTTCCTTTCCTTGTTTATTTTAGTTATTAGTGTGTTATTTTGTTTTTGTTTTTGCGTTTAGACTAACCTGCAGGGAGGAGGCCCACACCATAAAGAAGACGGTGTCCCGCACCAATGTAAGTCCTCCTATTTCCCTGCACTTGAAAAAAAAAAGCTTTACCGCAGCCAGCTGTCCGAGCTACCCATACAGTGAGACGGTGTGCATCATATTGTCACGAAGGAGACATTAGCCCACATATTTTGTAACATCCCCAAAACTTAACCCTTTTGGAAAGGTATTACCGCCAGTGACCCCAGTGTTCCTTACCGAGATCACCCAAGGCATTACCAAATAAATACAATTTATGAAATGCAATTGATACACAAAGATCAAGCAATAAATTCCAAAATGTAACATTGTCGAGGAAACAAGAGTTACGGGATTACAACCCAATCCCGAATAGGCCAAACACAGAGTTCAAACAAAGTACATCGGAAGACAAATAAAAGATTTTACAAACGGGGTTGTGATCGTGATGATCACCTGCCTAAGGATCTCAACCTGATTAAAAGCAATTATTAAAACATCCAAAAACAACCGTCGTCTTCATAGTCAATCTAGTCTCCTCAAATCTTCACTCTATCTGATGTGCCGAATCGAACGGATGACACCAGCCCACATGCGGAGAACAAAGTTCGTGGGTTAGTCTACTTGAATAGACTAGCAAGGGTAAAAAGCAGAATGGTTCGAGTGATCGTAACCGTTTACTATCATTGTCCCTCGAATAAATAACCGAAGGGACGATACATAACCCGGAACTTTCACGGAATAACAACAAAGGTATGCATGAGAGAAGATTCTGGAAGACTTCATCTTCACAGAAATCGACTCGAAAAGAGACTCCAAGAGATTGAGTCTTAAAGGAAATATGACAAATCTGGAATGATTACAGGATCAAACAACAATGATTTAAAACTGACTGAGATGCTTCGGTTCACGACCAACCTCATCGCCTACAGCGAATCCAGATTGGAAAGAGAACGTACTACATTCAAGTCAAGATCTTACAGAACCACATAACGATTTAAGAACTGACTAAGATGCTTCGGTTCACGACCAACCTCATCGCATACAGCGAATCCAGATCGGAAAGAGAACGTACTATGATCAAAGTCAAGACGAGTTTTCCTAGCTGCACTAAAGCTTAGCTGCACTACTCGCCCAAGGTATATTAATCATGTGCACTCAGGCACTTATCTTATTTAATTCCAAAACGAGCATTACGTTATAAGCTTTTACATCTCCACACAAGAGATATCGGATCTCCTCACAAGAGATATCGGATCTCCTCACAAGAGATATCAGATCTCCTCACAAGAGATATCGAAGGGATGAACCCTGGAAGATTTGGCACTAGCGAAGTGCGCCTACCCTGTGAAAGGGTATGGTCATGACCAAAGAGAAAGTACTGGGGATGAACCACCAAGTACCAGTTATAAAGAAACAGCTAAACCCCCTCAAGGTACATAGCGTTCCTAGCCACTAGTGCTAACTAAACAGTATAGCACAACAACAGTTACTGGATAAATCCACATAAAGGCCCGAAAGGCGATCACAGATAATAGCGTTGTTCTAACAGATATACAACCTATTATATGATTTTCAAAACAGTTTAACAAAACCGTTTCCAGACAAACAGAATATTCATTCCAAATTAATTACTCAGATAAACTACTGATAATTAATGTAAATATGGAACGAATGAGCAAGAGCGAACCGCCACTTGCCTTAATCCGCAGAATAGTCTAACGACGTCAACTGGATTCCGGGCTCGACACGGTATAGTTCCGACAGCACAACAACCTTTGAGTCGACCCATAAAAGGAACCCTAAGTTAGATCCGACATAAACACGGTGAAAGAACACGAAAGGAAAGACGCCACAACGACAACCGACCAAGCCAAAGCCACGAAGGCGTTCTGGGCACTGGCGGCGGTCGCCGTATTCATCACGGCGGTCGCCGTGAAGAACACGACGGTCGCCGTGAAGAACACAGCGGTCGCCGTGAAGAACACGGCGGTCGCCGTTAAGAACACAGCCGACTGTAACGAGAGAAAAGTCACCCCAAAACACGAGTGGTTCGGCCTCCTTCGACTTGCTTTGGCTTCTAACCTCCAAGGCTAACCAAAAGCTTCACAAAGGCACTCAGGAACCACACCAAAGCAACACCGGCGAGACTTTCGAATTCCGGCAAAAACACAACTCCGGCGAGAGGCGAATTTGGCAGCGATTCGGGGTTGTAGATGACCCAAAACCCATGCCCAAGCTCACCTATTTATAGGCAAACCCCAAGGAGTGAGCTGCAAACCCTCAGACGCGGCAAACGACGCAACGGCGTGCCTCGAACGACGCCGGCGACCGGCGGGCAATGCCCACTGGACAATCACGACGGTCGCCGTATTTTTGCCTGCGGCGGTCGCCGTAAATGCGGCGGTCGCCGTCGCTAGGAATGTCGCGGCCAGCTAGAAGCTGACACATTGACCTCTCGGGCCCAACCACGGCGGTCGCCGTTTCTCCATTTTCCCGCCCGTTCAGCTTTGAACGAACCAGACGTTAACCGGGATAAAAATTATCGTACGTGAACGATAATTAAAATCTAAGGCACCTTGTCTGTATATTATTTCACTGAGAAAAATATTACAGATACAGAGCACATTACAGAATGTCTCAAGCTACCTAAATTAAATCCGACGTACACAACGGGTACTCGGGAAAATTCCATAATTCCCAAAATAACCTTACAAAATTACGGAGTATCACATCACCGCCCCCTTAAAAGAAGTTTCGACCCCGAAACTTGGCCAAAAAAAACAACTCGGGAAAGTATCTGAGCATCTCTGCCTCAGTTTCCCAAGTAACTTCCTCAGTCCTAGACCTGGACCACATAACTCGTACCAACAGTACGATCTCGTTGCACAGTCGCTTCACACGACGTTCGAGAATGCACACTGGCATCTCCTCTCAAGTACCATTGCCTGAATCTCGACGTCCTTATAACTCAGCCTACGAGACTCATCTTGGCACGAATATCCTTAGCAATGATACGTGGAACACATTATACACTGGGTATGCCGATGGCGACAATGCCAAACGGTACTTTAGAGATCTTACTCTATCCAGAATTTTGAATGGTCCCATGTAGAGAGGGTTAAGCTTCCCACGCTTACCAAACCTGAAAACATCCTTGGGTGGCGATACTGTGACAAGTACCTTGACACCAACCTTGAACTCAACACTTTTAACACTTCTGATCTGCGTAAAACTTTTGTCGACTCTGAGCGGTCAACAACCTCTGTCTACTCAGAGCAATGTTCGAAGTTGTCCTTTCGACCAACTCTGGTCCAAGTAGAATCTTGTCGGCGTACTCAACCCAACAAATCTGAGATCTACATCTGTGACCATACAAAGCTTCAAACGGAGCCATCTTGATTGTAGCATGCCAATTATTATCGTACGTGAGCTCAATCAGACTTAGGCTGTCTTCCCAGCTAGTCGGATGATCGAGTATGTATACTTCTTAGCATATCCTCCAGGGTCTAGATGGTCTTTCAGACTGACCATATGTCTGAGGATGAAACGCTGTTGAATCTCAATTCAGTTCCCATGGCCTTGTGAAGTTCTTGCTATAAACTTGACATAAATTGGCCATCTCGATCCGATACAATGGTCTTAGGAATGCCATGTAACGGACAATCTCCTGGTGGAAACTTCTGCTGACCTCTGAGTTACCCAAGTAACCTCAGTTTCCAATGAAAACACTATTGCTGCTAGTTCTAGGTCATGTGTTGGTTAGTTTGCTTTATAGGTTTTCAATTGTCTAGATGCGTATGCAATATCCTTGCCTTTCTGCATCAAAGACACATCCCAACCCATTTCTCGAAGCATTAACTATAGACCATATAGCCATCATTCTTTCTGACAACGCCAAAACTGGTGCAAAAGTCAGACACTGTTTCAACTTCTTGAAAACTGGTCTTGCACTTGTCATCCCAGACAACTTCTGGTTGACCTTGTGGACAGACTGGTCATAGGTGGAGAGATCTTAGAAAAAATCCTTTCATGAACCGTCTATAATGTCCTGCAAGCTCTGGGAAACTGCGCACCTCGCTCACACCCTGAGGCCGCTTCCAAACAACTACTGATTCACTCTTTTGGGGAATAACCATAACCTCATTCTTATTGATCACATGGCCTAAGAAAGCCACTTCTAGATCCAACAATCACACTTAGCCCACTTTGCGTACAACCGACTTGGTCTAAGGACCGATAAAGCAATCCACAGACTTTCCCTGTGAGCTTCCTTGCTTGGGAAAAATCAAAATGCCATTGATGAAGACCACTATGAACTTATTCAAGTACTGGTCTAAAACATCGATGCACTAGGTTCATGAAAACTCCTAGAGCATTCGTAAATCCAGATGGCATGACTACAATCTCGTAGTGACCATCTCTCGTCCGAAATGCAATCCTCGGAATATCATCCTCACGAATCCTGAGCTGATGAAAACCAGATCTCAAGTCGATTTTGGAGAAAACTTTTGCTCCCTGTAGTTGATCCAACATATCATCATTCCTTGGTAACAAATACTTGCTCTTGATCGTGACTTTATTCAACTCTCGAAAGTCAAAATAAAGTCGAAACGGTCCATCTTTCTCTTTGACACATAAAACTAGGGCACTCCTAATCAAGGTGATGCACTCAGCTTTATATAACTTTTTTCAAGAAGATCATTGAGTTGCTTCTTCAATTCTTGCGTCTCAATAGGAGCCATCCGGTACGGTGCCTCAGAGATCGGCGTGGTACACGGCTCGAGATCAATTGCAAACTCCACGACACGATTCAGGGTATCCAGGAATATCTTCTGGAAAGACACCCGGAAATCCTCTAACCACAGAAATATCAAAAACTGAAGTCGATCACTGCCTTGTGACGCTTCCGTCAATCCATACCGAGAATAATTATCGTATGGGACCATGGTTATTTAGGTCAAATCGCTTTGAATTTCTTACCCTTGATGGTAATCGACAATTCGACAGACGATTGGTTCCCACTAAATGGTCACCATCTTGGACCAGCCCACTATATGGTTCACAGACGACTCACTAGTGGCTCCGAGTCCAGGCCCAGCCATTACCAGCGTCCTCTGTTGCCATGAGCCGCTGTCCATATATCTCAACCCATCCTTGGTAGCCCCACCTAATTAATAGATAGCCATCTCCTCAGAGGTTGTTGGTGAGTCTCGAACACGAGACCTTACCCCATCAACAAGCAACGAAACATAACTTGGTATAAATCAAAGGTTCATATATAAGAAGAGTTACAACAAAAGGTTCACAACCTCGTTGCACACACCACTTAACTTACAACCATCCAAAATGAAAGTCTGGGTAGCACCCACATCAACAACACATTAACAAAAGTGTAATGCAGATACAAAGTACTCTAAGCATTAGGAGCATAGGGTCCATCCACCTCACGTATCACGTACAGGCGTTGACCTTGGCTTCCTGAAGCCATCGGGGCTTTCCCTTTGTTCTGCGCAGTCGTCTGCATTGAAGGGCTAGGAGCTTCCACCGGACTGAACTTGGGTCGGTTGTTCTGATTAACAGACCCTTGCCGTGACTCAGCTCCTTTCACATTCCTCCGCTGACAGAACGCCTGCATATGACCCTCCTTTCCGCAGTCAAAGCATGTCTTTTTGTCCTTCAGACATTCATTGCTCTTGTGCCCGTGCGTACCGCAGTTGTAGCACTGGATCAGGCTATTGCCCTGACCCGAACGTTGCGTAGACTCATCATGAGTCTTATTCGTTTTTGCTCGGCCAGATCTGGCAAAATCATATGGTGGCGCGGGGCGTTTGAACCCACTTGCCTGAGGCTGGTACTGCACTTGCCTCTGGCTGTTACGCTTCTTGGTCGACTCCTCCAGAGTCACCTCCAGCTTGTAGGCTGTATCCACATACTGCTTCAGAGTAGAGCATGTGTGGTGCACCATCATCGGCTTGATGTCTGGACTCATCCATTCGTGGAAATACCAGATCTTCTGTGCCTCACTGGATATCTCAGGTCCAGCGTACTGCATTAGATGATTGAATTTGGTTACAAGCTCGGTCACCTTCAATCCATCCGTTTGCGGATATAGAAACTCCTTGTGTTTCTCCTCCCTCATAGCACGAGAAAAGAAACGATCAGTCATCTTGGTCTTAAATATAGACCAGGTCAAAACCGGGCTATCAGCTAAGCCGGTACTCTCCCACCATTCACTGGCTTCTTCCTTTAACTGAAGAGAGGCTATATGCACCTTCTCAGCTTCAGTGCACTCAACATTACGGAATAGCCGCTCCATGTGGGAAAACCAATGAGCCACCTTGACTGGCTCTCCTTTCCCATCGAAGCTGTCAGGTCTCATAGAGTTAATGGCCTTCAGCGCTTGGCCATACTCTCCTCTATCCCTGATCACACCTCCATGTAGCACATGGTTCCCTTGTTCCTCAAACCTCGGAACTTCTGGAGGTACTGGCACTCCTTGTGCCTGATGCACATTCGGGCGTAACGCGTCGGCGATCGCTTGCATGACAATTCCCCGAATTTCTGCAATAGCTGCTTTATCAAATATCCTTGGAGCGTTGTCCCTAGCTGGGTCGTTGCCTCCAGGATTATTATGGAAGACAGACTCACGCTCTTCTGATGGGTCTGCAACATTCCTCAGATTTAGTCTGGGGTCAATGCTTGGCCCAGCACCAGTACGGATAGTGTTCCTCGTGTTCACCATCTGTTTACCGATCAAATTTCAAGGATTTTATCACTTTAGTATCATTTTGATATAATTATTGTAATAAAATCAACTTAGAATAGATCAACTTGGTAATTTCTATTGATGGACTCGAACCGAGTTACTAGGTTCTACAACCTCAACTCACAACGAGCGAACTGGGAATCAAGCCTAGCTAGAGATGGTGAAACCACCTCGGCTTCTCCCGGGTTCCTCTGAAGAGAACAGAATGCACCCATATCAAACGGGGCAACGGGAAAGGAATTAGTCTTTCTAGACATAGAAGCAAGCTTACTATATCAGACTGTACAGAAGACATGACTATGAACGGTGTTTTGAAATTCTTTTCACTTTGAAAATTCAGAGCCCTTTTTAAAGCATTTTAAAAAACGGATAAATGATTTATAAAATCTCAAACCTGTTTTAAAACCTTTGGCTCTGATACCACAATTGTAACACCCCCAAAACTTAACTCTTTTGGAAAGGTATTACCGCTAGTGACCCCAGTGTTCCTTACCGAGATCACCCAAGGCATTACCAAATAAATACAATTTATGAAATGCAATTGATACACAAAGATCAAGCAATAAATTCCAAAATGTAACATTGTCGAGGAAACAAGAGTTACGGGATTACAACCCAATCCCGAATAGGCCAAACACAGAGTTCAAACAAAGTACAACGGAAGACAAATAAAAGATTTTACAAACGGGGTTGTGATCGTGATGATCACCTGCCCAAGGATCTCAACCTGATTAAAAGCAATTATTAAAACATCCAAAAACAACCGTCGTCTTCATAGTCAATCTAGTCTCCTCAAATCTTTACTCTATCTGATGTGCCGAATCGAATGGATGACACCAGCCCACATGCGGAGAACAAAGTTCGTGGGTTAGTCGACTTGAATAGACTAGCAAGGGTAAAAAGCAGAATGGTTCGAGTGATCGTAACCGTTTACTATCATTGTCCCTCGAATAAATAACCGAAGGGACGATACATAACCCGTCACTTTCACGGAATAACAACAAAGGTATGCATGAGAGAAGATTCTGGAAGACTTCATCTTCACAGAAATCGACTCGAAAAGAGACTCCAAGAGATTGAGTCTTAAAGGAAATATGACAAATCTGGAATGATTACAGGATCAAACAACAATGATTTAAAACTGATTGAGATGCTTCGGTTCACGACCAACCTCATCGCCTACAGCGAATCCAGATTGGAAAGAGAACGTACTACATTCAAGTCAAGATCTTACAGAACCACATAACGATTTAAGAACTGACTAAGATGCTTCGGTTCACGACCAACCTCATCGCATACAGCGAATCCAGATCGGAAAGAGAACGTACTATGATCAAAGTCAAGACGAGTTTTCCTAGCTGCACTAAAGCTTAGCTGCACTACTCGCCCAAGGTATATTAATCATGTGCACTCGGGCACTTATCTTATTTAATTCCAAAACGAGCATTACGTTATAAGCTTTTACATCTCCACACAAGAGATATCAGATCTCCTCACAAGAGATATCGGATCTCCTCACAAGAGATATCAGATCTCCTCACAAGAGATATCGAAGGGATGAACCCTGGAAGATTTGGCACTAGCGAAGTGCGCCTACCCTGTGAAAGGGTATGGTCATGACCAAAGAGAAAGTACTGGGGATGAACCACCAAGTACCAGTTATAAAGAAACAGCTAAACCCCTTCAAGGTACATAGCGTTCCTAGCCACTAGTGTTAACTAAACAGTATAGCACAACAACAGTTACTGGATAAATCCACATAAAGGCCCGAAAGGCGATCACAGATAATAACGTTGTTCTAACAGATATACAACCTATTATATGATTTTCAAAACAGTTTAACAAAACCGTTTCCAGACAAACAGAATATTCATTCCAAATTAATTACTCAGATAAACTACTGATAATTAATGTAAATATGGAACGAATGAGCAAGAGCGAACCGCCACTTGCCTTAATCCGCAGAATAGTCTAACGACGTCAACTGGATTCTGGGCTCGACACGGTATAGTTCCGACATCACAACAACCTTTGAGTCGACCCATAAAAGGAACCCTAAGTTAGATCCGACATAAACAGTAAGAATCTAAACACGGCGAAAGAACACGATAGGAAAGACGCCACGACGACAACCGACCAAGCCAAAGCCACGAAGGCGTTCTGGGCACTGGCGGCGGTCGCCGTTCTTGGCGGCGGTCGCCGTGAAGAACACGGCGGTCGCCGTTAAGAACACGGTCGACTGTAACGAGAGAAAACTCACCCCAAAACACGAGTGGTTCGGCCTCCTTCGACTTGCTTTGGCTTCTAACCTCCAAGGCTAACCAAAAGCTTCACAAAGGCACTCAGGAACCACACCAAAGCAACACCGGCGAGACCTTCGAATTCCGGCGAAAACACAACTCCGGCGAGAGGCGAATTTGGCAGCGATTCGGGGTTGTAGATGACCCAAAACCCATGCCCAAGCTCACCTATTTATAGGCAAACCCCAAGGAGTGAGCTGCAAACCCTCAGACGCGGCAAACGATGCAATGGCGCGCCTCGAACGACGCCGACGACCGGCGGGCAATGCCCACTGGACAATCACGGCGGTCGCCGTGTTTTTGCCTGCGGCGGGCACGCGGCGGTCGCCGTCGCTAGGCCTGTCGCGGCCAGCTAGAAGCTGACACGTTGACCTCTCGGGTCCAACCACGGCGGTCGCCGTTTCTGAACGGCGGTCGCCGTTTCTCCCTTTTCCCGCCCGTTCAGCTTTGAACGAACCAGACGTTAACCGGGATAAAACTTATCGTACGCGAACGACAATTAAAATCTAAGGCACCTTGTCTGTATATTATTTCACTGAGAAAAATATTACAGATACAGAGTACATTACAGAATGTCTCAAGCTACCTGAATTAAATCCGACGTACACAACGGGTACTCGGGAAAATTCCATAATTCCCAAAATAACCTTACAAAATTACGGGGTATCACATCACCTCCCCCTTAAAAGAAGTTTTGACCCCGAAACTTGGCAAAAAAAAACAACTCGGGAAAGTATCTGAGCATCTCTGCCTCAGTTTCCCAAGTAACTTCCTCAGTCCTAGACCTGGACCACATAACTCGTACCAACAGTACGATCTCGTTGCACAGTCGCTTCACACGACGTTCGAGAATGCACACTGGCATCTCCTCTCAAGTACCATTGCCTGAATCTCGACGTCCTTATAACTCAGCCTACGAGACTTATCTTGGCACGAATATCCTTAGCAATGATACGTGGAACACATTATACACAGGGTATGCCGATGGCGACAATGCCAAACGGTACTTTAGAGATCTTACTCTATCCAGAATTTTGAATGGTCCCATGTAGCGAGGGTTAAGCTTCCCACGCTTACCAAACCTGAAAACATCCTTGGGTGGCGATACTGTGACAAGTACCTTGACACCAACCTTGAACTCAACACTTTTAACACTTCTGATCTGCGTAAAACTTTTGTCGACTCTGAGCGGTCAACAACCTCTGTCTACTCAGAGCAATGTTCGAAGTTGTCCTTTCGACCAACTCTGGTCCAAGTAGAATCTTGTCGGCGTACTCAACCCAACAAATCTGAGATCTACATCTGTGACCATACAAAGCTTCAAACGGAGCCATCTTGATTGTAGCATGCCAATTATTATCGTACGTGAGCTCAATCAGACTTAGGCTGTCTTCCCAGCTAGTCGGATGATCGAGTACGTATACTTCTTAGCATATCCTCCAGGGTCTAGATGGTCTTTCAGACTGACCATATGTCTGAGGATGAAACGCTGTTGAATCTCAATTCAGTTCCCATGGCCTTGTGAAGTTCTTGCTATAAACTTGACATAAATTGGCCATCTCGATCCGATACAATGGTCTTAGGAATGCCATGTAACGGACAATCTCCTGGTGGAAACTTCTGCTGACCTCTGAGTTACCCAAGTAACCTCAGTTTCCAATGCAAACACTATTGCTGCTAGTACCCGTTGTGATACCCCGTAATTTTGTAAGGTTATTTTGGGAATTATGGAATTTTCCCGAGTACCCGTTGTGTACGTCAGATTTAATTCAGGTAGCTTGAGACATTCTGTAATGTGCTCTGTATCTATAATATTTTTCTCAGTGAAATAATATACAGATAAGGTGCCTTAGATTTTAATTGTCGTTCACGTACGATAATTTTTATCCCGGTTAACGTCTGGTTCGTTCAAAGCTGAACGGGCGGGAAAAGGGAGAAACGGCGACCGCCGTTCAGAAACGGCGACCGCCGTGGTTGGGCCCGAGAGGTCAACGTGTCAGCTTCTAGTTGGCCGCGATAGGCCTAGCGACGGCGACCGTCGCAGGCAAAAATACGGAGACCGCCGTGATTGTCCAGTGGGCATTGCCCGCCGGTCGCCGACGTCGTTCGAGGCGCTCCGTTGCATCGTTTGCCGCATCTGAGGGTTTGCAGCTCACTCCTTGGGGTTTGCCTATAAATAGACGAGCTTGGGCATGGGTTTTGGGTCATCTACAACCCCGAATCGCTGCCAAATTCGCCTCTCGCCGGAGTTGTGTTTTCGCCGGAATTCGAAGGTCTCGCCGGTGTTGCTTTGGTGTGGTTCCTGAGTGCCTTTGTGAAGCTTTTGGTTAGCCTTGGAGGTTAGAAGCCAAAGCAAGTCGAAGGAGGCCGAACCACTCGTGCTTTGGGGTGAGTTTTCTCTCGTTTCAGTCGGCCGTGTTCTTCACGGCGACCGCCGTGATGAATACGGCGACCGCCGCCAAGAACGGCGACCGCCGCCAGTGCCCAGAACGCCTTCGTGGCTTTGGCTTGGTCGGTTGTCGTCGTGGCGTCTTTCCTTTCGTGTTCTTTCGCCGTGTTTAGATTCGTACTGTTTATGTCGGATCTAACTTAGGGTTCCTTTTATGGGTCGACTCGAAGGTTGTTGTGCTGTCGGAACTATACCGTGTCGAGCCCGGAATCCAGTTGACGTCGTTAGACTATTCTGCGGATTAAGGCAAGTGGCGGTTCGCTCTTGCTCATTCGTTCCATATTTACATTAATTATCAGTAGTTTATCTGAGTAATTAATTTGGAATGAATATTCTGTTTGTCTGGAAACGGTTTTGTTAAACTGTTTTGAAAATCATATAATAGGTTGTATATCTGTTAGAACAACGCTATTATTTGTGATCGCCTTTCGGGCCTTTATGTGGATTTATCCAGTAATTGTTGTTGTGCTATATTGTTTAGTTAGCACTAGTGGCTAGGAACGCTATGTACCTTGAGGGGGTTTAGCTGTTTCTTTATAACTGGTACTTGGTGGTTCATCCCCAGTACTTTCTCTTTGGTCATGACCATACCCTTTCGCAGGGTAGGCACACTTCGCTAGTGCCAAATCTTCCAGGGTTCATCCCTTCGATATCTCTTGTGAGGAGATCTGATATCTCTTGTGAGGAGATCCGATATCTCTTGTGAGGAGATCCGATATCTCTTGTGAGGAGATCCGATATCTCTTGTGAGGAGATCCGATATCTCTTGTGTGGAGATGTAAAAGCTTATAACGTAATGCTCGTTTTGGAATTAAATAAGATAAGTGCCCGAGTGCACATGATTAATATACCTTGGGCGAGTAGTGCAGCTAAGCTTTAGTGCAGCTAGGAAAGCTCATCTTGACTTTTGATCAGAGTACGTTCTCTTTCCAATCTGGATTCGTGGTAAGCGATGAGGTTGGTCATGAACCGAAACATCTTAGTCAGTTTTTAAATCGTTATGTGGTTCTGTAAGATCTAGACTTGAATGTAGTACGTTCTCTTTCCAATCTGGATTCGTTGTAGGCGATGAGGTTGGTCGTGAACCGAAGCATCTCAGTCAACTTTTAAATCATCGTTGTATGATCCTGTAATCATTCCAGATTTGTCATATTTCCTTAAAGACTCATTTCCGTTGGAGTCTTCTTTCGAGTCGATTTCTGTGAAGATTCAGTCTTCCAGAATCTTCTCTCATGCATACCTCTTGTTGTTATTCTGTGAAAGTGCCGGGTTATGTATCGTCCCTTCGGTTATTATTCGAGGGACAATGATAGTAAACGGTTACGATCACTCGAACCATTCTGCTTTTTACCCTTGCTAGTCTATTCAAGTAGACTAACCCACGAACTTTGTTCTCCGCATGTGGGCTGGTGTCATCCGTTCGATTCGGCACATCAGATAGAGTGAAGATTTGAGGAGACTAGATTGACTATGAAGACGACGGTTGTTTTTGGATGTTTTAATAATTGCTTTTAATCAGGTTGAGATCCTTGGGCAGGTGATCATTACGATCACAACCCTTTTTGTAATATCTTTTAAAAGTTTTCCGTTGTGCCTTGTTTAAGATTTTCGTTGTACTTTGTTTGAACTCTGTGTTTGGCCTATTCGGGATTGGGTTGTAATCCCGTAACTCTTGTTTCCTCAACAATGTTATGTTTTGGAATTTATTGCTTGATCTTTGTGTATCAATTGCATTTCATAAATTGTATTTATTTGGTAAAGCCTTGGGTGATCTCGGTAAGGAACACTGGGGTCACTGGCGGTAATACCTTTCCAAAAGGGTTAAGTTTTGGGGGTGTTACAGTTGTGGTATCCGAGCAAAAGGTTTTAAAACGGGTTTGGGATTTTATAAATCATTTATCCGTTTTTGAAAATGCTTTAAAAAGGGCTCTGAATTTTCAAAGTGAAAAGAATTTCAAAACACCGTTCATAGTCATGTCTTCTGTACAGTCTGATATAGTAAGCTTGCTTCTATGTCTAGAAAGACTAATTCCTTTCCCGTTGCCCCGTTTGATATGGGTGCATTCTGTTCTCTTCAGAGGAACCCGGGAGAAGCCGAGGTGGTTTCACCATCTCTAGCTAGGCTTGATTCCCAGTTCGCTCGTTGTGAGTTGAGGTTGTAGAACCTAGTAACTCGGTTCGAGTCCATCAATAGAAATTACCAAGTTGATCTATTCTAAGTTGATTTTATTACAATAATTATATCAATATGATACTAAAGTGATAAAATCCTTGGAATTTGATCGGTAAACAGATGATGAACACGAGGAACACTATCCGTACTGGTGCTGGGCCAAGCATTGACCCCAGACTAAATCCGAGGAATGTTGCAGACCCATCAGAAGAGCGTGAGTCTGTCTTCCATAATAATCCTGGAGGCAACGACCCAGCTAGGGACAACGCTCCAAGGATATTTGATAAAGCAGCTGTTGCAGAAATTCGGGGAATCGTCATGCAAGCGATCGCCGACGCGTTACGCCCGAATGTGCATCAGGCACAAGGAGTGCCAGTACCTCCAGAAGTTCCGAGGTTTGAGGAACATGGGAACCATGTGCTACATGGAGGTGTGATCAGGGATAGAGGAGAGTATGGCCGAGCGCTGAAGGCCATTAACTCTATGAGACCTGACAGCTTCGATGGGAAAGGAGAGCCAGTCAAGGTGGCTCATTGGTTTTCCCACATGGAGCGGCTATTCCGTAATGTTGAGTGCACTGAAGCTGAGAAGGTGCATATAGCCTCTCTTCAGTTAAAGGAAGAAGCCAGTGAATGGTGGGAGAGTACCGGCTTAGCTGATAGCCCGGTTTTGACCTGGTCTATGTTTAAGACCAAGATGACTGATCGTTTCTTTTCTCGTGCTATGAGGGAGGAGAAACACAAGGAGTTTCTGTATCCGCAAACGGATGGATTGAAGGTGACCGAGCTTGCAACCAAATTCAATCATCTAATGCAGTACGCTGGACCTGAGATATCCAGTGAGGCACAGAAGATCTGGTATTTCCACGAATGGATGAGTCCAGACATCAAGCCGATGATGGTGCACCACACATGCTCTACTCTGGAGCAGTATGTGGATACAGCCTACAAGCTGGAGGTGACTCTGGAGGAGTCGACCAAGAAGCGTAACAGCCAGAGGCAAGTGCAGTACCAGCCTCAGGCAAGTGGGTTCAAACGCCCCGCGCCACCATCTGATTTTGCCAGATCTGGCCGAGCAAAAACGAATAAGACTTATGATGAGTCTACGCAACGTTCGGGTCAGGGCAATAGCTTGATACAGTGCTACAACCGCGGTACGCACGGGCACAAGAGCAATGAATGTCTGAAGGACAAAAAGACATGCTTTGACTGCGGAAAGGAGGGTCATATGCAGGCGTTCTGTCAGCGGAGGAATGTGAAAGGAGCTGAGTCACGACAAGGGTATGTTCATCAGAACAACCGACCCAAGTTCAGTCCGGTGGAAGCTCCTAGCCCTTCAATGCAGACGACTGCGCAAAATAAAGGAAAAGCCCCGATGGCTTCAGGAAGCCAAGGTCAACGCCTATACGTGATACGTGAGGCGGATGGACCCTATGCTCCTAATGCTTAGAGTACTTTGTATCTGCATTACACTGTTGTTAATGTGTTGTTGATGTGGGTGCTACCCAGACTTTAATTTTGGATGGTTGTAAGTTGTGTGTGCAACGAGGTTGTGAACCTTTTGTTGTAACTCTTCTTATATATGAACCTTTGGTTTATACCAAGTTATGTTTCGTTGCTTGTTGATGGGGTAAGGTCTCGTGTTCGAGACTCACCAACAACCTCTGAGGAGATGGCTGCCTATTAATTAGGTGGAGCTACCAAGGATGGGTTGAGATGTATGGACAGCGGCTTATAACAACAGAGGACGCTGGTAATGGCTGGGCCTGGACTCGGAGCCACTAGTGAGTCGTCTGTGAACCATGTAGTGGGCTGGTCCAAGATGGTGACCATTTAGTGGGAACCAATCATCTGTCGAATTGTCAATTACCATCAAGGGTAAGAAATTCAAAGCGATTTGACCTAAATAACCATGGTCCATACGATAATTATTCTCGGTATGGATTGACGGAAGCGTCACAAGGCAGTGATCGACTTCAGTTTTTGATATTTCTGTGGTTAGAGGATTTCCGGGTGTCTTTCCAGAAGATATTCCTGGATACCCTGAATCGTGTCGTGGAGTTTGCAATTGATCTCGAGCCGTGTACCACGCCGATCTCTGAGGCACCGTACCGGATGGCTCCTATTGAGACGCAAGAATTGAAGAAGCAACTCAAGGATCTTCTTGACAAAAGTTATATAAAGCTGAGTGCATCACCTTGATTAGGAGTGCCCTAGTTTTATGTGTCAAAGAGAAAGATGGACCGTTTCGACTTTATTTTGACTTTCGAGAGTTGAATAAAGTCACGATCAAGAGCAAGTATTTATTACCAAGGAATGATGATTTGTTGGATCAACTACAAGGAGCAAAAGTTTTCTCCAAGATCGACCTGAGATCTGGTTTTCATCAGCTCAGGATTCGTGAGGATGATATTCCGAGGATTGCATTTCGGACGAGAGATGGTCACTACGAGATTGTAGTCATGCCATCTGGATTTACGAATGCTCTAGGAGTTTGCATGAACCTAGTGCATCGATGTTTTAGACCAGTACTTGAATAAGTTCATAGTGGTCTTCATCAATGGCATTTTGATTTTTCCCAAGCAAGGAAGCTCACAGGGAACGTCTGCGGATTGCTTTATCGGTCCTTAGACCAAGTCGGTTGTACGCAAAGTGGGCTAAGTGTGATTGTTGGATCTAGAAGTGGCTTTCTTAGGCCATGTGATCAATAAGAATGAGGTTATGGTTATTCCCCAAAAGAGTGAATCAGTAGTTGTTTGGAAGCGGCCTCAGGGTGTGAGCGAGGTGCGCAGTTTTCCAGAGCTTGCAGGACATTATAGACGGTTCATGAAAGGATTTTTCTAAGATCTCTCCACCTATGACCAGTCTGTCCACAAGGTCAACCAGAAGTTGTCTGGGATGACAAGTGCAAGACCAGTTTTCAAGAAGTTGAAACAGTGTCTGACTTTTGCACCAGTTTTGGCGTTGTCAGAAAGAATGATGGCTATATGGTCTATAGTTAATGCTTCGAGAAATGGGTTGGGATGTGTCTTTGATGCAGAAAGGCAAGGATATTGCATACGCATCTAGACAATTGAAAACCTATGAAGCAAACTAACCAACACATGACCTAGAACTAGCAGCAATAGTGTTTGCATTGGAAACTGGGGTTACTTGGGTAACCCAGAGGTCAGCAGAAGTTTCCACCAGGAGATTGTCCGTTACATGGCATTCCTAAGACCATTGTATCGGATCGAGATGGCCGATTTATGTCAAGTTTATAGCAAGAACTTCACAAGGCCATGGGAACTGAATTGAGATTCAGCAGCGTTTCATCCTCAGACATATGGTCAGTCTGAAAGACCATCTAGACCCTGGAGGATATGCTAAGAAGTATACGTACTCGATCATCCGACTAGCTGGGAAGACAGCCTAAGTCTGATTGAGCTCACGTATGATAATAATTGGCATGCTACATCAAGATGGCTCCGTTTGAAGCTTTGTATGGTCACAGATGTAGATCTCAGATTTGTTGGGTTGAGTACGCCGACAAGATTCTACTTGGACCAGAGTTGGTCGAAAGGACAACTTCGAACATTGCTCTGAGTAGACAGAGGTTGTTGACCGCTCAGAGTCGACAAAAGTTTTACGCAGATCAGAAGTGTTAAAAGTGTTGAGTTCAAGGTTGGTGTCAAGGTACTTGTCACAGTATCGCCACCCAAGGATGTTTTCAGGTTTGTTAAGCGTGGGAAGCTTACCCCTCGCTACATGGGACCATTCAAAATTCTGGATAGAGTAAGATCTCTAAAGTACCGTTTGACATTGTCGCCATCGGCATACCCAGTGTATAATGTGTTCCACGTATCATTGCTAAGGATATTCGTGCCAAGATGAGTCTCGTAGGCTGAGTTATAAGGACGTCGAGAATCAGGCAATGGTACTTGAGAGGAGATGCCAGTGTGCATTCTCGAACGTCGTGTGAAGCGACCGTGCAACGAGATCGTACTGTTGGTACGAGTTATGTGGTCCAGGTCTAGGACTGAGGAAGTTACTTGGGAAACTGAGGCAGAGATGCTCAGATACTTTCCCGAGTTGTTTTTTTTGGCCAAGTTTCGGGGTCGAAACATCTTTTAAGGGGGAGGTGATGTGATACCTCGTAATTTTGTAAGGTTATTTTGGGAATTATGGAATTTTCCCGAGTACCCGTTGTGTACGTCGGATTTAATTCAGGTAGCTTGAGACATTCTGTAATGTGCTCTGTATCTGTAATATTTTTCTCAGTGATATAATATACAGACAAGGTGCCTTAGATTTTAATTGTCGTTCGCGTACCATAATTTTTATCCCGGTTAACGTTTGGTTCGTTCAAAGCTGAACGGGCGGGAAAAGGGAGAAACGGCGACCGCCGTTCAGAAACGGCGACCGCCGTGGTTGGGCCCGAGAGGTCAACGTGTCAGCTTCTAGCTGGCCGCGACATGCCTAGCGACGGCAACCGCCGCATTTACGACGACTGCCGCGTGCCCGCCGCAGGCAAAAATACGGCGAACGCCGTGATTGTCCAGTGGGCATTGCCCGCCGGTCGCCGACGTCGTTCGAGGCGCGCCGTTGCGTCGTTTGCCGCGTCTGAGGGTTTGCAGCTCACTCCTTGGGGTTTGCCTATAAATAGACGAGCTTGGGCATGGGTTTTGGGTCATCTACAACCCCGAATCGCTGCCAAATTCGCCTCTCGCCGGAGTTGTGTTTTCGCCGGAATTCGAAGGTCTCGCCGGTGTTGCTTTGGTGTGGTTCCTGAGTGCCTTTGTGAAGCTTTTGGTTAGCCTTGGAGGTTAGAAGCCAAAGCAAGTCGAAGGAGGCCGAACCACTCGTGCTTTGGGGTGAGTTTTCTCTCGTTTCAGTCGGCCGTGTTCTTCACGGCGACCGCCGTGATGAATACGGCGACCGCCGCCAAGAACGGCGACCGCCGCCAGTGCCCAGAACGCCTTCGTGGCTTTGGCTTGGTCGGTTGTCGTCGTGGCGTCTTTCCTTTCGTGTTCTTTCGCCGTGTTTAGATTCGTACTGTTTATGTCGGATCTAACTTAGGGTTCCTTTTATGGGTTGACTCGAAGGTTGTTGTGCTGTCGGAACTATACCGTGTCGAGCCCGGAATCCAGTTGACGTCGTTAGACTATTCTACGGATTAAGGCAAGTGGCGGTTCGCTCTTGCTCATTCGTTCCATATTTACATTAATTATCAGTAGTTTATCTGAGTAATTAATTTGGAATGAATATTCTGTTTGTCTGGAAACGGTTTTGTTAAACTGTTTTGAAAATCATATAATAGAGTGTATATCTGTTAGAACAACGCTATTATCTATGATCGCCTTTCGGGCCTTTATGTGGATTTATCCAGTAACTGTTGTTGTGCTATACTGTTTAGTTAGCACTAGTGGCTAGGAACGCTATGTACCTTGAGGGGGTTTAGCTGTTTCTTTATAACTGGTACTTGGTGGTTCATCCCTAGTACTTTCTCTTTGGTCATGACCATACCCTTTCGCAGGGTAGGCGCACTTCGCTAGTGCCAAATCTTCCAGGGTTCATCCCTTCGATATCTCTTGTGAGGAGATCTGATATCTCTTGTGAGGAGATCCGATATCTCTTGTGAGGAGATCCGATATCTCTTGTGTGGAGATGTAAAAGCTTATAACGTAATGCTCGTTTTGGAATTAAATAAGATAAGTGCCCGAGTGCACATGATTAATATACCTTGGGCGAGTAGTGCAGCTAAGCTTTAGTACAGCTAGGAAAGCTCGTCTTGACTTTTGATCAGAGTACGTTCTCTTTCCAATCTGGATTCGTGGTAAGCGATGAGGTTGGTCGTGAACCGAAATATCTTAGTCAGTTTTTAAATCGTTATGTGGTTCTGTAAGATCTAGACTTGAATGTAGTACGTTCTCTTTCCAATCTGGATTCGTTGTAGGCGATGAGGTTGGTCGTGAACCGAAGCATCTCAGTCAACTTTTAAATCATCGTTGTATGATCCTGTAATCATTCCAGATTTGTCATATTTCCTTAAAGACTCATTTCCGTTGGAGTCTTCTTTCGAGTCGATTTCTGTGAAGATTCAGTCTTCCAGAATCTTCTCTCATGCATACCTCTTGTTGTTATTCCGTGAAAGTGCCGGATTATGTATCGTCCCTTCGGTTATTATTCGAGGGACAATGATAGTAAACGGTTACGATCACTCGAACCATTCTGCTTTTTACCCTTGCTAGTCTATTCAAGTAGACTTAACCCACGAACTTTGTTCTCCGCATGTGGGCTGGTGTCATCCGTTCGATTCGGCACATCAGATAGAGTGAAGATTTGAGGAGACTAGATTGACTATGAAGACGACGGTTGTTTTTGGATGTTTTAATAATTGCTTTTAATCAGGTTGAGATCCTTGGGCAGGTGATCATTACGATCACAACCCTTTTTGTAATATCTTTTAAAAGTTTTCCGCTGTGCCTTGTTTAAGATTTTCGTTGTACTTTGTTTGAACTCTGTGTTTGGCCTATTCGGGATTGGGTTGTAATCCCGTAACTCTTGTTTCCTCAACAATGTTATGTTTTGGAATTTATTGCTTGATCTTTGTGTATCAATTGCATTTCATAAATTGTATTTATTTGGTAAAGCCTTGGGTGATCTCGGTAAGGAACACTGGGGTCACTGGCGGTAATACCTTTCCAAAAGGGTTAAGTTTTGGGGGTGTTACAATTTTTGCCAACGATGATGGCCCTACAGTCGACAGCTGAGGAGGAGGAACACTAGAGCCCCCACCACGATTACATCTGGGCTCTACCATGTGTTCGATGAAGGTCGTGCAACCCCGACATCCTTGCTATACCACTACTCACCACAGTGGATCTATTTGGTTGCACGGTAGGAGTTGATTTTGATGACCCGCACAACACCAGAGACATGAGCTTTTATTGATTTACCGCCAGCAACAACGTTCAAGTCCAATCCAACTCGGCGACGTTTGTGAGTTCATTTTTTCCCGTCCGTGTGCTTTATTCTTTTTGTCTTTCATTACATTGAGGACAATACAATGTTTAAGCATGGGGGAGGATTCTATACTTGCTATGTCGTTGAGGAGAAAATAAAATAGAAAAAGCCAAAAATTGAAAAAAAGGCTAAAATAGAAATCCTGGGATAGGTCGAAAACCCGAAAGGGCTTAGGTAATAAGCAGGTGGCTTGGACCAGCATTAGGCTCGGGTAATAATTGGTCAAGAGTGACGTGAGCTTATGTGAGCACATCTATTGAAAAATGAAATGAGTGGCTTGGTGAAAACCTAAAAGGGCGCCTTGGTAAAATGAGTGAAAAGAAGAAGAGTGATTATTAGGATTCCTCATTTTTCCTGGCGTGGTGGCATAAGAAGAGGTGATATAAGGAGGATTCGGGTAGGTCACTCTGGGAGGTATAAGAAGATAGATGGGAGATTAGGATTAGAATTTTATTCACTCTATGGTGTTCGGGATAAGCTTGGGGGAAGTACTCTGCTTCCCTTTTAGTTTGATTGTGTGTGGTGTTGATTGTTGTGTTGTATGTTGTGTTGAGCTTATTGTATTGGTGCCTTGGAGATTCATGTTAGGTGCAATTCTTAGTGGAGATGGTTTTTCTGTGCTTCCTGAGACCTTGGGGATTTGATTGGAGGAGTAGGTTTATTTTAGCTTACTCGAGGACGAGCAAGGTTTAAGCATGGGGGAGTTTGATCAGCTCTACTTTGTAGTGCTTATCTAGGAGTTATTACTAGTGTTTATGGTGTCATTTGTAGGGATTTAGAGTACAACTGTGGAGTAGGGAGTCAGAGAGAAGAAGTGTGGATATGGTGGTTTGGAGAAGCTAATTGAAGACATCCAGAAGACGAGGAGTAGACTACCTGAGGAGACAAGGAAGAAAGCCATACAAAGGAGCCAAGGAGAGTCACCGCGTCCAACCGCGAGCAAGAGAAGAGCCATGGAGCGCCCACGGCGAAGAGCGTGGCGCGGGGCTGAATGAATGTCACGCCCGCGATCGCGGTGAGGCCGCCGCGCCCGCAGTTTATTCGGGGCTGGAAGTCGAGAGCATCTAATCAATTTCCGTGACCGCGGAATTGGTACCGCGATCGCGGATGGACACGGGAGGCGGCCCGTTGAGATTTCTGAAGTTTTTGTTATTTTTCCTTTTTCGATTATTTTTGTTTATTTTATTTCGAACCTTTTATTATTATTTCCTTTTAGAATTATTTCATTATCTTGACTTTAGTGTTCTAGGGTTCTTAACCTAGTTTCCGCTAGCCTCCATTCATCATTCATTATCGTTGTTTCCATTGAGTATTGCTTTTTCTTTGCACTATGAAGAACTAAGCACTTTTGCTTAGTCCGACGATTGAAGCCTTTATTTGATATACGGTTGTGAGATTCTATTTCTATTTACTTTCCTTTGAATGTATTGATTCTCTTGTTCTTCATCCCATTGATTATTATTGATTTCGCTTGTTGGACGCAACTAGTTGTTATTGATAATTGTCTATTGCTAGGGTTTGATAATTACTGTTTGAGTTACCTAATTCATGAGTAGCAACTGCAATACTCTAAGAACTGTTTGGGACTAGTTTATTGTAGGGAGAATTAATTGCATGCAATAGTATGACTGTTTGCTACTCTTGCATGTATCTATCGAAATTCATGTGCTCACTGCTGCTATTGAATTGACGCGTGAGGTTTTCATAGTTATTTAATAGTTAGTATTCTCAGGATCTGTTTGTCCTGTTTATAACTTACGAAAAGGAATAGGAACATTCATAGGAGGGAATTAGAGAGAATCTAGGATCAACCAATCTCATGAATGGTGGATATTTGTCTGGCTAAGTACTTTTTCCTTAATTGAATACAAATATTTCCTTTGTTTTACTTTACTTTGTTATTTACTTTGAAACAAATCAACCAAAAACCCCTTGTTACCTTTGACATACAATTGTGCACTTAGAAAGATTATTTCCTCCATGTGGGATTCGACCCTTGCTTGCCTTTGCTACTTGTTTAGGTTTGTTTAGGATTATTTTGATTAGGCGCCTCGACAATGCCTATCACAGGATGACACCTGAGTAGAAGAAGTTGGTTAAGGTCGTGACAGAAAATCATAGTAAACCATCAAAGATTGCAACAACACTTAACCAGGACCTGAACAACTGCACTAAAATGAATCAGATTTACAATGAAGTGTACAATGTCCGACATAGTGGGATGGAAGGAAGAACCGTGGTCCAAGAGTTCTTCCATAAGTGCAAGGAGAACAACTACTTTGTGGAGCATAGGTCGGATCCAACGACGAATAAGATCACCAGCATTTTCTTTGCCAGACCAGATTCCATGAAACTCCTAAAGGCATTTCCGTATGTCCTTTTGCTAGACTCCACATACAGCACTAACAGGTTAGTGTAACACATCTATTTGTTGATATGTTTATTCATTATGCATGACACATCTTCTTGTGCAGGTATGACTTGCCTTTCCTCGAAATAATAGGAGTCACGTCTACATGGAAGAACTATAATGTGGCGGGGGCATTTCTACAGCATGAGACAGAAGACAACTACGTGTGGGCCACACAACAACTTCTTAAAATGTGCACAAAGTGTCAAGTAACACCGACATGCCTAGTGACAGATCGTGAAAAGGCCTTGATGAATGTGTTAGATAAACTCTTTCCAAGTGCCAAGTCTATCCTCTATAGACGCCGTGTGAAGAAGAACATAGAGGACAATGCTAGGAAGGAGATGAAGGATAAAAGCTTGGGTACAAGGTTTGCAAATACATACTATAATTTATTCAAGCAAACAATTGTATCCGAGTACGAGATAGAGTTGCGTAGAATTCAGTCGGAATTGAGGGTTTGGCCATGTCTGAATTAGTATGTAAGAAACAGCTGGCTCATCCCGTACAGGGAAAAACTTGTGTCAGCTTGGACAGATACTGTTTTCACGCTTGGAACGTCAACAACAAACAGGTTAGTGGCCACGTCTGAATCTGTATTGCATTCTCATTTGATATATTTTGGGGGGCTTTCTGTTATCTGCACATCTTTCTGTTTCTGTTATCTGCATAAGTGGTTCGTCGCGTATGGATTCACATCATCCGTGACGGACTAAAGTTTATCGTTCGTCACGTATGGTTTCTCTTCATACGTGACGGGCGAAAGAGTTTCATCCGTCACGTATGAAGAGAAACCATACGTGACGAACCACTTATGCAGATAACATAAACATTCTTCTATGATCAAACTTTCAACTCTTTTGTACTAAATATAGGGTTGAAGGAGCACACTCTAGTTTGAAAGACTTCTTGACTACTCCACATGGCAGTCTAGACACGATATTCGGTCAATATCATTCAAATATGGTTAACCAAGTGAAGGAAATCAAGGGGACCTTCAACGAGAGTGCACAGAACATGATGACGCTTGTGACTGGGGTTGATGTTTTCAAGCTGTTGAAGTACAAAGTATCTAAGGTTGCACTTGACCGCTTGATTGAGGAATACATAAAAGGGGAAAATCCATTTTATGACAGTACATGCACATGCCAGATGAGGGTGAGAGATGAATTGCCGTGTGTGCATGATATTGCTAGATATGTGACGAGTTCAATCCCTATTAAGCTTTCAAGGTTGCATCCTTTTTGGAGACAATTGAGTTTGTCAGAAGTGCAAGACGAAGGTGAGGCTGAGGTGAAGCGCAAAGTCGCGAGATCTTTGATGGATCAATTTTATACAGATGAGTTCCCCAATCTGCCAGCAGATGATCAAGAAAAATGTGTCTCGCGACTTTACGGCATTGCTCGCCCCGAGGGGACCAGTATGCAAGAGCCGGCTATTGTGAGGTATAAGGGACGGCCAATGGGAGCTCCAAACAAAGATAGCACTAAAAGATATCCTTCTTCATGGGAATACACAGACAAAGAGATGGAAGGGACACCTCCCAAGAAGCAACGAGATAGCCCACCAAAGCCCACTAGTACACCTTCACCAAGCCCTACAGCTCCTATCACTCCTTTGAGGCCATCTCAGGTTAGAGCTCCCAATAATCCAGTGGGTCAAATGTTTCCACCACCTTTTCATGCTCCACAATCCTTCATTAAAGACTTTGAACCGTATATGGATATAGTTCCGTCGTGTATGCACGAACACATAAACGGTTACTTTGATATTGTTGGTGATGGAAACTGTGGATACAGAGCCGTTGCAGATCAAATAGGCATTGGGCATGAACAATGGAGGATCGTCCGACAATCCATGATTGATAAGGTGAAAGAAATCTTTCCATTGTATGCTCAGACTTGCCTCTTTCCGATTATGCTGGATACAGTACTAGAACAACTTACATGGATTGACGATGGGATGGCCCCAGAGAATACTTGGATGGTGATTCCAGATATGGGTTGTCTGGTCGCTTCTGCATTCAATTGTGCAGTTGTCGTGCTGGGTGGTATGAATGCTACTTACTTGCCTTTGCAAGCGGTTCCACATCATCCCGGTGGTGTTAAGCTAAAGACGATATGCATCTGCCATGTTCAGAAGGAGAGTCATTTTATTTCGGTATGTTACTAATCATTTAATCAATTTTTATTCATTATTTAAACTCGTTAACTAGGCAAGTGAATACGTTCTCCATTCTTTTGTAGGTGGCCCTATCAAAGGCGTCACCGTTGCCTCCGGTATTTGTCATGTGGGAGCATGCAAAGGATGCCTTTGTTGCTTGTCTGTATGATCCATTCACTACTCAGCTGATGGCGTATGGACCTTCCAGAAGAAAGAGACGAGGTCGCAAGCCGACTTAAATATTATTGTAATCGCAAATTGTAAAGATATTGTTAGGGCAACTTAATATTCTAGTTTCTGTATGGTTTTTTAGAAGTATAAATTTTTTTACGTAATCCCGAATTAGTTTTTTTAGGAGTCAACTATAAATTTCATCGCGTTTGGACCAGGGAATCATTCATTATGGCAATTCCAATATCGTGTCGCAATTCTGTAGAGTTGCACCATTTGCAACAAACCGTGCCCTAGACCGTGCTCCCTTAATGAGACATAGATTTAGCTTCTGTAAAGAGGCGCGATTTAGGACAATCTGTATGTGACGAACCAAATGAATCAGTCCGTGACGGACCAATACAATCTGTACGTGACAAACCAAATTAATCAGTCAGTGACGGACCAATACAATATGTACGTGACGAACTAAATTAATCAGTCTGTGACGGACCAATATGTTCTGAGCGTGACGGACCACTATGTGTATGAACCATAAGATTGTTTCTTTATAAGAACAATACAAAATGATCATCAACCTAGAAGACAATACAAATTGTTCATTACACTGGTTTAGCGTTTGAAGAAATTTAAAAAAAATAGCACACAATACAGAAAACAATACAAAGGTTGATAGAGAAAAGATATGACATTGCTTTAGCGTTTGAAGAAATTAGGGTAGTCTCTGGTGAACGTTCGCTTCATATGATATCTCTGCTTTGCTAAATTTGTTTGCTCCATACAAAAGTTGATAGTACATAAACAACATTACACAAAAGATACAACATGAATCACCTACGATGTACATCATTTAGTAGATTAAAGTTATACCTACGAATGTTATCAAGATCTTTAACAAAATCTTGATTTTCCTTAACAAGATCTTGTTTTTCCTGCCATTGTTGTCGAATAACCGCGTGTGCCCTCTCATCGTACATTGGATCAATCCACTTCCTGAAACGACACCCCACTTCTGGGCATCCCCAATACCTTCTTCCGTAGTTCCACTGCAAATCCCAAGTTCGGACAACGGCTTTCAAATTACAGTAGCATAGCCTATCTGTGTTTGTTGATGATTTTGATAAAGATGCCATTATTTGTTGTAGTGTTTGGCTTCTTACAGTAGCCCTAATGCTTCTTATATAGTGAAAAAAAACAGGCAATGTGTTTGACAACTAATAACCAGGTGTTTGACAATTGTTGTATATAGTTGTATACAGTTGTTTGAATGCAACCGGCCGTGACGAACGAAGCCAAATCATGCGTGACGGACAACTATGTGCCGCCCTCATCATTGCCATGTTTGAAGGGTATTTGTGGAGATCCATTGCATCGACCAACAATTACCAACAAAGTATCAAATGTGCGATATAAAAGTTATGGCAAAGACATGCAAATTAGTTTGATTATCATCATAAAACTAGTCAAGAAACTACAACAACATCAACAACAACAACACCAACACCACCACCACCAACAACAACAACAACACCAACACCAACACCACCAACAACAACATCAACAACAACAACAATATCAACAACAACATCAACAACAACAACTACAACAACAACAACAACAACAACAACACCAAAAAGAACAACAAATGCAGCAACAACATCAACAAGAACAAGAACACACATACAAGATCCGTCTGTGACGGATACTGCAGATCCGCACGTGACGGGGCATGTAGATTCATCCGTGACGGATCCTGATGATCCGTCCGTGATGGATCGACACAATCCGTGCGTCACGGACCAGATCTGGATCCATATTTTTGATAGATCTGGATCTTGTGCAGATCCAAATTTTTTTTGACAAATTTCGTAAGTGCAGATCCATATTCAAAACCGACATTAAATCAATTGAAACAACTTTCAAACATGTTTAAATCCAATACTAGACAAGTAATCCCTAAACGAAAATCATCTAAAATTTGTTAACAACTTCAATAATTTCAACATCATTAAACTAAGTCAAGAACAAATACAGATTTAACTAACCTTACGGATCGTGACGGACGAATTTGATCGAAACGTGACGGATCGAAGCGTTTGAGCTTGGGAGCGAAATCACGAGATGGAGAGCTGCAAATGAGAGGTGTGGGTCAGGGGAGACGAAGTTGTTGCCTTTATATGAAGCGACTTCGTCCGTGACGCACGGATGGTGCTGGTGCGTCACGGACGGATGTTTTTGGTGCGTCACGGGCGGTAGGTGTGGATGCGTCATGAGCGAATTGTGTTGGTGCATCACGGACGAAACATTGCGTGAAATAGAAAATTTACCCGTGTGTGAAATAGCAAGGGCCAAAAAGTAACTTACGCAAATAGATTGTTAAAAGATATTTTTACAAAAATAAGTTAGTTTTTTATCTGTTTACTCATGGAGATTTGGTGAGATTTTGGGTCTAAATTTATTTAATTTTAAAAACATAAAATTAAGAAAAAAAATAACTAACCACAAATAGCTAACTTAAAAATTAAATGAAGTTTATAAATAGTTCTTAAAATTGAAGCACATGCCGTAATAAATAAAATTGAAACACAAATCTGATATCTTTGGGTTTTTTTTTAAATATTTTGTATTATTTTTACATTTTAGAAATATTTCTTAAAATTGAAGCACACGACGTTTGAAATTTTGGAAATATATAGTTCTTAAATAAAACATACAAAATTGATTGTCAACTTAAAAAATGAGTTAAAAGCAATGTAATTCATATCAACTTGTTAAAAAATTAAATAATGGCCCGTCAATAAATATTTTATGAAAGTATAAGTATTTTTTGTTAACGTTTTACAAAATTGTATCAAAATATATACAATCAATTATGATAAGGATGCGATCAAAACAATCCAAAAAAAAACCTTAATCTAAATAAACAAAATAAAAAAATAATATATCTAGTATAAAAGTTATTGCTAAATATAATTATAAATATCTTCCATTAAAAATGGCTTATTAAATATTTAAATACATATACGTAAATTGAATAATATAAAAAGATATTATTATTTCAAAATAAAAAATGTAAAAGTAAAATAAGATTTGTTTCGATATGGTAGTGGTAGCAATCAATTGTAAATATATATTTAATATTTTGTTTTAAGTTAGGTTTAAGGAAAACAAATATAATTACGAAATCTAAAATATATTCTAAAGATTCAAATACGGCTGAATAAAAAATCCAAATCTAAATAGTCTAGTCCTAACAACTTTATTTGTTTAATCAAATATTTATTTCAATTATAACAACATTGATTTATCTAATTAAACCCACAAAGTCAGTTTTTTATAATAAATATCACAAATGGAACTCCAAATCTAATAAAATGTTTATATGAAATTGTGATAAAAAAATTAAGACATTTTGTTAAGAGTTGTAAATTTATAATTTATTCAATAAATAGCAGCATTTAAAGATTTTTAATAAAAAGCACAAAAATCAAAAAATAATTAAGATAGTTTGTTAAGAGTTTTGAAAAAAAAACTTTAATTTAGTTATGAGGAGAATCTGCTAACAAACCACATTATAAACTACAAATTAAATCCGATAACAAATAGCAAAATTATCATTGATAAGCATTTAAAAGCTTTAATATATATATAGATGGACCATGAAGTATGCATGTTTAAAAGCTTTAATATATATATAGATGGACCATTTTACAGAAGACATCAGAGAAGCCCACCTAGATTAATCATCAAGTTGTCCTCTTTATTTTTACTGTGCTTATGATTTTTTACCCCTTAAGAGGGGTGAAATAGCAAATTTGGGGTCCTAATTAAACAAATTAGCTCCTTGACCCCTAAATCATTAAACTCTCCTAAATCTTAAACCCTAAAAAAACACTTCCAAAATGCCTTTGGCCATATGTGTAGCAATAAGGGGTCACACTTGTAATTTTGAAAAAAATGGGCCTAAACATGCTATTTATGTGAAAAAAAGGCCCTTCGAATCCAATTTTCTCTTATTTTTACGACGAAGTTTCTACCAATTTAAATAGTTTAATCTCATGTTACAAGAATAGTTTTCCTCTTTTAATTACCTTTTTATCTTCTATTCGGGTTTACAAAATCCAAAAACTCAATTCTCAAATTTAATCGACAAAACTCATGTAGCAATCGTGTCCGAGTACATTAGTTTTTTTTTTAAAGGGAGATACTTTGTAGATTTTTTTAAATTAGTATGCTGGTTTTTATTTTTCGGTTTGTCTAACCTATGCCCTAAGGACATAGATTAAGAATTCATATTAAGGAATATAAACCCTAAATAGGAAAGGGTGAACCCATTTAATTTTTTTTAGAAAACTCAAAAAAATTAACACATAATCAAAATTTTCTATATAAGAGATCTTAACCTATGTTCTAAGGACATATGTTAGAAAAATCGTTTATTTTTTCCTAAAGATTACAAAATGGCCTAAATTCACTCTTCTCTTCCTCTCCCAACATGTACATTCAGGTTTGATTTGTAGGATGAACATGTACGGCCAAGTATGATGTGATGGATGATAAACATGCACTATCAGGTTTGATGTGCATGACTAAAATACATGTCGTACGTTCATATTCAACATGCACATCCGCATTTTATGTGCATTTGAAAAACCCTCACACGAAGCATCCATTTTTTTTCTTTTTATCATTGTTACTTGTTATTCGAAGTGATTGACCCCAACAACAACAAATTATGGTTTTGGAAATTGAGAATAAATAAGGGTATAAATCACTATTTACGACTTGTCCATCATGACGACCAGTATTTATGAAAAGCACGTCTGACATTAGTGTTAACAATGACATAAATTTTTACCCAACCTCATTATTTTTTTAATTGTTATACTAACATGTTTTTTCTTGACGCTTAAGTGTATGTTTTCCTAAAAATAATGACTAGCTATGTACATTAAACTCTAATGTGCTCTATTGATATGCATAGATAACCTTGATGTGCATATTGATTTTGCACATCAATTATAGGGCAGGAGTTTTTTTTTCTCTTCTTCAAAGTTGTTTTCTTTATAAATCAACACTTTATGTACACAATTGATCTGATCTGCTATCGTTGTTGTGCAATTTCGTGTTGCAAATATAAAACTGCCGAGGGTAAATTTTGTAATTATTACAATTTTCAATGTAGTATACTATTTTGAAAATTTTGCGCATGTTTTTAATTTGTGGTACTAGTACATGGACACAAAAGTTTGTCACCGTCACCAGCTGGAATAAAATTGAAAATTGGAATTCGGATTGCACATACACCAACATTAATATAACTAGTAAAAAAGAAGACAAGAAAAAAACACAAAAAAATTGGCAGTAGAAGAAACCATCAGATAAGGTTGTTAAGATTAATGTTGAGTCATTGACGGATACGCAAAATCTAATGGAAATCCCTCATTTGGATTCATCTTGAGAAATGACAAAGAAGAACCAATAATAATCCATGCTGAAAAATACACTATATCTTCTGCACTCAAAACAGAGGCAAATAGCTTTTCGCAATGCTCTCCTAAAGGCAAAAGAAATGAAAATTGAACAAATTCAATTCGAAAGTGACAACTTAACAATTGTGAATGTTCTTTAAAACATCTTGCATTGTCCATGGAAGATCAAGATCATTATCTCTGATATTCTTGTTTGTTACAATCTTATGTGATAGTGCAAATTAGTCATATTTTTCGTGAAATCAAATTGGTGGTTGATCATATTGCAAACCTTAACCACACAATTTCAGTAAAAGATATCATGATCAATCCAAAACTTCTTATTCTTATGGAAATGGGAACGCATACCCTTATGTAAAACCTATCACCGGGATTGACGTTTTTATCTCGTGTCTGTATCGTTAATATAATATAAATTAATCTTAAAATATTTAAACAAAATTATATATACATTGTAAATGATAACTCTTATAAATCTCTAAATTTTTAATATCATAAAATTGAAATTAAATTTTATTTTAAATTAAAATTATAAAATAACCATATTTTAGCTATTAAAAAATATAAATGAAATCCTTTTGATACTAAAAACTTACGAATATATAAGATTCATCATTTACAATGTATTTATAATTTTTTTTTAAATATTTTAAGATTGATTGATACAATATACACTTACGTGGTGTACCGAAGGGTGTACCGTAGATGGTAGAGGATCCTCACTCATGTTTGAGTGCTCGAATCACCGCACAACGAGGAACGGCTTGAATGTTGATAAGAATCCGATGAACTGGACCGCGCTTAGCAGAAAGAACACCATTTGTGTACCTTAGGCAAAATGAAACAAGAAACATAGCATAAGTTTACACAAAACTTTATGACTATATCATATAGCCTAAGAAGAAACATAAGTTGTCATTTCTTTAACATGTACCTGGGAGGAAAGAGGCGTGTTGACGCTTCTGTGCCCAAGAAAGCCTGTAGTGAAAGAGTTGTCTTATAATGAAGCATGTAGTTAAGGAAATATGTGTTAAAATGAAGTGCAAGTAGATGCACTTACAATGCACCTCCACCAGCCGGACCGATAGTCTTAGCTAAAGACACAACCGTCATAGCTATGCCATTGGCGGCTCCTCTTTGGTCCTAGTCCTGTAATCAAGGGTTCGTTTGATTTGAAGGAATGAAGATAAAATTAGGGTCCATTTGGATTTCCCTAATAATGTATTAAAATGCATTATCTTGCATTAATTAATGCAATTTAATGCATTCTCTCAGAGAATCCAAACAGACCCTTAATGTAAAGACGGCGGGTAAAGAGGTAGAGTTGAGGAGTGAGAGAATTGAAGGTTTACCACAGCCCTGTTTTGCAGAATGAACGTGCTGGTGATGATAGACGTCTGAACATAGAGGACGGTCAGGCTAGTTGTGAATTTTAACAATGAAGTAAATACAAGTGAATGGAGACTTACAGCCAAAATGTTCTTGGTCACGGACGCGCAATTCAGCATCACTGAAAGACTCAACCCAGAGAGAAGCCCTATGAAAGGATAGCTTTGTAGCACGGGTATTGAAAGAAACTGCACAGAGATTTTGATCAGTTGAATGCGGTAATATCTGGGTGTAAATAGGGTGCTGAATGAACTTACACTAGCTATTCGAGCTGTGGTAATGGGGCCAAATGCTCTGTCCATGAATGGATAACCAACGAACTGATATATTAACATGCCAAAACCTGAAAATTCGACAGGAAAGAGACGAAGATGCTCAGTAGATCGTTGTAATACCATCTCGTTGGAGTAAAAATAAACTCAATGATAAAGAAAGTGTGTCCTGAAGCTAAATGTGCTTCCTTGTACTTCCTTGACTGCAAAAATTAGTAATAAAATGCAGCTAAAAAAATTATGCAGCTACGAAGATGCTAAAATGTTGACAGCACCACATTCGACAATTGACATACCAGTCACAGAAAGAATTTCACCAACATCATTAGTTGAATAGCTTAGTCCCCCTAAACTACGCAGACTGACAGCCCACAGTGAGAAAATCTGCAGAACAGATTATAAATGTAATTAGGAATTACAATTTATAAATCCATTACCCATCACGAAAATATCAAATGACATGTCAAAGAGCTCATCTATTTATTCAGGAACTTATGTTGGTGCCTATGACGAGTTAAAGCTCGAGTAGAAACAATAAAAAGTGGTTCGTTTATGTAAAAAGCGCATTTGTTCAGCCGGTATCGACCAGAATAAATATAAGTCAGTGATCATCTTTACAGCAAAGCAGAAAGGATCAAGAAAGTGTGTTCAACGAACTTGGAATTGCCATGGCCGATTTGCAAATATTGTTGTTGTCAAAAAGCAATCCAGTTTGCCAGACCGAGAATATAAAAGCTATACCAAATGAAGATGCTTTCCCATGACGCAAAACAAAAAACTCCAAATTATTATTACTAAGCAATGATTTATAGGGATTACCTCTCCATAAGCCATGTCAACAAGTGAAAAGATGCAGTACACCATAATAGACGACATCAATGGCCAGTTCTTCAATAAGCTTTTTTTGGAAGTTGAATGAAAAGTTGCAGCCTCCAGAGCATCATACGAGTCTTCATGCGATGGTGTTACAGGATGGGAATGCAGTGATTCCTGCAATATTTCACATATCCCAATTCGCAAGTCTAAGCATAATTCCAGTTTTAACCCCGAGGCATTTAGTCTTAAAAAGTTCTTATGATTGGCAAAAGGACTCATTTGATGTACAGGATAATGTTATACCCTGAAAGAGTATATAACATTTGGAATTCGCAACAGATGTGCAGAACAGAATGTGGATGAGCACAAAAGTGCAAAGAAATAGGCCGGAAAAAAAATGCCAAATTGAATATCTGAGTGTTATAAAGTTTGAATAATCTTATTCAGCCGTTACATACACGATTGGAAATTTGCCAATAATAAACAATAATGAAAAAATATCATGACAGATACATATGCAGATGATCAATGTTATACAAGAACACTAGGTATAAAGTTACCTCAAGCCAGAAAGCGGAGAAAGAAACTCCCAAAGCAAAAACTGAAATACAAAGGCATGGCAAGAAATATGGAAATCTGCAGAGTAAATCACAATTTTAGTGTGCATATGAGATTGCAAAAAAACACAAATACCCAACTTCAAGACATCACTGACATACGAGGGGGTCAACAACTGACCTTCCAAATATTGATTCTCTGGAGAATATATTGGGATACTTCTCAGCAGGCTGTATAACAGAAACATCAAAACATTAGCAAATCTTTTATGGCAAAAATACCTTAGCAAGCTACTAGAGCATATTGGGACATGATGCAGATAATGATGTAGCAGTCTGTAGTTACACAGCAAGTACATAGTGAATGAAAGCCAAAGTTACGAATAACCACTTAAAATCCCGAAAGTTCTCAAACCATCAAACTCTGGGAAAGGTACAGATGCATGCATCCAATCCCCTGCAGTGTTATGTCTTAACAGCCAAAAGGCTGCATCTGAGGACACTCAAAGTGACAATTATCCTTTACCCTACAACTTCGTAGCAAGAGAAGTTGGCGATAGTGTAGCAATCAATTTTATCTCCAATAAAATTGAAAACTTGATGTGAAAATAAAAAGTAGCTCACCTGGGCAAGCCAACCTCCAAGAGCAGGCCCAATTATCAGCCCTATGCTCCAAGCTGTAGAAATCTGGAGGGATGAAGTTTTCAGATATCTGTTCCACTTCCACATCAAAGCAGTGTAATTAGGAGAAAAAAATCTTACAGTTGACAAGCCAAGAGCTTGGTGTTCTTCTCTGCAAACTTCAGTTGCATATGCCTACACATGTACATAACTGAGCAAATAAACAAATTGGTCCAACGCAGAAAGGGAGTTGCTATGATTGTTTGTGATGCAAACAGCTACCTTTACTGGTCCAAGCAGCCCATTGAAACTACCTAGAAGAAACCTTGTGATGATGGCCATCCAGAAGTTCACACTTAAGCCAAACAAAGTATTGAACACAACCCTGAAAACAGGAAAACACAGACGTCATTTTCTTTCCCGTCTTCTAATGGAGAGTTGGGGGAGTGACGGATGTTTAGTGCACAAACAAAGGGAGATTGAATTGAATATGTTGAACACTAACACAGATATAGTGCCTATAATAATTACAGGTTTTCGACCATAACGATCAGCCACTACTCCCCAGAAAACTGAAGTCAAGGCCCTCCCGAACATAAAAGCAGATCCTGCAAGATAGAAACCATTATTTATATAGGATTACTGATCCACTGCCAGATTATTATTTTTTCAAGAACAAAAACTATTTGAAAGATCTCATTAACAATCAGCTTGTTGGACAACATAACTCACCCACATAACCAGCATAGTAACTTGTATCTTCTTCTCTTTCAGCTATACGGAAGTCTCTAATCTGCAAACACAAGTAAAATTCTTACACCAACTATCCCTGCATTAAAAATTTCAATGCATATCCATAACAAATTTCAATTTTCATAATCTTCTTCTATAGAATGAGGGACAAAGCTATTTCCTTCCTCACTAACCCAAGCAGTTCTACTTTGTCAGTGCCCAAAGTCCTGGAAACAGACTATCCAATCAACTAACTATACTTGCATAATCTCTTGTGTTCTATATCATACATGTTTTTGATAAATCATATGGGTCATTAGCCTTGAGGAAACTCATGCTATTAGATGCAGCATTCTCACCATGAAGTACAAGAATGGGAAGAGTGATGAAATGGGAAGAGCTGCAAAAGTAAAGAATCCAACAAGCATCAGATTGTTAGCACTAGTAAAAAATTACAAGTAACCATACACACAGAAAAAAAGGCACCATTAAAAAAATATAGGCAGGACCGCAGGAGTGACGAAAGATACCACTTGAGAGCACAATCATCTATACTGAAAAGAGAGTTTTGAAAGGAATGGATTGTTGAGTTTGCTTCCGCTTCTCTATCCTACACCCTGAGCAATTCTCGTAGTACACTCTTTCCAATAGCGGCTCTTTCCCCTCAGCCGCCATTGAAACAGGAAATTACCAAAACCTCACAACCTGTGAAATTCAGGCTCAGCTCAAATCGAACCGCTTCCGCTCCGAAACTTACAAATCAACAACCAAAACGTGAATCGAACCAAAAATCAGAATAAATAGCACAGGCAAGAGAAGTTTCGAAAACGGAACAACGAATCGCGCGAGCAACCTAACAAATTCAACAGAATCTAATTGCACCTGCAGTGGTGTCACTGCAGGTCCGTTCAAATGAACGGTGATAGTCACAGTTCAAATGAACAATTTTTTTTAAATTTTGGAACGGTGATTATCACCGTTCCAAACTTCTTATTTTATGTAATTGTATTTTTTTTTAGTTATTAGTTTAAATTTTAGTCATTAGTTTAAATTTTTTAGTCATTAGTTTAATTTTTTAGTTACTAGTTTAATTTTTTTAGCCATTAGTTTAATTTTTTAAAGGATTTATCCATTCTCTATTAGAGAATATTTTGTAGGGTTTCATAATTTAAAATTTTAGCCACTAGTTTAATCTTTTTAGCTACTAGTTTAATCTTTTTGAAGGGTTTATCCATTCTCTATTAGGGAATATTTTGTAGGGTTTCATAATTTAAAATTTTAACCACTAGTTTAATCTTTTTTTAAGGGTTTATCCATTCTCTATTAGGGAATATTTTATAGGGTTTAAACTTTACACCATTTTTAAACCAAATAAACCAAAAAAAAACTCTAAACTAAAAAAAAAAAACCAAACGGCTATAGAAGTCGTTGCAACAACAACAAAAAAAACGAACGGTTTCTGAAACCGTTCAAATCAACAAATTGGGCACATTTTTCAACCGGTGGAAGTAGCAATCCCCAATAAAATATGATATTTCGAAGGAAGAAAAAACAAACCCAACTTCTTCCCTAACTAGAAATCGAAGCCCGTGTTTCGCATGGACTTTTTGTGTATATGTAGTGTTGCGGTTTAAATGTGAGTTTGTAATATATGGATTGTTGCAGAATGTTTTACCTTAGACGATATATTGTCTGATATGTATTTAAATGTAATATCTAAGTATTTTAGGTATAAAATGCTATGATTGTACGAGGTACAATTTTATTTATTTATTTTGGTCAGAAGTTCAATTTAAATTTTGAATTAGGTGATAGTTATTTTTTGTAAGGATGCGTTTTTTTTCATTGAAAATATTTTAGAATATTTTATAAATGCATATCTAATTATATGTATGCTTGAACTGGAGTATTTGTAAGAAACTTGCTACAACAACTCTCATTTCTTACATGCTCCACTACCCTTCACATTTCTAATTTTTTGCATTTATCTTACAAATTTATTGCATTTTACTAATGTTTTTTTGTTATGCTTTAGTTATTAATATTCATTAATATATCGTTTTATTTTTTAGTCTGGAATATATATCGTTTTATTAGTCACATTGACTTTACATATTCCTAGACATTAATATCATTTTAATTAAAAATATATTAGTCATTACTTCTTATTCTTATTAAATACGGAGTAGTAGAAATAATTGGTGACTCTGCATATTCTTAAACCTTGTTACATTTTATATAAAAGTACATTAGTTATTTTATCGGTACATGCTTACTCTTCTTAGCGAAATTATAATTCATAACTTCTTCCTTGTATATTTCATATGTGAGAGTGAGTACATATCTATTATTTCGGCTTCCATCCTTGATTAATTCCTCTAGACCAAGACAAATGAGGCTAAATTTAGTATATATACACGATGAGTGTAAAATAAATATGTATAAAATGGAACAATAAAAATCATCCTTAACCAAAATAACAACACACTTACCTAAATCGATTTAGTATAAAAAAGGAACTAAAAATACAAACCTAATTGAATTTATGCTACCAATAGTTGAAGGGTTTACATCGTCCATAAAATAGTTTGCTTTATTCGTTACTAACAATCAGTCGTCCTAAATCGATTGTCTATGTCCTCCTTCTAGTGAAAGCTACCCGTGTATAATGTAAATAATCGATGCCTCAATAATGCTATTAGATTATCCAATTCTCTGACATCTTCACATAAAATTAACCTATCTCAATCAAAAGACAATTATATTAATAAATTTAAACCGATATATGTAAGTATTTAGTGTAGGTGTAGACTACAAAAGAGATCCAAATACATATAATCAAGGATAGTTTACCGTGAGGTGGATATATATTTGCATCCTCGACAATCGGGAATCCTCATTCACATCTTTAACATAATAATTATGCTTACTTCAGCGATCATGTCTTTTTAAGGTGTTGTCACTATCTCCCAAGCTTCACTATATGGCTTTCTAAAGCTAATTTCCATGTAGAAGAATGAGATGATGGATGCCCAGAGCAAATGAACAGAATACCACCGTTTTCGCCCTTTTATAGATGAAAATGTTACTTGGAAAGTGAAGTCATTTTGACATATAACCGTTTAGACATCTTGACTATAATTTGTTTTCAACCATTCATTGTGTACTAAATACGGGAATTACATGTAGTAATTGGATAATATTAAAACAGGAGTAAATGAGAGTAAAATATAACGTATATATACACTATGTAGTAATTATCACTAATTGAGATTTAGGTGAAAAATTGAGTCATAACCTAAAGAGTAGTCTGTACGTAGAGGCGAGATTTAACTAAAAAAAGAGTGTGTGGGGAGGGAATAATTACTTACAAATAGTGTTCATTTTTATATATACACATAATTATACTATGGTATATTAAAATAAACAAAGAAAAATTAATTACTTAAATTACAAAGTATCCTATAATTATACTTATGTGATTTATATTGTTTTATAAACCCTATAGTAAAAATCGATCGGATAAGCTAATATATTATATACTAAGGGTGATAAACTAACACTACATGCAAACTATACATTTGGGCTCATTTAAGCCTTTGATTTTGTATTTACAAGTTAGCATTCAATGACCTAGAATGCTAACTTTTAAATATACTAGAAATCGAAGCTCGTGAGCCATTTATATAGAATTTTATATTTTAGCTAAATTATCATATTTCTTAATATTTATTTTAAATGTTAAAATTACAAGTATTATCAAACACGTAGAGTAGTAAATTGCCTTTAATGTAGGATGACACTATTTTTATGATTTTTTTTTATATAAGGTAATAATTAGACTGAAAAATTACAACAAAGTTGGTTCCTCAGTCTATAGCATGTAAAGTTAACATCTACATATATACTACATGCATGTAAAGTTAACATTTTTTTATCAATAAATATTATTATTTAATTTTATATAGATGAACATTTTTTTATAGAATTAATTATATTTTAGCATATTATTTATAGTTTGTGTTGAAGAATGAATTTAATCTAACTTGCATGTAAAATTATGACTTTTTATCAATAAAATATTCTTATATATTCAATTAAATATACGTAGGTATTTATTGGTCAAAAACCATAAATTTTTGGGTAAGTTAGATTAAATTCATTCACAATAGAGCAAATACACCTCGAAATCATACTCATTTGTAAATTAAAACAATAAAGTAAACAAAATACAAATCTAATAAAAATTATAAATTTGATTTTATAAAATATGTTTTTTTATTTTTTATAATGTTTTCCTCATAAGTTAAAAACATAAATCATAAAGGCATACTCAATTATGTATTAGAATAATACAAGGAAAAAACACACATCACTTTTACTCCCAATACATATCATAAGGTGATAGTTATGCCTATATTCGCAAGTTTCAGTTCAATTCGATATGTTTGGTAGAATATTCTCACTTTGAGGGTTGCAACAAAATGTCATTTTCAAATTGGTTGTATGAGGATTCTCACCTTGTTAAGAGATTTCATACGGTGATAAAACTAAATTAATAGATAAAAGAAGATGTCAAATATATTTATTAACTTGTTCTTCTCCAAATTTTCAACGATAAATTATATGTAAGCTAAACAACCTCAATATATTCTCTGTTTGACTTGGTAAATTATGAAGACGCAAAGTTAACCATCACTTCCAATTAACCCGGCCAATTGCAAACACACCATTATCTTTGTCATGGAAACTGGGGTTGCTTGAATTGCAACTTCGCAACAAAGCATTGTGGGAGTCCGAGACTCAAAAAGAGTCCAGTGTAAAAAAAATTGACTGATGTTTCAAACATCATTTCTTACAAAATGGTCAAGTGTACATGAATGATCTGAAACGTTTGTTCATGGCAATGGGAAAATTATGACCAAATCCGTTCTTCACATAAATCTGCAACTATGAAGGTATCTATGGATTCTTGGCCTTAGCCTCGGTCAACAGTTGCTCAAGTTCTCCATTTCGGTAAAGCTTCAAAGTATCTGCACCAAACAGTGAAAGGTAAAGTTCATAAGGTTATCTTTGTGTCATCCACTACAATGGAATCATCTTTGCAGACAGAAACTAAGTAATAATTAACCAATAATTATCATAATGAAGCAGATATAATTTTTTATAGTGTGTAGAGAATATGGAATTAAGCACTTTCATGCCCATCAGCTCAAAGGATGCTCTGAGTCATGTACCTGTACATCCACCAATGTGCTTTGCACCTAATCAAGCAAATGTAATTTTGAATATTAGAATTTTAACCAGAATACATAAAGCAATAAGAAGCACATGGATTGGCAGTGAAATGAATACTTCATTAAGACTTTCCAACTATCAAGAGATACGATATTTCTTACCAATGAAGACGTTAGGAACCGTATGTTGTCCAGTGAGCCTCTCCAGCGCTTTCTGCAATATTCATGTGCTTCTGAATTTTTGAAGTTTTGAATTAATATAAAAAATTAAGCTTCAGCTAAAGCCATTTATTTCAAAATAGCATTATATTTTAAAAAGAGATGATAATGAAGAAGAGATGCTAAAGTTGATGACATTTAACTTGAAAAATGGCTTTAACTGAAGCTTAAACACTCTAGTATTCTCCTGTGTCAATATGTCTCCAGCATGGGGAGAGGCGAGATATTGAGATTTTGAGGATAGGAGGGGAGGAGGGGGAATTGAGAGGGGAGATCTGATTTTGAGGATAGACAAAGATATATATTTGACAACTTCTCTGCTACAATATAAAGGTATTTGACAACCTTCGACGTGCTCTTTGGATTGCCTTATGATAAAATTACCTCCCATTTATGTTGGATAATATGGTGCTTGTAAGCAAAGGAGACATATACTTGGGATGCTTTAGATGATATTTTGCAAGCTTCAACTCCTCAATTAGTTTTTGGAGAGAGGCTTAGTGCCCTCAATACACTGCTACCGTTCGTTCGGTTTCCTCTTATGCCATGAGTTGTTGAATCCTCTCAGATCAGAATCCTCTCCGTCGTCGTCGACCTCGCCCGTCGACCCGACTTCACCGTCAACCGCCGCCTCTACAATTTCCTCGACCGCAAGCTCCTCGTCCCCCGCAACTCGGTCTCCACGCACGACGTCACCGTCGACGCCTCCCTCTTCCCATTGAAGTGTCTCACTGCACAATTCAAGGGGGGGGGGGGGGGAAGACATTTAGTAGGGCACCAGTGTCAAAGCATGAAGTCATGGAAATGACAACATTTCCTAAATCAGTAAAGAAACCATTACCAAACCCAAGTCCAGAGCGTCACATTTCAAAGAATGGTTGGTTAAAATTCATCAAAATTCCACCCAAAGAAGGTAGGTGCCACCAAATAAAGCAAAGAACACTAACCGGCTTCTTGGAGTGTACTATACATGGCTTCTTAGTTCAGCACAATTTTAGGCACAAATCAACAATGAACTTCAAAATGCAGCATCACAGCAACCACAAAGATCACAATTATTCTCTAAAAAAGAAGCAGAAAGAGCCAGATTTGCTCAAACTTAGCATCACAAATTAACTCAAGCATGCACACACATAGAGAGAGAGGACTCAATTTCATCAATAAGCAACATTCCACGCCCTAAATTTAACCATTCGACCAAAAACCCACCAAAATCAGGCAAACCCACAACTTCAAACTCCAAATCAATAATGCACTTTATATTCGAAATCTGAAAACCTTTGTTGCTATCTATTACTTGTAGTTTTCCAACTTACTCTTATATGTTAATGTGCCATTGGCACAACTTCTTAATGTAAAATAGTATAATTTAGTTTTTCTAGCAGTCCCAACTAAAAATAGGATGATAATATATATTTTTAAATAGCATAAAGAAACGAAATTCTACCATGTGGTAAGTTTAATTCCACAAAACACCCATTCCTATCAATTCACCTATAGAACCCATGGATGATTTTTTTCCAATTAAGCAAGAGATTACAATGCAAATTGAATATCTTTGGTAAGCCTAACACTGAGTGGATTTCAGTAGCCAAAACCAGAAGTACAATTTTGCAATTTTACAAGGATAACATATTCATCAGGGATTAAGTATTGAGAAACCCAAAAGTTCAATTTTAGGTTTAGAATTTCACTGTCACAAACACATTAAAATGAAGACGATTATGGACATGCATAAAAATTGAAAATTAAGATAGAAGGAGATAGACCAATTACTCAACAACAAAGAAAAAAGACGGAAACGAAGCAGGTGAAACTGTGGAAGCTAAGTCGGCGGAGGCAGTAGAAGGAATGAGAGAGAACAATTACTCGAGCCGTCGGGCAAGATCGATGAAGTCGACAACGGTGGAAGCGAAGAAGAAATAGAAGCTTGTTTGGAGAGCGAAGCAGAAGTCGATCGAGCGGTGGCCAGTGTAGCATATGAGGGCTAATGGAACTGAAGAAATCCGTGGTTATCACCAACAGTGTTTAAAGGTGAAGCAAGAACATTAATGATGATGTAGGTGAAAGGGTCATCCTCTTCATCGTCTCCTCATAAATGTAGTAATTCTCATAACTGCAGTTTTTTCTCAGCCTCTTCGTCGTCTCTTCCTTAATTGGAGTTGTATTATCCCAGTCTTTAATGGGCCGTTTCAACATCTGGGCCTTGTAAGAATACCACAGAAGGCCTTCAGGCCCGTTTCAGCAAATAGCTAATGTTGTTTGCCATTTAAAAGTTAGCATTCAATGCACAAGAATGCTAACTTTTAAATAGATAGATATAGATAGTAAATTTATTATGATGAAAACAATATAATGAAATAACATAATTGATGCTTTCATTTCCACTCGACAACATGAAATATTATCCAACTTCAAAACATAACACATTAGATTATAAAGTTTAACATTATAAATAATTAAATATCAGTAAAATCATTCAATTATTCTTATATAAAATGTAACTATGTTTTGTACTATAAATATATAACACATTAATATACTTAGTATGTGAATGAAAGTCCAGTGTTATGATGAAATTAAGTTGTGCCTCGTAGTATTTCTAAATAATTTGGAGAACCATTTTCTAGTAGGTTGACCCCGTACGTCGCACGGGCAATATAGTGTTTTAGTAATTTATTTTAAAATTTACTTGTTGAAAAGAATATAAATTACGTAGTTTATTCGCAAATATAAGATTATAAATAATAAATTAAGAGTAAAATATAATTAAGTCTAGAAAAGTATAAATTGTAATGAAGAGAATAATGAATCAATGATATAGCTCTTTTTGGTGTTATAAACTTGTATAATTATTAGTATAATATCTGCACATAAAATTGTACATACCTCGATTCATTATAAATTAAAAAATATGTTTATAAATTAATTATTTTTCTTGACTTAATTGCTAAAATCATCATACTTTAATATACCTTAAGAAACAACATTTTTTTATTGTTTAACACCACCTAATTTTATATAGAAAATACCACATCTTTCAAAAATATTATAATTTATTATTTTAGAAACATCTAATGTTGTATTTTTCGTGTAAGACAACTACCCAAAGTACTCAGACAGTTTCCAAATTGTTTTTCCTATTTTCCCCTTTTTTCCGTTCTTCCCCTTGCTGGATGTTGTTAGGTCTATTATGCTGGAGCAGGAGACCGAAGGCTCCTCCAACCTACAAATATGTAAGAACATGTTCCAATTCAACGATTCCTAACCCCCTTTTCAAAAAGAGCTGGCAAATCCACTGCAGAGCCCCTTTTTAAAAACCCATCTCCTATCTCAAAGCAAATGATTTTTCCTGTTTTCAAGTCCTCCAATTAAAGAATCCCCTTTTCTTGATTTCTGGGTTCATTCTATCTTTGGAGGTTGGATTTCAGATTTGGGGGCAGGAGCAGGGAGAGCTTCAAAATCTAGCTCAGATGAAGGTGGGATTGGTAGTGTCCTGACATTCGAGGATTCCAAGCTCTAACTATTATGCTCACTGGTTTGCTTTTGGGATTTTTCACTCTGGCATTGAAGGTTATTCTCTCGTGTTTTTCTTCTTCTTTCTGTTTGGAAATTTAGTATTCTGTTGTTATTTTTGCAGTTTTTTTTGTTCTTGATTGCCCTTCTGTTTGTGGTAGATTTGTGTTTGTTGATGGATCTATTGGCAATCTTCTTGTTTCTGGATTTTTATTGTGATTTTTTACTTGTGTGCTAAATTATTTTGATTTTTCTTTTATTATGTTGCAAATTTGTAATGGAAGAGAGAATTAGGGTACTGGAACTTACTAATGCTTGGTTTAATGCTTTGAAATATGCAATATCACGCTTAAAACCCCCATGAATTGGATTATCATACCTTATACCAAACCTCCATTTGGCTAATTCCAACCCATAAGAAAGCATAGGAAAAAAAATCAATCATAGAGCTAATTAAACACTATGATATGCAGTATGGAGTTCCAAGTACCTGATGGCGAAATATAAGCCAAATTTCACATAATATATTTTTCTTGTCTCATGATAACTTGGATGTTATTTGGAGGTTGTTATACTTGTTGCATTGCCTTCTTTCACTCTACTCGGATTTTGTTGACTGAATTAAGGTATCTTTAATCATGGATGCCTTGAAAGATGGGTTTTTGGTGTTTGATGTATGCACTTCACTAATTTGCTTATGTAAGGGAGAAAAGGAAATTGGTTTGTGTCGTAGTGGAGGTTCAATTCCGTACAAACTGGTAATTGCTTGATGGATGAGGTATGGTAATCCTCGAATAAATGTGGTTCTAGTGGTTTGCTTCATGCTTCATTTTACATCTCATTTTCTACTTCTCTATTCACTGTTTTTTCAAGTGGTGGGGAGATTATATTCTTTGTTGTTAAATATTAGTATATACATGAAATAAGGTGCATATGTTAGAGTCCAATATTATCATTTGTGTATATTAAATTGAGTACAGTTTATTATGTTGAATTATCATTTGAGTCTTTTTTTTGTTGGAGAAAATAAATAACAAAGTATTGGTTGCATACATTGTGATCGCCAACAATGTATTCGGTGCCAGTGTATTTCCCAAATGAGTTTGGTGCATCCCATTTCCAACACTCCATGACTTTCATTGTGGCCACAACCCCTTCACACAATTGATCGAGATATAAATATGTTTCTTCCTTTGCATTGTCTTTTGGCTTCAGATTGAGTCGGTGGATTCTGTTAAATCCATGATGGCCTTCCCCTTCCCTTTGCTTGTGTTTGTGGATTATGTGTTTTTGGATTATGTTGTGGGTGCTGGGAATCTGGTTTTAAATTTGTGTAAGAGGTACTGCATGAAGGGTTCATTGTTTGATGTGTGTGCCTAGCTATATTTGCTTCATTGCTTGTTTGTTTTATTGGTTGATTGTCTTTATCTCCTTGTTCATCTGCACATATTAAGAAAGCCCAAGTTTCAGGTAAGTGCAGATTGAAAGCCATGGATTGTTAGTTTGAAATGATTGCACACATAACTTCAAATTACCTTTCGTTTATAAGGTGGCATTCTACGAATTGAGATTCATCCTTAGTGGGCCTGATCTTCCCGTAATTGATTGCACAACCTATGACATCTTTCAAATGAAATTGGGGTAAGTTGGCATGAATTTCTGTTTTCACGGTAATAGCAATTTTGGGAGCTAGGTAAGTTTCTACCTTTTGTGAACCCATGCCATCAGATGTCTTTTTTGCTTGTTTGGAATTACATGAATTGACTAGGCCTGCTATGGGTGCCTTTCAGTCCTTGTTTTTTGTGCAAAGGCGACTACCGAGCGGGTTGTACAGAAGCACATGAATCCATTTTATCTGTGGGTGGTAATTTGCTGTGGAAGCTGGTATGCGGTTATACATGTGAGTTCAATATGAAGGGCTATTTAAATGGGTATGTGAGGTCTTCCCAATTGATTTGCAGTTAAGGTGAGGGCAACCCAAAGGATGAGGAGTTGAGGCTGAGAAATTAAACTGTAACAACCGTTTTGATGTTGTACAACCTTTGAACTTCTTCCGATTTAAATATAGGTGTAGTGTTGTGCAGCTTTTGATGTTGTACAACCGTTTGACTTGACTCTCTTTCTTTTTTCTTTCTTTTTTGTCAACAATTTTAATTGTTTTTTTTTTGAAAAAAAAATGTTTAATTGTTGTATGTGCATTAATGGTTAAATTTTGTATACACCTAAAATTGGGTTCAATTTCTTTCAGCAAACACATTCACACGTGCAGTAGGAGTCCGCACATGCATGTATGGCCTAATATCTAATTGTAATTTTTTGTCTTCTCAAATCATTTGTTGGTCCAATATGTGAGGGTAAAACATATTGTTCAACTCTATTGTGAAGCAGAACAACTATAGAGATTGAAGTGCAGCATTAATAAGGGTAAAAAAACTCAACTTTTATATAACAAAACAATTATAGAGAATTGAAGTGGAACATTAATGAGAGCAAGAAAGCCAACTTTTAAATAGATATAGATGGTAGGTTAGATGTATATATAGATTAAAGGAGGAGACTTGCCAAGTCAAGTTTTCTTTTTCGTTTTTTATTTAAAAAAATTACTCTAAATAATACCAACTATAAACTTTAAATCAAAAATATTACGAACTTTAAAATTTATAAAAACGTACCTAAACTATGACAATATAAACCAAAAATGACATGAACATATTTTTTCGGTGAATTTTTTAACGAGTATGTTGAGATGAAGCCGAAAATGTAATTTGTAAAAAACGAGTATGTTGAGTATGTTGTGGTTTGTTTAAAAAGTGATATGTCAAAAAATATATTTGATTTTCTTTTATTCGTGTTACTGTAAGATATGAATTACTGATATTGGTTTGTGTATTTTTATTTTATTTTATTTTATTATTATATAAATGATGTGTAATTTGATGTATTAAACGGAAATATGACAACTCATTTTTCCAACTCTACATCCGTAAACCCGCCAGAACATTCACTGAAAAATATGATCATACCATTCTAGTTAATATTGACATAGTTTAGGTATATTTTTATAATTTTTAAAATTCGTATTGTTTTTTTTAAGCTGTAGTCGATATTATTTAAAGTTATTTTTCCTTTTTTATTATAAATCATCATCATACTGTATGTTTTTACTTATTTATTTTTTTCTTAAAGAAGAAAGGCCATTGCCCGTCACCATTGCCACCACCTTGGTCTCCGCCACTGAAACAATCGTCCGCCGCGTCAGCGCCGCCTTGTCGATTCCGTGCCTCGATCAACGACGACTCAATTACCGATTGCAAAAGATGCGAACTTGGCCACTTAAATTGGTTCCATATGTTACGGATTATTCGAATGAGATTGAATTAGAAGATGATAGAGATAGGAGAAGAATTTGATGTTCAATGATTAACAACAAACTCACGAATTAAGAGCGAAATCCCATAGAAGAGAAAGGAATTCGAGCTGCTTGATTCCAGAACTGCCCAGACGAGGGAAAGATTACAAGAAGAATTGTGTTTGGAATTGATGATTTACAATTTTCCTCTCAATCGGTATTTATCCTATACACAAACCCTTTCTAACCGATTTAACAGCCTTGCACGTGCCTTACACGTGCCACTAATTTGTTACAACCAATTACCTGTAACAAATCTCCCTGTCCTCGAAAAGCTTGACCTCAAGCTTTAAAATCTGGAAAACGCTGGAGTAGATCATAAAGGTACTCCCAAGTGGCTTCCTCCAAGGGTTGATTTGCCCATTTCACCAGTACTTGAGTGGCTGCTCTTCCTTGCCGATTCACCATACGACGCTCAACAATAGTTTCAAGCTCTTTGACAAACACATCAGGAAGAACAGATGGGAGTTCGTTAGCAGAGGCCGAGGATCCCACATGCTCTTTAAGCTGTGATACATGAAACACCGGATGAATCCTGGAGCTCTGTGGCAATTCGAGTTTATAAGCCACCTTCCCACAAGTATCTATAATCTTGAAGGGGCCAAAGTACTTAGGTGCAAGCTTATGATTACTGCGCTGCACTAGACTTTGTTGTCGATATGGTTGCAGTTTAACAAAAACCAAATCCCCAATCATAAATGATCTCTCAGTCCTGTGCTTGGAAGTAACCTGTAACATCCTATTCTGAGCTTTTAGCAAATGAAACTTCAACAACTGAATCATGTTCTCACGCTCCTGCAAACTTCTCGCAACAACCTCCACTTTAGATTCACCAGGTAAGTATGGAAGGTAGACAGGAGGTTTCTGACCATATACGACTTCAAATGGGGTCATCATAATGGAAGAATGATAAGTAGTATTATACCACAACTCAGCAAGAGGTAACCACTTACTCCATAAGTGTGGTATGTCACTAGTCATACAACGAAGGTATGTTTCCAAGCAGCGATTGACAACCTTTGTCTGTCCATCAGTCTGTGGATGGTAAGCACTAGAGAGGTTCAATTGCACCCCTTGTAAGGTAAAGAGTTCCTTCCAGAACTCACTGAGAAAGATAGCATCTCGATCGCTGGTAATAGAGGTAGGAAAGCCGTGCAACTTGAAAACATGATCAAGATAACACTGTGCAACAGAAGTCGCAGTGTAAGGATGACGCAGGGCCATGAAGTGTGCAGCTTTGCTCATACGGTCAACCACTACAAAAATGACTGTCTTACCAAAGGACATAGGAAGCCCATCTATAAAATCCATTATCACATCACACCACACAACATCAGGAAGAGGTTGAAGTTTACCAGGATATGCAGAGTTATCATATTTACTCTGTTGACAAATCACACAGCTTCGGATAAATTGATGCACCTCCCTGTTCATGCCCTTCCAATAGAACAAATTTTTGACCCTATTCAATGTGGCATCCCTGCCTGAATGACCACCAACTCCTGAACCATGGAGCCACATAAGCAGTTTATTCTTAAGATCAACTGAATTAGGAATAACTATCTTGTTCTTCCTTCTCAAAATGCCACTGACCCAGCTATAATGCTTCTTTGCATTCGGATTGTCAACCAATTCAGCAATGACCTGCTTCAGAATCACGTCCTCATCATAAGCTGCTTTAATGTCCATGAGAAAATCAGACTGTAAGGTAGATAAGGCCATGGACAAAATCTCAGAACCTTCAAGTCTGGATAAAGCATCTGCAACCAAGTTTTCCTTGCCTTGCTTATACTGTATCTCATAGTCGAATTCAAGCAATTTTGGCATCCACTGTTGTTGGATTGGTGTATTAAGCCTTTGCTCCAACAAGTACTTCAAACTCCGCTGGTCAGACTTTATGATAAAATGTCTATGGAGTAAATAATGCCTCCATTTCTGTACTGAAAAGACCACAGCCAACAATTCCTTTTCATAGATGGACAAATGAAGCTCCTTCCCTCTCAAGTGTCGACTAATGTAGGCCAAGGGATGACCTTCCTGCATTAAAATTGCCCCAATGCCATAGCCACAAGCATCAGTCTCCACAATAAACAGCTTGTTGAAGTCAGGAAGTGACAAAACTAGAGCCTCACACAGTGCCACTTTCAATGCATTGAAGGCTTGTTCTGCCTCTTCAGTCCACTCAAAACAATTCTTCTTCAGAAGTTGATTCAGTGGTCGAGCAATAACCCCAAACCCCTTGACAAACCTCCTGTAATAGCATGTTAACCCCAAAAAACCTCGCAACTGTTTAAGGGTCTTAGGTGAAGGCCATTGTTGAACAGCTCTAATCTTACCAGGATCTGTGGATACACCAGCAGCTGATATGAAGTGTCCAAGGTACTCAACCTTATTCACAGCGAACTCACACTTACTAGCCTTGGCAAAGAGTTTAGCTGTCCTTATGACTAAAAATACATGTCTAAGATGATCTACATGAGCTTCCAATGACTCACTGTGGATTAAAATGTCATCAAAAAATATCAACACACACTTTCTGAGAAATTCTTTGAAAACTGAATTCATCAAATACTGAAAAGTTGCAGGGGAATTTGTCAAGCAAAAGGGCATAACAACATATTCATAGTGCCCTCCATGAGTCTTAAAAGTTGTCTTATGTATATCTTCAGTGTGCATCCTAACTTGGTGATACCCAGCTCTCAAATCTATTTTAGAAAAGATCTGTGAACCCCCAAGCTCGTCCACCTCAATCCAAGGAATGGGAAATCTATCCTTGATTGTAGCTTCATTGAGCCTTCTATAATCAACACACATACGCCATGACCCATCTCTTTTCTTAACCAATACCACAAGAGAAGCAAAAGCACTCAAACTATTCTGTATCACCCCAGAACTGAGCATATCCTTCACCATGTTGTCAATCTCATCCTTTTGTGCTACAGCATACCTATAGGGCCTTTGATTGATCGGATTAGTGCCAGCCAACAGAGAAATCCTGTGATTATGTCCTTCTCGCCAAGGAGGTAAGGACTTTGGCTCCATAAAAATGTCTGCAAACTCCTCTAACAGTGCTTGAATAGGAGCACATGTATGAGGTTTAGCTGCTGCCTCGCCTAGACTGTTTAACTCCATTCCCATCTGCACAGGTTGGACACATAACAGAGCTAGTTGCATACTGTTGTCAACATGTTTGTTGATGGATTTGGCCTTTACTTCCCTTACAAAACCTGACTGCATACCATGTAAAACAACCTTCCTTGCCCCAACCTTGAATTCCATTGTCAAGGTTTTAAAATTCCACATAACCGATCCTAATGTCTCAAGCCACTGAATTCCAAGTACCATGTCACAACATCCCAATGGTAAAACGATAACCTCAGCCTTAAAAGGAATATTCTGAAATGTCTAGCTGAAGTTTTCCACCTTAGTGGTGACCTCAATGGCATTGCCATCCGCTACTGTGACCTTAGTCACAGTCTGAAGTGGAGTCAACCTACACCCTAACTTCATAGCCATTGATCTATCAATGAAGTTATGTGTGGAACCTGAATCAATGAGAATAAAAATACTTCTCTTCCCAGACATTCCCCTCACTCTCATTGTCCTATAGCCAGTAATTCCAGCCATAGCATTGACTGAAATCTCAACCTTCTCCTCAGACTGTAAGAGTGATTCTTCCTCACACACAGATTCCTCCTCACTAACATTCTCATTGTCCACGTCCACCATGAACAACTGAGTTTTCTCGTGTTTCAAATAATGCTCAGGAGTGTACTTCTCATCGCAGAAATAACAGAGTCCTTTGGCACGTCTTGCACTCATTTCCTCCTGGGATAACAACTTCTTGCTACTCGGCTCAACTGGCTTCCCAAGAACTGAAATCTTGGCTTCACCTTGCCAATCCTTCTTCTGAAAAGATGGCTTACTAGAACTGAAAGAAGTCTTGCCCGAATTACTAGTGTTCCAAGATCGTCGAGGGTGTGCTGATTCATAAAGCTTCCCCAGCATGAAACATTGTCGAATCGATGAAGGTTGGAACATGCGTACATGCATCTGTGTGTCCACACGAAGGCCAGCTAAGTAAGCACTTACCAAATAATCTTCAGGCAAGCGCACACGAGTCCTAATCTGCTCAAACTTACTGTGATAGTCAACAATCCCTTCTGTTTCCTGTAAGTTCTTTAAATCTGCAATCGGATCATCAAGAATTTCCCCAAACCTTTCCAATATAACCTCTCTGTAACGTTTCCAATCCAACAACAAATTTGGTTCAGACAAAATCAAGGATTGATGCCAACTCGCAGCTATATCCTCAAAGTGAATTGTGGCCAACTGAATCTTAAGGTGATCCGGAGTAAAATCAATGGCGAAAAATTGCTCACACTTGAAAAGCCATTCCTTAACCTTCTCTCCATTAAATCGGGGAAAATCAAGCCGTGATAAACGCGTTAAAGCAGAATATGGAGGAAGATTATTACCGGATCTCCGATTAGGTCCCTATCTCTGAGTTTCTTGATGCTGACCTATATCAATCGTTGTTGGATCCATTCGTGGTAAAATCGGCGAACGATCTTGTTGCGAATTGACCGGTGAAGCATTCTTTTGAAGCAACCGAATGGCTCAAACATCTCGGCGATGCGTCCATCCAATTTGACATCCAGAGAAGAAATTCTTGAGTCCAAGAGATTCTCGAATTTGGAAGACAACACTTCATCCACTTCTCGCAGCGTGGATTCCTTCAACACAGCTTGCGCTCTTGTTTCAGCCATGGAAACACCTCAGAAACGTGCTAGCAATCTGATACCTATGTTACGGATTATTTGAATGAGATTGAATTAGAAGATGATAGAGATAGGAGAAGAATTTGATGTTCAATGATTAACAACAAACTCACGAATTAAGAGCGGAATCCCATAGAAGAGAAAGGAATTCGAGCTGCTTGATTCCAGAACTGCCCAGACGAGGGAAAGATTACAAGAAGAATTGTGTTTGGAATTGATGATTTATAATTTTCCTCTCAATCGGTATTTATCCTATACACAAACCCTTTCTAACCGATTTAACAGCCTTGCACGTGCCTTACACGTGCCACTAATTTGTTACAACCAATTACCTGTAACACCATAATCTAATTTATGGGGGTTCGAAGAAAGTTGGAACTTCATATCGAAATGTTGTGTGGAATTCTTGAATGAACTGGGAAGGGGGCAAGTGTCGCCACTGGGTATTGAATGGCAAGCAAAATAAAATTTGGTTAATTACTAAGGGCAATAATGTCAATTTATTCTTAGACAGTAGTAACTCGATGTAAAATGGGAAGGATGATACTGTCGATAAAATGAGTAGGTTAGTAGGTTACGTGTTATGATTGGAGCAAATAAATGAGTGGACAACACCCATTAATGAACATTTATCTATACGTAAGAGCTACTTGCGCCCTGACACGGTGCAAACATGTCAATGGAACACGCATTGCCGCGCACACTGTGTCAGTGGCGCACGACACTCACTGTCGCGCGACAGTGAGTGTCGGCCGGCGCCGGCGGTGGGTGCCGGTGAAATTCGCGTGCCCTGGGCGCCGCGTGGAAGGAGTTTGATCTGGCGCCGCCGCGCGGTGGTGGTACCGGGAGTTCGATCTCGTCGGTGATGGTTTTAGGATTTAGGATTTAAGGTTTAGGGTAGAATATTCGGTGGATTTCAATCAGAATTATTGTTGCGTCCGTGAATGAATTACTTTCGGTGGATTTCAATCACAATTGTTCGGTGAATTTTAAGAACCCGACTCGACCCGAACCTGACTCGATATTTTTTAAGACTCGATATAATTTTAAAATTCAATATTTTTTAAATATCAAAGAAGAACTCGACTCGACCTAAACCCGACCCGAACTCAACCCAAAAATTTGTACGACTCGATCGATCCACCGCCGGCCACCTCCGACATTCACCGCCGGCACCCGCCACCGCGCGCAAATAGTATTTGCCTTATCTATATGAAAGTATGGGTGATGATTGGTCAATAACCATTACATGATCCAGCAAATGAATGGTTGAGATTAAACATAAGTTTGTATTGATACGTACCATGCATGTATTTATTTTATGTTTATTTATTTATTGTTTAATGTGTTATCTTGAAGTTTGAACAGATCTGTTTATTATCACAAATTTGCTCCATACGACATACCCGAAACAAATGTTAATTGAGAAAAATTAACTTGTTTGGCTGTAAGTGGAGAAATCTCATGAATTTCCACGGAAAGACCCGAAACAAATGTTAATTGAGAAAAATTAACGGGGACGGGGATTTGGTAGAGACGGGGACAACTTTAGCTCACCACATGGGGATGGGGATGAGGACGAAGAATGCTTTTCTAAACAGGAATAGAAACGGGGATACTACTCCTCACCCCGAACCCGTCCATTGACATGCCTAGACTTGACCCTGAAAATATCCTCACTTTCGGACTTTGACCCAATATATTTGGGGTCTGCCTATATGCACATGAAATAGTGTCTAAATGCACACTATTTCGTGCGCTTAAATTAGCAGTACAAGTCGGTGCGCTTATATTAGCAGCACAAGGGCATAATTGGCAAAAAATGGGAAAAATTCATTGCCTTGTGCTACTAATGTAAGCGCACAAGCTACAGTAGTTGTGCGCTAACATTAGCAGCACAACTTCTGTAGCTGTACTGGAAATGGGCTTGTAACGCAGCCCAATTCCAGTACAAGATGTGCTGCTAATGTTAGCGCACAACTACTATTGTGCGCTAACATTAGCCGCACAAGCACTGTTCATTATCCGTTGCGAAAAAATCCCACCGTATGTGCGGTAATTGTTAGCGTACAAACGGTCATTTTTCTAACGGTCGAATTTTCAGCCTATAAATACACACAATCATTTCCTTTGTCTTCCACACCAAATCACAACATTCAACATGTATTATTCTAATGATGAAAGCGAGGAATGCGATTGGGTACAAGCTCGAGAAGATGAAGAAGCAGACGAAGAATTGAACGACTCTTGGTTGTCGGGTTGCAAAGACGAAGGAGATGATGGGATCCGAGCGGGGATTTCTTCACGGCTAGTATTGAAATAATTAAGGCTTCTTATTTAATTAAAGTTATGTAGACTATATTAAATTGTTATTTAGCACGTTGTCAGTAGCAAAAAGTATTATGTGGGGCATTCTCGTATCGCCATGATCATAAAACACGTTCTGTGCATATAAGTTTGGAGAGCAGCTATGATTAATAAACCTTCCCACATTTCCATATTTTGTTGCATCAATGGTGAAATCCGAATCTGCCACTACTTCCTGGGACCTTGATGTAGCATCATGAACGAGACACGAAAGACGATCGTGGGTTAGAGTGATCATTGCGGTTCTGGCCAATATCAAACATATACTAATCATTGTGTTATCAAACAGAACTGACAATGATGAGTATATGTTTGATGTTGGCCAGAACCACAACTTTATCTAGGAAGGTCTTTCAGGTCTCATTCATGATGCTGCATGAAGGTCCGAAGAAGTAGTGGCAGATTCGGGTTTCACCATTGATGAGCAAAATATGGAAATGTGGGAAGGTTTATTAATCATAGTTGCTCTCCAAACTTATATGCACAGAACGTGTTTTATGATCATGGCGATACGAGAATGCCCCACATTGACCACATAATACTTTTTGCTACTGACAACGTGCTAAATAACAATTTAATACAGTCTGCATAGCTTTAATTAAATAAGAAGCCCTTAATTATCTTCTCCATTTAACTAGTATTTTTCCATATAATAGCCCGTGCTTCGCACGGGCCATTTATATAGAATTTTATATTTTAGCTAAATTATCATATTTCTTAATATTTATTTTAAATGTTAAAATTACAAGTATTATCAAACACGTAGAGTAGTAAATTGCCTTTAATGTAGGATGACACTGTTTTTCTGATTTTTTTTATAAGGTAATAATCATATGTTTGGTAGAACATTCTCACTTTGAGGGTTGCAACAAAATGTCATTTTCAAATTGGTTGTTTGAGGATTCTCACTTTGTTAAAGAGATTTCTCACGGTGACAAAACTAAATTAACAGATAAAAGAAGATGTCAAATATATTTATTAAATTGTTCTTCTCCAAATTTTCAACGATAAATTATATGTAAGCTAAACAACCTCAATATGATCGTCCAACAATATTCTCTGTTTGGCCTAGTTCCACAGTTGAAGCATTTCCTGCAGGAATCGAGATGTGCTTTAGTTGTCAGCTTAAACGCTACAACTGATGAGGTACCTACTATCATTTGTCTTTCATTCAGAATGAACAGAATCCAGAAACAAACATTGTTTTATGAACATTTTCAGATCAGAAACTGGATCATGCCAATAAACCGGAAGTACAACTTGAACTTGCTCCTAGGGACACTTGGAGAAGAATTGCGTCACAAACACAAGTACAAAGTTTTGTTTGAAATTGTAATGCTTTTGGGAGTGAACGACAGGTGAGCTTCCTTGCCCCTAAAAATCTATGGCATCTTTTATTTGTATTCATTTTAACTTAATTTTTCACCATCAATATTGTGCAGCATGGACGATGCAAAAAGAATCATTGATCTTGTTCAGGGAATCCCTTGCAAAATCAACCTTATATCATTCAATCCCCATAGCGGATCGCTCTTCAAACCGATAAGTGAAGAGTAGATGATTGAGTTCCGAAATATATTAGTTGCAGCCGGCATCACAGTCTTGATGAGACCAAGCAGAGGAGATGATAAAATGGCTGTATGTGGGCAGCTAGGAAAGCCTGGTGATATTCAAGCACCTTTGCTTCGAATTCCTGCTCAATTTCAATACGCGGTAAAAGCCTGACTACAATCAGCATCACTCTGAAAAGTCCATTGGCTTCAGATCAATCAGATGGTTAAAGTGTACATGGGTTTCCTGGAAAAAGGCGACCTCATGAGTCATGATGCAAGTTTGAGTGGTAAGAGATATGGTTTGAGTATACAGGATTCTTGATTGGCTGCAGTGTTGTATTCATTTTGATATGTAAAATCAACCATTTTTTGGTATACAAAACAATTTGTTACCATTTCCATTTTCTAACCGAAGATGAAACTTTGAAATATCATAATTATAATGACTATACCCTGTCAAAATGATGCAAGCAAGGTTGTTGAAATGATGTAAAAAATCACATGTAATACAAAATATAATATAATTATATCCTAGTCATATAAAATCTTAGCGTTTCATCTAGTTTGTTTACTAAAAAGATTGACTTTGAGAGATAAATGCTAATGTAAAGTTTACACAGAAGGTGACTATATGTAATTTCATTTATATGAGCATATCATAAAAATATTTTCAGACTTGTACCTAACCATGCAACTTCTTTCTCCCACTCTGATTGGATCCTCCTGGTTTCTTGTTTTGCGTCATTGAACGATGTTTTTAGTTCCTTCAGAGCAATGAGGACAGAGACATGCAATGCTAAGTAAGAACTATTTATAAGTTCAGATCAATTGGTTTACCATTTGTTTGGTGCAAGAAGCAAGAAAGTAATTGCATGCCTTTGTAATTGAAATGAGAATGACAGATGGAATATTCAATCAACTTATAAAAAGTTACAGATACAATCAAAGCTAGAATCCAAATTATCCACATATCATGCATCAAAATAGATAAATAAATAATTATGCATACCTCAATTTGTTTTTGTTGGCCTTCAATCACTTCCTTGTAGTCAACAGAGTTGGCCTTCAATCACTTTCTGTTGGCCTTCAATCACTTCATGTTGAATCATGTGACAGAAAGAGTCAACTATTCGTATAAATATGTATTTCTTGGTCCTGAAAGCTTAAATAAAGGAACCAAGGTATTGAAATGGAATGGCATACCTCAAAACCAAGTATTGATAACCTCTCTTCATTTACAGCAGGTATACAGCTCCTGAAAGTTACATAAGACTCTGTATTGGCTATATTCTGTTTCAAAACTCTGCCTGAAGAAGTGCTTTCCTCATTAGAGTTTAATTCTAGATTTTCATTCTCCAGTGATGCTCCAAGGGTAGAACGGCCCGTTTTTGCCTTTTTATTGTTGGTTTCTTTTGCTTCATCTCTAATTTTAACACAGTTCAAAGGAATACGGTATCCTGTTTCACTGCAACGATATTTTTCTTCATTCTACGAGAATCATATCAAACAAAGAGTATTGTGAGAAAAGGTACCAGCTGCAAATATTTATATCCGGCATTTACATCTCTATCTAGAGTAGCACTAAACATGTATCAAATGAATAGCATCATGCCTATTTTGTTAGCAATTGCAAACATAAATTCTTCAGAATTTAGTTATTGTTCCAGATCTTTAGATTGAAGACCAAGGTACGCATCTAGTGCTTAAGATCTGTGTTTCCAGGAAGAACAACAATTCTACTAATTATGATTGTACACTATGCAAAGTTGCTAGAATTAGATTATGAAACTCGCATATTCTGATTGCACACTGATGAGAGTGAATTTAAACATTTAAGTTGTCACATGTAAATTTGGTCAGATGAACTGTCGCATGAATTGTGGAAGAAAGAAACAATAGATCCAGAATATCTAAAGCCAATCTGGAGCTCTAGTTCTCCTATCTAGATCATCAATTCAAGTCTAGAAGAATCAGACAAATTTCAGGTTACAACGGAAGGAGAAACCTAATATCTCATTATCAAATTGCGATATAAAATGATTCGACAGACAAAATTATACGAACTGTTGCTATAAAAATTGAATCGAAATCAATAATCAAGAAGCCAAAACAAACATCACATAGTGAGAATCACAAAAAATACATTCTCATAATACTGACAGGGAACGCAAGCACCAGAAGGAGAGCATTCGAAAGTAGTATTACCACCTCCATGAGTCTCTCTAAACCCTAGAAGCGTCCTGTGCGGTATACCTCTAACCTCTTCTTGTAATATCCCACATTTTGTATGGGTAAATTTTGAATTTTATTAAGCCATATTGCGAGTCAGATTTATTTCAGGAAAAGATGAACATTCTGTGTAATGTTTAATCTCTGTAATATTTTCTGAGCAATATAAAATACAGTTAACGTATTTTCGGGCTAAAAGATCGTTCGCGTACAAATATATTTAACCCGGAGTTAAAAACATTTTACCACTTAAGGTAAAAACGACAAAGGAGTCGGAGGGGGACAGATCTGGCCTTGACCGCACCCCGCGGTGAAGGGCGTGCCGCACCCCACGGCAAAGGCCAGCAGCGAAGACGAAGCAGCTTCGTCACCGCACCCCTGCCGCACCCCCACCGCACCCCGCGGTGGCCTATGTCACTCGACAGTTGCAGGGCAACTTGGCAAGGCTACTTCGTAGCCTTGGTGACTTGCCTTGGCTACGTTTCTGAGGCCGGGACACCTCCTCCTTGCCTCCTCCAGCTAGTGTGCAGCATGTTTGGGGTATTTATAGAGGAGAGGTGGGTGAGAATCGAGCCACAAGAGGTCTCCTCCATCATCTTCTATCTCAGACAAACCTCCATTGAAGCAAGTTGAAGCTTCGTTTGAGAGCTAATCCGAACCCTTTTGAGAGCGATAAGAGGTGATCCTTAGAGGAGGTATAAGGCTTAAGAAGGTGGGAAAACAAACCAATAACAAATCGAAGTCGAATCGATCGATTTGGGTAAGTAATTCTTCCCGAAAACTTGCTGAACTTTGCCTCTGTTGTCACCACCGCACCCCGCGGCAGCCACTACCGCACCCCGCGGTGAGATCTGGCGCGCCCGCGGCGAGCTGCGTTCGTGGTGTGTTCTTGGGTGTTGGTTGGCCGAGGCTTGGTTCTTTTGAACCCCTTTGATTCTTATTCCTTTAGATTCAAATATGTAGATATTGAATCTAACTTAGGGTCTCGTTATGGGTCGTTCCTTAGGGATTTGTTATCCAGGATCTGTCCCAGTTTCGGACCCAGGAAACTGTCGTCTCTAAAGCGTGTTCAAACTTTCGTCTGATCTAAGGCAAGTGGCGGTTCGCTCTTGCTTATCATTCCATATTTCCATTGATTATCAATTGCTTAATTGTTAATTAAATTGGAATGATTTATTGAATTGTTGGGAACAGTTTTACTAAATGATATAAAAGGAATATGATATTATAACAGGTTGTATATCTGTTAGAACAACGCTATTATAAATATATATTTTGGCCTGAGGGCTTTGATATGATTATTGTTGTGCTTGGACTGTTTAGTTAGCACGAGTATTCGTAGGAGCGATGGACTAATTGAGGTCTAGTCGTTTCTTGATAATGGAAATGGTGCTAAGAGTTCTAAACTCAAAGACCATTTGGTGGGTCATGACCTTTCTCTATACTCGGGTATAGAGATGGTGGCACGAAGCTGGTGCTACAAACTTGGGATTTGTCCCTATCAGAAGTATGTCCCGCTGTCGGCAGGCATATAATTAAAAGCCTATAACGTGGTGTGCATTTTGGAATTTAATAAGATAAGTGCCCGAGCGCACATGATTAATAAACCTCAGACGAGTAGTACAGTTAGGGAATAGTGCAGCTAGGAAAGCTCGTCTTGACTTTGATCAGAGTACCGTTCTCTTTCCAAAATGGATTCGCATTAAGCGGTGAGGTTGGTCGTGAACCGAAACATCAAGTCATTTTTGAACACTTGTATGATTAATTAATGTTCCCCAAAATTTGTCATACTTCCGATAAGACTCAATCTTTTGGAGTCTTCTTTGGGATTGATTGTTGTGACACCCGGTCTTCCAGAATCTTCTCTTGTTCATGCTGCTTAATATATTCCAGTGGGAGTATGATGGTTGACTATCGTCATCGGTTATTATTCGAGAAGCGATGAGTCTAACCTAATATGACTGCTTCGAACCACTCTGCTTTATACCCTTGCATAGGCCGAGGCTTGGTTCAAAAGAACCAAGCCTCGGCCAACCAACACCCAAGAACACACCACGAACGCAGCTCGCCGCGGGCGCGCCAGATCTCACCGCGGGGTGCGGTAGTGGTGCCGCGGGGTGCGGTGGTGACAATAGAGGCAAAGTTCAGCAAGTTTTCGGGAAGAATTACTTACCCAAATCGATCGATTCGACTTCGATTTGTTCTTGGTTTGTTTTCCCACCTTCTTAAGCCTTATACCTCCTCTAAGGATCACCTCTTATCGCTCTCAAAAGGGTTCGGATTAGCTCTCAAACGAAGCTTCAACTTGCTTCAATGGAGGTTTGTCTGAGATAGAAGATGATGGAGGAGACCTCTTGTGGCTCGATTCTCACCCACCTCTCCTCTATAAATACCCCAAACATGCTGCACACTAGCTGGAGGAGGCAAGGAGGAGGTGTCCCGGCCTCAGAAACATAGCCAAGGCAAGTCACCAAGGCTACGAAGTAGCCTTGCCAAGTTGCCCTGCAACTGTCGAGTGACATAGGCCACCGCGGGGTGCGGTGGGGGTGCGGCAGGGGTGCGGTGATGAAGCTGCTTCGTCTTCGCTACTGGCCTTTGCCGTGGGGTGCGGCACGCCCTTCACCACGGGGTGCGGTCAAGGCCAGATCTGTCCCTCTCCGACTCCTTTGTCGTTTTTACCTTAAGTGGTAAAATGTTTTTAACTCCGGGTTAAATATATTTGTACGCGAACGATCTTTTAGCCCGAAAATACGTTAACTGTATTTTATATTGCTCAGAAAATATTACAGAGATTAAACATTACACAGAATGTTCATCTTTCCCTGAAATAAATCTGACTCGCAATATGGCTTAAGAAAATTCAAAATTTACCCGTACAAAATGTGGGATATTACAAGAAGAGGTTAGAGGTATACCGCACAGGACGCTGCTAGGGTTTAGAGAGACTCATGGAGGTGGTAATACTACTTTCGAATGCTCTTCTTCTGGTGCTTGCGTTCCCTGTTAGTATTCTGAGAAGGTATTTTTTGTGATTCTCACTATGTGATGTTTGTTTTGGCTTCTTGATTATTGATTTCGATTCAATTTTTATAGCAACAGTTCGTATAATTTTGTCTGTCGAATCATTTTATATCGCAATTTGATAATGAGATATTAGGTTTCTCCTTCCGTTGTAACCTGAAATTTGTCTGATTCTTCTAGACTTGAATTGACGATCTAGATAGGAGAACTGGAGCTCCGGATTGGCTTTAGATATTCTGGATCTATTGTTTCTTTCTTTCCACGATTCATGCGACAGTTCATCTGACCAAATTTACATGTGACAACTTAAATGCTTAAATTCACTCTCATCAGTGTGCAATCAGAATATGCGAGTTTCATAATCTAATTCTAGCAACTTTGCATAGTGTACAATCATAATTAGAAGAATTGTTGTTCTTCCTGGAAACACAGATCTTAAGCACTAGATGCGTACCTTGGTCTTCAATCTAAAGATCTGGAACAATAACTAAATTCTGAAGAATTTATGTTTGCAATTGCTAACAAAATAGGCATGATGCTATTCATTTGATACATGTTTAGTGCTACTCTAGATAGAGATGTAAATGCCGGATATAAATATTTGTAGCTGGTACCTTTTCTCACAATACTCTTTGTTTGATATGATTCTCGTAGAATGAAGAAAAATATCGTTGCAGTGAAACAGGATACCGTATTCCTTTGAACTGTGTTAAAATTAGAGATGAAGCAAAAGAAACCAACAATAAAAAGGCAAAAACGGGCCGTTCTACCCTTGGAGCATCACTGGAGAATGAAAATCTAGAATTAAACTCTAATGAGGAAAGCATTTCTTCAGGCAGAGTTTTGAAACAGAATATAGCCAATACAGAGTCTTATGTAACTTTCAGGAGCTGTATACCTGCTGTAAATGAAGAGAGGTTATCAATACTTGGTTTTGAGGTATGCCATTCCATTTCAATACCTTGGTTCCTTTATTTAAGCTTTCAGGACCAAGAAATACATATTTATACGAATAGTTGACTCTTTCTGTCACATGATTCAACATGAAGTGATTGAAGGCCAACAGAAAGTGATTGAAGGCCAACTCTGTTGACTATAAGGAAGTGATTGAAGGCCAACAAAAACAAATTGAGGTATGCATAATTATTTATTTATTTATTTTGATGCATGATATGTGGATAATTTGGATTCTAGCTTTGATTGTATCTGTAACTTTTTATAAGTTGATTGAATATTCCATCTGTCATTCTCATTTCAATTACAAAGGCATGCAATTGCTTTCTTGCTGCTTGCACCAAACAAATGGTAAACCAATTGATCTGAACTTATAAATAGTTCTTACTTAGCATTGCATGTCTCTGTCCTCATTGCTCTGAAGGAACTAAAAACATCGTTCAATGACGCAAAACAAGAAACCAGGAGGATCCAATCAGAGTGGGAGAAAGAAGTTGCATGGTTAGGTACAAGTCTGAAAATATTTTTATGATATGCTCATATAAATGAAATTACATATAGTCACCTTCTGTGTAAACTTTACATTAGCATTTATCTCTCAAAGTCAATCTTTTTAGTAAACAAACTAGATGAAACGCTAAGATTTTATGTGACTAGGATATAATTATATTTTGTATTACATGTGATTTTTTACATCATTTCAACAACCTTGCTTGCATCATTTTGACAGGGTATAGTCATTATAATTATGATATTTCAAAGTTTCATCTTCGGTTAGAAAATGGAAATGGTAACAAATTGTTTTGTATACCAAAAAATGGTTGATTTTACATATCAAAATGAATACAACACTGCAGCCAATCAAGAATCCTGTATACTCAAACCATCTCTCTTACCACTCAAACTTGCATCATGACTCATGAGGTCGCCTTTTTCCAGGAAACCCATGTACACTTTAACCATCTGATTGATCTGAAGCCAGTGGAGTTTTCAGAGTGATGCTGATTGTAGTCAGGCTTTTACCGCGTATTGAAATTGAGCAGGAATTCGAAGCAAATGTGCTTGAATATCACTAGGCTTTCCTAGCCGTCCACATACAACCATTTTATCATCTCCTCTGCTTGGTCTCAGCAAGACTGTGATGCCGGCTGCAACTAATATATTTCGGAACTCAATCATCTACTCTTCACTTGTCGGTTTGAAGAGCGATCCGCTGTGGGGATTGAATGATATAAGGTTGATTTTGCAAGGGATTCCCTGAACAAGATCAATGATTCTTTTTGCATCGTCCATGCTGCACAATATTGATGGTGAAAAATTAAGTTAAAATGAATACAAATAAAAGATGCCATAGATTTTTAGGGGCAAGGAAGCTCACCTGTCGTTCACTCCCAAAAGCATTACAATTTCAAACAAAACTTTGTACTTGTGTTTGTGACGCAATTCTTCTCCAAGTGTCCCTAGGAGCAAGTTCAAGTTGTACTTCCGGTTTATTGGCATGATCCAGTTTCTGATCTGAAAATGTTCACAAAACAATGTTTGTTTCTGGATTCTGTTCATTCTGAATGAAAGACAGATGATAGTAGGTACCTCATCAGTTGTAGCGTTTAAGCTGACAACTAAAGCACATCTCGATTCCTGCAGGAAACGCTTCAACTGTGGAACTAGGCCAAACAGGGAATATTGTTGGACGATCATATTGAGGTTGTTTAGCTTACATATAATTTATCGTTGAAAATTTGGAGAAGAACAATTTAATAAATATATTTGACATCTTCTTTTATCTGTTAATTTAGTTTTGTCACCGTGAGAAATCTCTTTAACAAAGTGAGAATCCTCAAACAACCAATTTGAAAATGACATTTTGTTGCAACCCTCAAAGTGAGAATGTTCTACCAAACATATGATTATTACCTTATAAAAAAAATCAAAAAAATAGTGTCATCCTACATTAAAGGCAATTTACTACTCTATGTATTTGATAATACTTGTAATTTTAACATTTAAAATAAATATTAAGAAATATGATAATTTAGCTAAAATATAAAATTCTATATAAATGGCCCGTGCGAAGCACGGGCTTTTATATGGAAAAATACTAGTTAAATGGATAAGATAATTAAGGGCTTCTTATTTAATTAAAGCTATGCAGACTGTATTAAATTGTTATTTAGCACGTTGTCAGTAGCAAAAAGTATTATGTGGTCAATGTGGGGCATTCTCGTATTGCCATGATCATAAAACACGTTCTGTGCATATAAGTTTGGAGAGCAACTATGATTAATAAACCTTCCCACATTTCCATATTTTGCTCATCAATGGTGAAACCCGAATCTGCCACTACTTCTTCGGGCCTTCATGCAGCATCATGAATGAGACCTGAAAGACCTTCCTAGATAGAGTTGCGGTTCTGGCCAACATCAAACATATACTCATCATTGTCAGTTCTGTTTGATAACACAATGATTAGTATATGTTTGATATTGGCCAGAACCGCAATGATCACTCTAACCCACGATCGTCTTTCGTGTCTCGTTCATGATGCTACATCAAGGTCCCAGGAAGTAGTGGCAGATTCGGATTTCACCATTGATGCAACAAAATATGGAAATGTGGGAAGGTTTATTAATCATAGCTGCTCTCCAAACTTATATGCACAGAACGTGTTTTATGATCATGGCGATACGAGAATGCCCCACATAATACTTTTTGCTACTGACAACGTGCTAAATAACAATTTAATATAGTCTACATAAGTTTAATTAAATAAGAAGCCTTAATTATTTCAATACTAGCCGTGAAGAAATCCCCGCTCGGATCCCAATCATCTCCTTCGTCTTTGCAACCCGACAACCAAGAGTCGTTCAATTCTTCGTCTGCTTCTTCATCTTCTCGAGCTTGTACCCAATCGCATTCCTCACTTTCATCATTAGAATAATACATGTTGAATGTTGTGATTTGGTGTGGAAGACAAAGGAAATGATTGTGTGTATTTATAGGCTGAAAATTCGACCGTTAGAAAAATAACCGTTTGTGCGCTAACAATTACCGCACATACGGTGGGATTTTTTCGCAACGGCTAATGAACAGTGCTTGTGCGGCTAATGTTAGCGCACAGTAGTAGTTGTGCGCTAACATTAGCAGCACATCTTGTACTGGAATTGGGCTGCGTTACAAGCCCATTTCCAGTACAGCTACAGAAGTTGTGCTGCTAATGTTAGCGCACAACTACTGTAGCTTGTGCGCTTACATTAGCAGCACAAGGCAATGACTTTTTCCCATTTTTTTGCCAATTATGCCCTTGTGCTGCTAATATAAGCGCACCGACTTGTACTGCTAATTTAAGCGCACGAAATAGTGTGTATTTAGACACTATTTCATGTGCATATAGGCAGACCCCAAATATATTGGGTCAAAGTCCGAAAGTGAGGATATTTTCAGGGTCAAGTCTAGGCATGTCAATGGACGGGTTCGGGGTGAGGAGTAGTATCCCCGTTTCTATTCCTGTTTAGAAAAGCATTCTTCGTCCTCATCCCCATCCCCATGTGGTGAGCTAAAGTTGTCCCCGTCTCTACCAAATCCCCGTCCCTGTTAATTTTTCTCAATTAACATTTGTTTCGGGTCTTTCCGTGGAAATTCATGAGATTTCTCCACTTACAGCCAAACAAGTTAAATTTTCTCAATTAACATTTGTTTCGGGTATGTCGTATGGAGCAAATTTGTGATAATAAACAGATCTGTTCAAACTTCAAGATAACACATTAAACATTAAATAAATAAACATAAAATAAATACATGCATGGTACGTACCAATACAAACTTATGTTTAATCTCAACCATTCATTTGCTGGATCATGTAATGGTTATTGACCAATCATCACCCATACTTTCATATAGATAAGGCAAATACTATTTGCGCGCGGTGGTGGGTGCCGGCGGTGAATGTCGGAGGTGGCCGACGGTGGATCGATCGAGTCGTACAAATTTTCGGGTTGAGTTCGGGTCGGGTTTAGGTCGAGTCGAGTTCTTCTTCGATATTTAAAAAATATTGAATTTTAAAATTATATCGAGTCTTAAAAAATATCGAGTCAGGTTCGGGTCGAGTCGGGTTCTTAAAATTCACCGAAAAATTGTGATTGAAATCCACCGAAAGTAATTCATTCACGAACGCAACAATAATTCTGATTGAAATCCACCGAATATTCTACCCTAAACCTTAAATCCTAAACCCTAAAATCATCACCGACGAGATCGAACTCCCGGTACCACCACCGCGCGGCGGCGCCAGATCAAACTCCCTCCACGCGGCGCCCAGGGCACGCGAATTTCGCCGGCACCCACCGCCGGCGCCGGCCGACACTCACTGTCGCGCGACAGTGAGTGTCGTGTGCCACTGACACAGTGCGCGCGGCAATGCGTGTGCCATTGACACGTTTGCACCGTGTCAGGGCGCAAATAGCTCTTCCATATAGATAAATGCTCATTAATGGGTGTTGTCCACTCATTTATTTGCTCCAATCATAACACGTAACCTACTAACCTACTCATTTTATCGACAGTATCATCCTTTCCATTTTACATCGAGTTACTACTGTCTAAGAATAAATTGACATTATTGCCCTTAGTAATTAACCAAATTTTATTTTGCTTGCCATTCAATACCCAGTGGCGACACTTGCCCCCTACCCAGTTCATTCAAGAATTCCACACAGCATTTCGATATGAAGTTCCAACTTTCTTCGAACCCCCATAAATTAGATTATGGTGTTACAGGTAATTGGTTGTAACAAATTAGTGGCACGTGTAAGGCACGTGCAAGGCTGTTAAATCGGTTAGAAAGGGTTTGTGTATAGGATAAATACCGATTGAGAGGAAAATTGTAAATCATCAATTCCAAACACAATTCTTCTTGTAATCTTTCCCTCGTTTGGGCAGTTCTGGAATCAAGCAGCTCGAATTCCTTTCTCTTCTATGGGATTCCGCTCTTAATTCGTGAGTTTGTTGTTAATCATTGAACATCAAATTCTTCTCCTATCTCTATCATCTTCTAATTCAATCTCATTCGAATAATCCGTAACATAGGTATCAGATTGCTAGCACGTTTCTGAGGTGTTTCCATGGCTGAAACAAGAGCGCAAGCTGTGTTGAAGGAATCCACGCTGCGAGAAGTGGAGGAAGTGTTGTCTTCCAAATTCGAGAATCTCTTGGACTCAAGAATTTCTTCTCTGGATGTCAAATTGGATGGACGCATCGCCGAGATGTTTGAAGCCATTCAGTTGCTTCAAAAGAATGCTTCACCGGTCAATTTGCAACAAGATCGTTCGCCGATTTTACCACGAATGGATCCAGCAACGATTGATACAGGTCAGCATCAAGAAACTCAGAGAGAGGGACCTAATCGGAGATCCGGTAATAATCTTCCTCCATATTCTGCTTTAACGCGTTTATCACGGCTTGATTTTCCCCGATTTAATGGAGAGAAGGTTAAGGAATGGCTTTTCAAGTGTGATCAATTTTTCGCTATTGATTTTACTCCGGATCACCTTAAGATTCAGTTGGCCTCAATTCACTTTGAGGATATAGCTGCGAGTTGGCATCAATCCTTGATTTTGTCTGAACCAAATTTGTTGTTGGATTGGAATCGTTACAGAGAGGTTATATTGGAAAGGTTTGGGGAAATTCTTGATGATCCGATTGCAGATTTAAAGAACTTATAGGAAACAGAAGGGATTGTTGACTATCACAGTAAGTTTGAGCAGATTAGGACTCGTGTGCGCTTGCCTGAAGATTATTTGGTGAGTGCTTACTTAGCTGGCCTTCGTGTGGACACACAGATGCATGTACGCATGTTCCAACCTTCATCGATTCGACAATGTTTCATGCTGGGGAAGCTTTATGAATCAGCATACCCTCGACGATCTTGAATTACTGTATCATCCGGGCAAGGCTAATGTAGTAGCCGATGCACTGAGCCGGAAGACACCGCATGAGACAGTGGTAGCTCTCCTCACTACTCAAACCAAATTGAATCAAATGGTGTGTGAAGCTGAACTCTTGTATGATCAACGTAGAGGATACCTGAGTATGTTGGAAATTCAGGCTACACTACTTGATCAGATTCGAGAAAAACAAATTGATGATATAGTTTTGGTAAAATTGAGCTGTGAAGCATTGAACGGGAAAGCTCCCGGTTTCGTGATTCAAGAGGATGGATCACTTTGGTTCCAGAACCGAATTTGTGTGCCTGACGTTGATGATCTTCGCCAGTTGGTGATGGGGGAAACTCATTCGTCAGCCTATTCTGTGCATCCAGGTTCTAGTAAAATATACAAGGACCTCCGGAAGAATTTTTGGTGGCCCAACATGAAATGAGATGTGGCAGAATTTGTAGCAAAATACTTGACTTGTCAGAGAGTCAAGATAGAACACCGCAGACCAGGTGGTGAATTGCTACCTCTTCCTGTTCCGGAATGGAAATGGGAGGATATCGCAATGGACTTCGTTACAGGATTACCCAAGACTCGAACTCAGAAGGATACTAATTGGGTGATCATTGACAGGCTCACGAAGAGTGCCCACTTTGTGGCCATTAAGTCAACCTGGGGAGTCCAAAAGCTAGCTGAAGTGTTTTTGCACGACATTGTCCGCTTACATGGTATTCCTAAGACCATTGTATCGGATCGTGATGGCCGTTTTACATCGAGATTCTGGAAGGAACTCCACAAGGCCATGGGAACCGAGCTAAGGTTCAGCACTGCATTTCATCCTCAGACGGATGGACAGTCTGAGAGGACTATCCAGACCCTGGAAGATATGTTGAGAGCATGTGTACTTGACCGTCCGACTAGCTGGGAAGATAGCTTAAGTCTAATCGAGTTCACGTACAACAATAGCTGGCACGCTACTATTAAGATGGCTCCATTTGAAGCTTTGTATGGTCGAAAGTGTAGATCGCCAATTTGTTGGGATGAGAATGCCGACAAGATTTTACTCGGACCAGAGTTGGTCGAGAGAACTGCTTCAGACATTGCTTTGATCAGACAAAGGATGTTGACCGCTCAAAGTCGACAGAAGTCTTACGCCGATCCAAGACGTAGGAATGTTGAATTTGAAATTGGCGACAAGGTCTTTGTCAGAGTTTCGCCATCCAAAGGCGTGTTCAGATTTGGTAAGCGTGGGAAGCTTAACCCTCGCTATGTGGGACCATTTGAAATCCTCGATAGAGTGGGATCCCTTGCGTATCGTTTGGCATTGCCGCCATCGGCGCATCCAGTGCATAATGTGTTCCACGTAGCCTTGTTGAGAAAGTACGTACCAGATGAGTCTCATGTACTGAGCTATGAAGACATTGAGATTCAAGCAAATGGTACTTATAAAGAGATACCTGTGCGTATTCTCGAGCGACGTGAGAAGCATTTGCGCAACAAGGTCGTACCATTGGTACGAATTCTGTGGTCCAAGTCAGAATCCGAGGAAGTTACCTGGGAGACTTGGGAGACTGAAGAGGATATGCATAGACGTTTTCCCGAGATGTTTACGACCTAAGTTTCGGGGTCGAAACTTCTTTTAAGGGGGAGGTAATGTAATATCCCACATTTTGTACGGGTAAATTTTGAATTTTCTTAAGCCATATTGCGAGTCAGATTTATTTCAGGGAAATATGAACATTCTGTGTAATGTTTAATCTCTGTAATATTTTTTGAGCAATATAAAATACAGTTAACGTATTTTCGGGCTAAAAGATCGTTCGCGTACAAATATATTTAACCCAGAGTTAAAAACATTTTACCACTTAAGGTAAAAACGACAAATGAGTCGGAGGGGGACATATCTGGACTTGACCGCACCCCGCGGTGAAGGGCGTGCCACACCCCACGGCAAAGGCCAGCAGAAAAGACGAAGCAGCTTCGTCACCGCACCCCCACCGCACCCCGCGGTGGCCTATATCACTCGACAGTTGCAGGGCAACTTGGCAAGGCTACTTCGTAGCCTTGGTGACTTGCCTTGGCTACGTTTCTGAGGCCGGGACACCTCCTCCTTGCCTCCTCCAGCTAGTGTGCAGCATGTTTGGGGTATTTATAGAGGAGAGGTGGGTGAGAATCGAGCCACAAGAGGTCTCCTCCATCATCTTCTATCTTAGACAAACCTCCATTGAAGCAAGTTGAAGCTTCGTTTGAGAGCTAATCCGAACCCTTTTGAGAGCGATAAGAGGTGATCCTTAGAGGAGGTATAAGGCTTAAGAAGGTGGGAAAACAAACCAATAACAAATCGAAGTCAAATCGATCGATTTGGGTAAGTAATTCTTCCCGAAAACTTGCTGAACTTTGCCTCTGTTGTCACCACCGCACCCCACGGCAGCCACTACCGCACCCCGCGGCAGCCACTACCGCACCCCACGGCAGCCACTACCGCACCCCGCGGTGAGATCTGGCGCGCCCGCGGCGAGCTGCGTTCGTGGTGTGTTCTTGGGTGTTGGTTGGCCGAGGCTTGGTTCTTTTGAACCCCTTTGATTCTTATTCCTTTAGATTCAAATATGTAGATATTGAATCTAACTTAGGGTATCGTTATGGGTCGTTCCTTAGGGATTTGTTATCCAGGATCTGTCCCAGTTTCGGACCCAGGAAACTGTCGTCTCTAAAGCTTGTTCAAACTTTCGTCTGATCTAAGGCAAGTGGCGGTTCGCTCTTGCTTATCATTCCATATTTCCATTGATTATCAATTGCTTAATTGTTAATTAAATTGGAATGATTTATTGAATTGTTGGGAACAGTTTTACTAAATGATATAACAGGAATATGATATTATAATAGGTTGTATATCTGTTAGAACAACGCTATTATAAATATATATTTTGGCCTGAGGGCTTTGATATGATTATTGCTGTGCTTGGACTGTTTAGTTACCACGAGTATTCGTAGGAGCGATGGACTAATTGAGATCTAGTCATTTCTTGATAATGGAAATGGTGCTAAGAGTTCTAAACTCAAAGACCATTTGGTGGGTCATGACCTTTCTCTATACTCGGGTATAGAGATGATGGTACGAAGCTGGTGCTACAAACTTGGGATTCGTCCCTATCAGAAGTATGTCCCGCTGTCGGCAGGCATATAATTAAAAGCCTATAACGTGGTGTGCGTTTTGGAATTTAATAAGATAAGTGCCCGAGCGCACATGATTAATAAACCTCAGACGAGTAGTGCAGCTATGGAATAGTGTAGCTAGGAAAGCTCGTCTTGACTTTGATCAGAGTACCGTTCTCTTTCCAATCTGGATTCGCATTAAGCGGTGAGGTTGGTCGTGAACCGAAACATCAAGTCGTTTTTGAACGCTTGTATGATTAATTAATGTTCCCCAACATTTGTCATACTTCTGATAAGACTCAATCTTTTGGAGTCTTCTTTGGTATTGATTGTTGTAAGACCCGGTCTTCCAGAATCTTCTCTTGTTCATATTGCTTAATATATTCCAATGGGAGTATGATGGTTGACTATCGTCATCGGTTATTATTCGAGAAGCGATGAGTCTAACCTAATATGACTGCTTCGAACCACTCTGCTTTATACCCTTGCATAGTCTTTCATTAGACTAACCAACCGTAATTATTCTCTGCATGGTTGGCTGGTGTCATCCGTTCGATTTGGCACATCAGATAAGCACCCGAGGAATAGAGGCTAGAATGACTATAGAAGTAAACAGTGTTTTCACAGTTTATCAGGCTACGATCCTTGGTGGGTGATCTTTTATGATCAAGACCCATGTATTTTTATAAAGACTTCCGCTAAATACTCTGTTTTGTCCTATGGGGATTGGGATGTAATCCCCAGACATATGTTTTAATTAAAGGTTTTGATGTTTATATCTTAACCGTTGCTTATGAATGGTGTTTAGTCCGGTAAAGCCTAGGGTGGCTTCGGTGTGGAAACCGAGGTCACTGGCGGTAATACCTTTCCAAACGGATTGAAATTTGGGGGTGTTACACTTCTTCTCTATGCGGAAATAGTAGCAAAAGAGATCATTTTATTACCCAAACTGTAGTGGAGCACTATAATAGAGCACATGGGCAAAAATGTAAACCAAAGCACACAAATGATACAGTATGGTAAACAGATGATTTTTGAAACGGAATATTCTCACTGGAAAATGGAGAAACCGACGGTGTAGAACCAGCCGGGGAAATCGGCGGTGTAGATCCGGCCGGAGAGATCGGCGTAGTAGATCCTGATGGAGAAGCGAGTGGAGATCCGCCCTTATAGCCTGGCGGTTTGACGATCAAGATGCGCCTTGTCACTTTCATCGCTTCCTCAGTTGGTTCTTCTCCTGCAGATCTTGCACTTCCGCCGTCCGAATCTGCTTAACGAATCAAGCAGATGAGAATCATTCAACGACGATCGCCGAAAATGCTCATTTACAATGAATTGGTTAGAATAAATCCAGTTAGAAGGTTACAAGTTCAACACAGATAAAAATAATAATCAACAAATTAGTTCTTGGAAGCCTTCCCTTTCATGGATGCATCAGAACAGACAATTTCTAAAGCCTTGCTTTGGGAGTCCTTGGAAGCAGACATGGTGAAGGAGATGAGAGGTAATGAAAGTGAATGTCGTTGTAGGTGCCACCAACACTATTTAAAGGTCATATTTTTGAAGTCTCTAATTCTCAGCCTCTTCAACGTCCCAAGCCTCTTCAACGTCTATCATAAGTGTAGGGAAGGGCAGCCTCATAGCTGTTATAATTCTCATTAATGCAGATTTTTGAAAGCCTCTTCAGAGGTTCTTCAACGTCTATCATAAGTGCATAGATTGCCAACGTCTTTGATGGAGGCCATGTAGGGTTTTATGCTTAAAATATTATAGCAGCCAATCTACAAAGCCCATTGGGCCCAAAATTCTTTACGTTTTTATGTTTAGCTTAGGCTTAAAAGTTAGCATTCAATGGCAAGAATGCTAACTTTTAAATAGATATAGATATAGATATAGATGGTTGTTTTTCATGCTTAATAGAAATATAAATTGAACTATGTTGAAAATTTAACGTGAAGATATAAGAGTTAGACAACGATATAAAAATGAGGACTTTTTAATTGATTAATATGTAGTAATTGTATATAATTGTGAATCAAAAACTTTGTATATTATATAGACGATTATAGATTAAATATAATTGTTAATATATGAAATTGTCACTTTAGTACTTTTTGGATTTGAGAAATTGTTTAAATTTTGTGCTAAATAAATAAGGCATGAAATGAAAATAAAAACTAATTCATCTTTAAAAGTTAGCATTCAATGACCTAGAATGCTAACTTTTAAATATATATAGATAGATTGTACTTGATTTTTCTCTGTCAAATTATGATTATTTTTCATATATTTGTTTTGCATATCATTTGATTTTTCATTTAATAGAAACTTAATAATCAAATCTAAAGATGCATTTTTATGAAGTATATAGGGATACAAACGAACAAAAATATGCTATCTTTTCATTGGTCTATTTTATACACAGATTATATATAGATTAGAGTTTCAGTTATAGTAGTGTTCATGTTCTCATCATTGTTCAAGACCTAAACCTTCAGTGATTTATAGGTAAATTTGTTATGAATTAATGACTTTGCAAATTTGTTGTATTATTAGTTTGTTATAATTATAGACAATATAATAATCCATTAAAAATAATAATTCTAGGGGAAAGATTATGAAGAACGATTTCATACTGGCCTAGTTTGAGAGAGTATGAATGAAATGGTTGAATGGGCGAGAGCTAGAGCCAACGAGTTGATGATAGTTTTGGTGAAACATACCTCAAATCCGTATGTAGTTAGTTTGACATGCGATAGATATGGTGAACCGAGATCTGGGAGGCCGAAAGTTAATGTAGAAAATCCGAAGTTGTCGGTTCCGAGGAGTCGAAAACGCAGATCGAAGAAGTGTGGTTGTAGATTCGAGCTATATGGGTGCCGTTTGAAAAACGAGCTAGGGTCTCTTACTGAAAGATGGGTCTTAGATGTTATACATGGCACCCACAACCACATGCTTCAGACTAGCTTTCATGGGAATGCATTCATGGGTCGAATGACCCAGGAGGAGGAGGTCATGGCTAGGAGATGGGGCGATGGTCGGAAGACTCCGAAAGAGATTGTTTCGGAGTTGAGGAAAAACTTTCTGGGAAATATAACATCATCGAAGTAGGTTGCCAACTTTTTGCAGAAGCTCCAATACGGGGATCGTGGGGAATTGACGTTACCCAGTGGTCCCTTCATTTTTTGAAAGAGAACGAGTATCTTTTTTATCCTCTTAGGAATGTGAAGAAAGGGGACGAGGTGGAGATCCTGTTTTTTGCTCACCCGGAATTGCTACGGTTGTTGAAGAAGTTCCTGCACGTGGTGATCATTGACGCCACATACAAGACAAATAAGTGTTGGGCCTGGCATCCCCTGGGAAGATGGATCGAGCAAATCAAGCCCAAGCCCACGACGGATCGGAAGAACAAGTGAAAAGCCCAGAGGAGGCGACGGGACTTCTCCAGTCGAACGCCCTCCGACAAGATCGCGAAAACCCCGCCAAGCATTAAATGCCAAGATTGATCAACGGCCATAGCATTTACACAGTACCATAATAAGCAGCAATTAGTGATAGAATCTCCATAATTAAATCTCGGCGTTGAAGATAAAGATGGAATCGAAATGTAACGATCAGAGGCATGAAGAACTTGCCATATTTGGACGAAGAAGAAGATAAGAGGCACACACACAATTACGTGAGGAGAACAACCATTTTCTCGCTCAGAAACACATCAGAAGAACACATTTGCTCTAAGCTTAGCTCTCAAAGAGTCGTCCACGTTGATTCGTCGCCGGTCGCAACCTAAAAGCCACCGGTCGAGTCCTACCCGATCTCTTGTCTTACTACGATAAGTTGTATCTCGATTCGATCTGATTTACACGACATCTAATAAAATCATCTCGCTATTCTAGATTTACTTCTTGTTTGTCTATTATCTATTTGGTTTGGATTGTTTTCTATCACCCGATCGACTAGTTACCCCGTCTAAGGCGATTTAGGTCGTCCGATCTTTTCGTCCCAAAACAATTTGGCGCCCACCGTGGGGCAACTTGCCGATCACCCTTCCGAAACTTTTCAACCATGACTATCGACCCACCTGCCAACACTGAAGAACCACGTCTCATAGACGAAACCCAAGCTCCAGGAAACACGATCGAAAATCCTACTCCAACCCAGTTCCAAGAACTTTCCCAGAAAATGGCCACCCTTCAAGAGGAACTAGCCCAGCAACGCCAAAAGACCGAAACCTTAGCCGCCCTGTCGACCCAATCCGAGGCCGAGATTGCACAACTAACCCGTGAAAATGAGTCTCTTAAGTCGCAGGTACAATCGATAGCCTCAGGATCCAGGAACATGCCTATCCACGGCAGCGTCCGAACGCGCCTCGACATGGACAACATCGAGCCAACACCTCCGAGCATACGACGGCCCGGACACACAGAGGGTACATCTCGAATTCCTTTTTCTAATCCGTTTTCAACTAACAATGTCACTTTTTTCCACACCGATCGGGTCAGCAGGGGCCCGAATCGACGAACCACAGGTTACCAATCCGCCAGATGTCCTGGCTCTTTTCCAGCAGACGCTCGACCGACACATGAAGACGATTGACGATCGCTTCAACAGGCTCCCAGGAGTCCCACAACCAATCGAGAGGGAAGCATCCGATGGATTCGAAGAATCCCCGTTCATTGAAGAAATCGCAAGGGTCGAGATTCCCAAAAAGTTCCATCTCCCCAACATGGCGACGTTCGACGGCACCACCGATCCAGATGACCATATCTCTCTCTATAAACAAAAACTAATGGCTGCATCCGTTTCAAGGGAGAGCTGTGAGGCCGTCATGTGCAAAAGTTTTGGCACGACCCTCGCGGGCCCCGCACTAACTTGGTTTATGCGTTTGCCTCAGGGAATGATTGCATCATTTACGATTCTGGTCAACTCTTTCAAGAGTCAGTTCGCCAGCAGTCGGAGGCTCGAGAGACAATCAAGTGACCTCTACCGAGTCACACAAAGGCATAACGAACCTCTTCGGAATTATCTCAACAGGTACAATAAGGAGAAAGTGGCGATCCCCCACTGTGACGTCACAACCTCCATCGAAGCCTTCCGACAAGGTCTGGTCAAAGACAGCAATCTCTACAACGAAATTACCAAGTACCCGTGTAGAAGTTTCGAAGATGTCCAGGCCAAGACCATGGCAGAAGTAAGATTGGAAGAGGATCGTGAGTCGCGAAAAGCCTCACACGGACCCGATCCATCCGATCGTAAAAATCCCTCCGACAACCGTCGAGACAGACGTCCTCACCCCTACTCTCGTAATCGAAACGAGCCGAACCAGGTACACTATTTCCAAGATAGGTCACAGGATTGGAGAGACGGCCCGGCGTTGCCTCCTAGGGTCCAGTCTTATAACTTCAATGTTTCCGTGTCGGAGCTCGTCAAGAGTTTTGACAAGTATGGAAAAGAGGTAAGATGTCCCCGAAAGAGCGACCGACCGGATGTCAAGAAAGACATGAACCGACATATGTGGGAACACATACTCCGCGGCTAAGCGGCATGCCAAGGAAAGCAAGGGCGACAATCCCGAGACGTCAGAATTCAAGCTAAAGAAGACCTCCAACCTTCCGACGGTCACATTCGACGAGTCCGACTCCAACGGGTCGGATAGTCACCACGACGGTCTGGTAATCTCTTTGTCCATTGGTAATTGCTTAATACGGAGAGTACTAATCGATACAGGGAGTTCGACAAACCTCTTAACCCTTGACGCCCTTAAAGAGATGGGTCTGATCAAAGATGACCTAATCAAAAAGTCGACCCCACTGGTAGGGTTTAGCGGTGAGGTCAAGCATACGACCGGTGAAATCATTCTAACCACATACGCTGGGGGAATCAACCGACAGGTGAAATTCTTAGTCCTAGATTGTCCGTCTCCCTATAATTGTATTCTTGGCAGGCCATGGATACACGTTATGAAGGCAGTACCTTCAACATATCATCAAGTCATCAAATTCCCCACTGAATGGGGAGTCCAAGAAATCAAAGGAGATCAAAGGACCGCTAAGGAGTGCTACATCGCTTCTATGAAGAGCGCAGTCGAACACAAGACCGCATAGCAACCACAGAGCGGCGAAGGACCTAGTTGGTACGTCGAACCAGAAATGGAAAAACTCGACGAGATCGCACTAGATCCCTCAAAGCCAAACCAAACGGTAAGGGTCGGGTCGGACTTGGACGACTCGACCAGACAACAACTCCTCGACTTTATCAAGACCAATGCCGATTGTTTCGCATGGTCGCATGAGGACATGGTCAGAATATCTCCAAACGTTATTACATATAAATTGAATGTAGATCCATCTCACCCCCCTGTCAAGCAAAAACGCAGGAAGTTCGCTCCCGAGCGGAACAAGATAGTCGATAACGAAGTCAAGAGCTCATTGGAAACAGGAAAAATCAGGGAGGTCCATTATCCCGAGTGGCTAGCCAACGTGGTCGTAGTCCAGAAGAAGAATGGCAAGTGGAGAGTCTGCATCGACTTCACAGACCTCAACAAGGGCTTGTCCCAAAGACTCGTTTCCTCTACCCAACATCGACGCTATGGTCGACGCAACGGCGGGACATGAAATGCTTACCTTCATGGACGCCTTCAGTGGCTACAATCAAATCCTCATGGAACCCGAAGACCAAGAAAAAACAGCGTTCGTCACTAGCCAAGACCAGATTGGGGACACGATGGAAGTCTACATAGACGACATGTTGGTCAAATCAAAAAAGAAATAAGATCACATCGACCACCTTCGCGACAGCTTCGAAGTGCTAAAAAGGTACAACATGAAACTAAACCCTACTAAGTGCTCCTTTGGAGTGTCGTCAGGAAATTTCTTGGGGTACATGGTGACACAAAGAGGAATAAAAGCCAGCCCGGAATAGATCAAGGCTCTCATCAACCTCCGATCCCCCCGATGCATCAAAGACGTACAGAAACTTACAGGTCGGATAGAAGCTCTGAACAGATTCATCTCCAAATCATCCGACAAATGCAAACCCTTCCATGATGCTCTCAAGAAGAACAAGTCCTTTCAATGGATGGAAGAGCACGAAGCGGCGTTCCAAAACTTGAAGGAATACATGGCCAGTCCCTTGTTACTAACCAAACCTAAAGGCGATGAGCCCTTATTTCTATATCTTGCAGTGTCAGAATCAGCCGTAAGCACAGTACTGGTCAGAGAAGAAGACGGCAAGTAGTCACCAATATACTATGTCAGTCGGACGCTGTTACCGGCAGAAACGAGGTATTCGTCACTTGAAAAGCTCGTACTATCATTGGTAATGGCCTCGAACAAACTTAAGCCTTATTTCGAATTCCATACTATTACTGTCTGCACTAATCATCCCATGAGAGCAATCATGAGGAAACCCGAGTTCACAGGACGAATGACCAAATGGGCCATACACCTCAGCGGTTACGACATCGAATATGAGCCCAGGACGGCAATCAAGTCACAGGCCTTAGCTGACTTTGTGGCTGATTTCAGCCCGACCGTAGAACAAGAAGCCACAAGAGAAGCAACGCAATTGCTCGCAACAGAAGAAACAGGTACATGGGAACTCCACACCGATGGTGCGTCGAACGCCAGAGGATCGGGGCTAGGGGTCGTGCTAAAATCGCCATAAGGGGACAAGATAGCCCAGGCCGTCAGATGTGAGTGGGATGCGACTAACAACAAAGCTGAGTATGAGGCACTCATATTCGGACTCATCCTGGCTCGTGACCTAGGGGTCCGAGAGATCGAAGTCATTTGCGACTCCCTGCTAGTCGTGAACCAGATACAAGGGTCGTACAACGCTAAAGACGTCAGAATGATAGCCTACTTGGAGGTAGCCAAGAAGTTGATCGGACAATTTCAAATATTTGACATCAGACAGGTACCCAGGGATCTTAACTCCCAAGCTGACGCACTCGCCAACCTAGGATCCGCCTTGGACCCGAAAGAATTTCCGTACATACCATTGGCCCACATCATGACGCCAGCCGTCCCAAGGACATCCGTCGAGTCAACAACACCGCTTGAAGAACTCGTCGCCATGGAAATAGGCGACCGACCAGAATAAGACATCGTCGACACCAATGACGACTGGATGCTACCTTACATAAGATGGTTAAAAGACGGAATTCTGCCCGACGACAAGACAGAAGCAAAAAAGCTCAAGGTATAAGCACTCTCTTTCGATATCCTAGATAACTCTTGTACAAAAGATCTGTCACAGGGATACTCCTACGATGCCTCAAGACTCCAGAAATCGAACGTATCTTACAATCGCTACACAAAGGAGAATGTGGGAACCACACCGGCGGATGAAGCCTCTCAGGGAAAGCTCTGCGGAACGGGTACTACTGGCCCACGATGAACAAAGATGCTATGGAGTACACCAAGAAGTGCGATGCCTGTCAGCGGCACGCGCCCGTCCATCATCAACCCTCAGAGCTCCTCCATCCGACTTTGGCTCCATGGCCCTTTATGAGGTGGGGAATGGATATTGTCGGGAAGCTTCCGCCTGCGTCGGGACAAAGAGTTTTCTTCCTTGCCATGACGGACTACTTTTCTAAATGGATCGAAGCAGAAGCCTACAGAGAGGTAAAAGATCAACATGTCATTTCATTCATAAAATGCAATATCTTGTGCAGATTTGGCATCCCATCAGAAATCGTGTGCGACAATGGCTCCCAATTCATCAGTCATAAGACCCGAGCCTTCTGCGACCAATGGAACATCAAGTTGGTCACATCCACACCTCGGTACCCGCAATCCAACGGACAAGCCGAATCCAACAAAAAAATCATTATCAACAACCTCAAGAAATGCCTCACTGGGCTAAAGGCAAATGGCCAGAGGAACTCCCACTCATTCTCTGGTCCGACAGGACCACTCTAAAGAATGCGACCGGACAGTCGCCTTTCTCTCTCGTCTACGAGAGTGAGGCAGTCATTCCGACTGAGCTACTAGTTCTGACCGCCCGTTGCAACCTTCAGACGAACGATCAGAACGACGTCGAATTGGCACACGATCTGGACACAGTGGACGAGATCAGAGAAAGAGCCCGAATCAGGATGGTCAGGTTTCAACAACAGGTAGCAAGGAGTTACAACAAGAACGTCCGGATCAAGGCATTCAAGGTCGGAGATTGGGTCCTCAGGAAAACATTCCAGAACACCAAGAATCCGTCTGACGGAAAGCTCGCACCACAATGGGAAGGACCCTACTTAATCACCGAAGTAGTCGGACAAGGAGCATACCAGTTAGAAGACAAGGACGGACAACCAATCCCAAGAAATTGGAACGCATCACATCCAAAGCTATACCATTTCTTAATCAAACAAGGTAAATCATTACACAATTTTATACATCACTTACTATCGCATATACATCGCTATCTTCTTTTATATGTTATCATCTGACACTAAGCGAGGACTTCCTCCTTACAAAATACAAATGCAGAACAACATTGACATATACACTGGATCCAGTCATCCGTAAAAAGCGCTTATATTACATTACACGATCGATCGGAACACGGGGAGATGACAACACAGGCACGTCGGCACACCGCCTGCCTTACATAAAACATAAGGTACGACACCTTATTACATTCACGCAATAGAAACATATTGCTTACCTCCCCGACATAAAGTCATGACTAACACAATACACAAACAAATCGCAGGCCTGCTCTACACACATACATACGGAGGAGCCCCACTCGACGGAGCACACGGGCAAAATCGACATACATAAAGTGTCACCGACTATTCCCTTGAAAGTCTGACGAACATGTACGAAACAAACTAGCATACGATTCTATATGTAAAGACGAAATTGCATCAAAATACAAACATTTTTATACATAAACGCGACCCACGATGATGGACGGGTCGCCAAAACACATTGTCTGCCTACACATCTGTAGGACTTTATCAACATTCACTTAGAAATATTCTGCGACCCGCGATGGTGGACGGGTCGCCAAAACACATAATATTCAAACCCACACGCAGGTGGGGCAAACAAAGTCGAAAGTACGCAAGAAATGCAAATCAGGCATCGAGGACAACAGCATTACCTTCGGCAGGGGCTGGTTCCAGAGAGGCTGCCTCGTCAGTCGGCTCGACATCGCCAGAGTGGGCCTCATCCTCGTCGGCACCCTCGTCCACGGCCTCTTCTCCGACGCCGGCCAAGCGAAATAGCTCCTGACCAGGGTTGCCCTTTGGGAACATGGAGTCCAAGGTCTCCTTCTCTGCCTTCAAGTCCCAGAGCTCGTGCTTGCCTTCGCCGAACTCCTCGATCATTTCGACGCGTGACTTCAGCGCGTAAAAAGCACCAACGTCACCAGCGATCTGGCCATCGACGATCCGAGCCCGCTTCACCTCTTCCTCAATGCCTAATCAGCTCTCTTTAAACTCTTTCCGGCTTACAACCAGCTCCTCTTGACAGCTCTTCAACTCCCTGGTGAGACGGCGCTCAGTCTCCCGACAACGGCTCTCCGATCCCTCCAACTTGGTCCTCAAGGACGCAAGAGCGGACTCCGACCTGGCAGCTCTTTCCTCGGCCTTGGCAACCATCGCCTTAACGCCAGAATACGCGCCCAAGAGGTACTAGAAAGACTAAAGAAACAAAGTACAAACAAGTAGTCAGAAAACTTAGTCAACGAAAGAGGGAAAAATACAAAATAAAGACAACTCACCTTCCATGCGGAGCATCCCGCTTCACCAATGCAGTCCAGAGGAGAGGCATCATCAACTTCCGATTTCAAAGTCGGGTCCTGGGCTTAAAAGAGGTCGGCAATCGATTGTTCGACCGCGTCGATCTTGACGACTCCTTCAGTGGGCTCCTTCTTCTTCTTGGGAATCGCCTCTGCCATGACATCATCGGAGGGAGCACCTGCCTTCTTCTTGGAACCGACTTTGAGTGGGGGCGCCAGGTCCGTCAGAATTGACTTGCTCGACGCCGCCTTAGCCGCCGCCTTTCTCTGTTCGATCAAGCCTTTTCCAGACACCACCTTCAGATGAGCACTCGTTCGACCACCAGGGGAAACTGACACGACAAGACAACGAAAAAGGAGAAGATCCTAAAGCACACGGCAAAATAAAAAATAGTAAAGAAGGACTCCCAGAGTCGAGAGTCTACCTTTTGCGCGAGATGATGAGATGTTCGACATGTCGTCTTGAGAAGCAGGAGTCGTCGATAGCAGGTTGACGTTCACAAACTTTCTCTCAGACACGGGAACTCCAAGAACAATCTTTGACAAGCCTTCCTACCGGCTATTCACCTCCAGATCTTCTGGTTCAGGAACTACAAAAAAGAAAAGTTAAAACAAAAGTTAAGACACATAAACAAGCAAAGAAGAAGACAAACACGTACTCTCAACTCGCCACTCAGTCAACAAGAACGGACACTCTCCCCCCTTCTCCAGAGACGAGCGTTCGACAAAAAATAACTTCGACCCCCATCCTCGGTCGTTCACGTCGAGATTCAGCACCAGAGACTTCCGACCATGTCGGATACGTAACAGAACGCGTGAGGAGCTCTTCGACCCAATGAAGTAGTTGTACCACAAAGCATCAAAATCAAAATCAGCCCCAGATCGGACATTTACAAGGTCCAAGACCCTAAGAACCCTCTATGCCTGCGGCATCACTTGACATGGCGCCAATGCCAAAGTAGCTAAGAAATCCCTGACAAGGGGAGAGAAAGGAAATTTATGCCCTATTCGAAACGGGTATGCGTAAAAACAAACCCATCCTTCATAACACGCATCGGCCCTCTCATCCGGGTGAGACAGCTTGGCAACCGTCTCTGGTGGAAAGCCTCCAACTTGAAGAATTTGATCCAGTTCTGCTTGGGACAGAGTGCTCGTCAGAGCATCCGACTCTTTCAAAATGAAGCGAGGAGGAGCTTCGCCCTCGCGCAAGTCAGAAAGAATCTTCGATGACTCGGAAGCTTCGCTAGAAACCATTTCAAGGACGGAAAGAGAAGGAAATCGAAGAGCTATGGCTAGAGAAATTGGAAAACTTACCAAGGAAGCTTGTAGGAGAAGACGAAGTGAAGTCTAATCGCTCTCCTCTGCTCCGAATTTATGGAGGGAAGTAAAGACCTGCAGAGACGTCGCATCGTGCCCCGATCGCACGCCACGTAACCCTAGACAACCGCGCCAAAAAAGGATGGTAGAGATCGTGTCTAGAGAAGTTGCCTCGGACTCCGCTTTACTTGCCTAAACCGAAAGCCCAAGGCAACTTGGGGCTATTGTTGGGCCTGGCATCCCCTGGGAAGATGGATCTAGCAAATCAAGCCCAAGCCCACGGCGGATCGGAAGAACAAGAGAAAAGCCCAGAGGAGGCGACGGGACTTCTCCAGTCGAACGCCCTCCGACAAGATCGCGAAAACCCCGCCAAGCATTAAATGCCAAGATTGATCAACGGCCATAGCATTTACACAGCACCATAATAAGCAGCAATTAGTGACAGAATCTCCATAATTAAATCTCGGTGTTGAAGATAAAGATGGAATCGAAATGTAACGGTCAGAGGCATGAAGAACTTGCCATATTTGGACGAAGAAGAAGATAAGAGGCACACACACAATTACGTGAGGAGAACAACCATTTTCTCGCTCAGAAACACATCAGAAGAACACATTTGCTCTAAGCTTAGCTCTCAAAGAGTCGTCCACGCTGATTCGTCGCCGGTCGTAACCTAAAAGCCATCGGTCGAGTCCTACCTGATCTCTTGTCTTACTACGATAAGTTGTATCTCGATTCGATCTGATTTACACGACATCTAATAAAATCATCTCGTTATTCTACATTTACTTCTTGTTTGTCTATTATCTATTTGGTTTTGATTGTTTTTTATCACCCGATCGACTAGTTACCCCGTCTAAGGCGATTTAGGTCATCCAATCTTTTCGTCCCAAAACAATAAGTATGTAATACATTTTAATAATAGTTAGATATTTTCTATGTGCTACATTTTAATTAGTTATATTCACTAAATATTGGTACTTTTATTTCTTATGTCTATGAATAGATATGATATGCCTTTGGTGGAGATTGTTGGTTTTACGTGCACCCACAAGACGTTCAACATTGCGTTTGCATTCACCCAAGCGGAAAAGTTTTTCCATTACCGGTGGATAATGAGGGCCCTTCGGAACTTGTTTGAGCAGTTGGGAGTAATGCCAAAAGCTATAATGATCGATTGTGAAAAGGCTCTCATCAAAGCTATTAAGGTAGTTTTCGAAGACGTCCCAGTAAGACATCTCTTGTGTTGGGTCCATATTAGGAACAACATCAAGGCACATGCCGACAAGGTTATAAAAGACAGTGTCAGAGTCGATATGTTTACAAACCAGTGTTGGGGACTTTTTTGCTCGACCACCGAGGAAAGCTATGAGGAGAGGCTCAGAGCATTGAGGATGTTGTGGAAGAGCGGCCTTGTTGGATATGTCGAGAGGGAATGACTGACTCCTTACAAGGAAAGCATAGTAAGAGCGTGGACGGATTACACCCTTCACTTTTTGACGAGGACTTCAAACAGGTATCCTTTGAACATTGTGTAGTTGATTGTTTGTGTAGTTGTTTTTTTTTACTATTAGGTTTGAAAGTCGTACTAAGGGAAGAAATGTTTCTGTTTTGATAGGGTTGAGGGGATGCATCGTGTGTCGAAAGATATTGTAGGGTCTAGCAGAGGCGGATTTAACAAAGTAATCGTGAGGATCCACCATGCAATCATTCTTCAAATCGACACGATTAGGGCAACCATGAACAATTCACTGTCTACACGACCAATGGAGTTCAACGATCCAGGGTTTTCGGATGACATTCACGACTTCTGGCCATGTATGATCAGATAGTCAATGAGGACTATTCAAAATTATGCGACGATCACTGGGTGAGACACTGCCTTGGGTTGTCGTGCATCCACGATATTGTAAAATCCATCATTACGAGGACAACTCTCACTCCAGATGACATTCACGACTTTTGGAAAGACTTACAATGGGAAGAAGATCCAACAACATTTGCGCTTGTTGACGACAGTGTTGCGATGTCCATTCCAGAGTTGAGATTGCGTGAGATGTGGTCGAGAGTGCAAGGCCGAAATTTGAGCCAAGCCACGTTATGGAAAGTGAGTGATTTGTACATTGCCTTGGAGCATCCGGAACAGAGTACGTTTATGGAGCCGACGGACATCTGTAGAAAGGGAAGGCCAAGTGGTGCGAAGAACAATGCAAAGGGGTCACCGACTAGGGAAAAGAGCCTGCATGAGCACGTAAGAGAAGACTTACTAAAGTCTGAGAAGGGAAAGGGAAAGGAGAAGGTGAAAGGGCCAAGTTGTCCTAGAAAGCAAGCAAGTTTCGTGGTGCTCGACGCTGAGGACATGCAATCCCAACTGCAACCAAAAGAATCACAATTTGAGGAGATGTACGTCCCGACCATGCGGGAGTTCGTCCCTTGGAGTGGCCTGAAGAACCCATGCTTTATTGTGGGGTGGACTTTGGGGTTCAGAATATCGATTACTTCTGGTTTGGGTACATTAACAATGCTATGGATGTACGTTCAGACGAACACTATGGTTATCGGTCTCTGGTTGTGCTTATGGGGATGAGTCAGGGTCAATATCCCTTGATCCGTAGCGCGATGGCAAAGGAGTTGCGTGCCAACCGACAAATGTGGGAGCCGATACGATAACTTACATGACCAGGGTCATGGGATGATCTAATGGTTCAAATTAACTATATGAAGACCCCTTACGGCCCGGATTATTGGCTTGACATGCCATTCATGGGTTTAGTGTTTGCCACAGTGTATAACGTTGCTTTCGTCATCTTATCTCAGTACCCTTTATTGTGCTTACCAATAAGGTCGTCTGGACCAAGCCTCGCATCTCCCTTACAAATTTTGGGGATAGCAAATGTAGGGGATCACAATCACTGGATACCGGCAATGCTTTGTATCTCCACTTGTACTTTGATGTTTCATTTGCAATATCGTGTATGCTAATTGCGTATTTTTTGTTTGTATTCGTATAGGTGACGCTCAGTACCGACTCTCCATTACCACCCATTCCGGATGTGTGGCGAAGACATTGCGATCGAAGAATCTAGTGGTGGGAAGAATTGTATGCTTCGAGATTGCAAGAGTTTAAGGAATGTCGTATGGCAGCCAGTCAGAATCTAGATTATTTTGTGTAGTTGATCGACATTACCAGTAGTTCATGTATTAATTGTGTGATTTGTAAATTGTAATGCAATATAATTTTAGATGTGTGTATCTTTTGGTTATTTGCTTATAATTTTTGCTTTGGTGGGTTTCAGAGTAATCGTTATGTAATAAAAAAGACATCAAACTTATGCAATTATAACCTTGGAAGTCATACATTTGCAAACTTATGTAATCAAAAAGACATCAAACTTATGCAATCATAACCCTGGAATTCATACATTTGCAAACTTATATAATCAAAAAGACATCATAAACTTATCTGTAATCATAACCTCGATAATATATCTTCTTTCTTAACTTTACGTTTGAATATGAAAGGGTGTCGCAGAGCTGTTTAATCTCATTTCTTTCCAGCACCAATTCTCTGATAATCTTAGCAACATTATCGTCATACGATGGATCTAACCACTTAAAGGTACGACACCCTCTCATTGTACCATCCCGCTCCATCGGGATGTAATCCTTGCATGCGAAATACCTTCTTTTGTAGTGATTGGGCATGTCGTAAGTGTACATGACGATCGGGAAATTGCATTGGCACATTGTAACCGGAGCCTGTGCACTGCTGGACGACAAAGCCATCCTCTCCTATGAACTTCGTATCCCGGATCTGGAATATGAATTATTGTATCACAAGCTATAAACTCTTGTAAAAATTAAAGCCAAAAAAGATGAATAATATTACCGAAAAGCTGAATAATCCCTCGCGGGGTCGAGTTTTCTCCTCTGCACGGCGGATCTGGAGCTCGCGAACGCAGAAAAATGACTTTAGGTATGGCATGGCTTTGGACCGGAGAGGGAACGGGAGAGGGGATAGACGATGCCATCCTTGATTTTGTGATTAAGGAAATTGGATTTACTAGGTATGGCATGACTTTAGGTATGGCATGGCTTTGTGTAGGATCGTGATTGTTAGATTATAACTTAAGGAACTCAGAATATCGATTGTAAGTTCCCTTCGCAGCGGAAATAAACAATCAAACCAATGACAAGTTCCTTATAGTGGAAACCTTTGATTGCCAACTAGCAATCCAGGATAAAAACCACTACCTTTCTTTCAAAATGATTTCAAGGTCTACTTCTTGATTTCTTATCTCTTTCGGTTACAGCTTATCCTAGTAACAAACACACAGTTTCTTTGCCTTACACACAGTTAGGCAATCCTAGATAACTTAACACAATCAATAATCAATCCAAGAAATAGACCTTCGCACCTAGGAACTATCACTTACAGTCACAGGAACTTAGCACTCAGCTCTTCTCTTCCTTGATCGGTTCCTCTTGATCTCGGTTTGCTTTGATAATCTTGTTTGAAGGTTCACACTTTGATGTTTGCTATTGAGTGTGATTTGTATTTTTGTGCTTTGCAGATAACCCTTGGGTTAGTCTTCCTTTTATAGAGGATTCTTCGCAGCTCGATCCTCTCTGGGTTTCCACAGATTGAGCTTGCCCTAGGATGCGTGGTTCTCCTTGGTCCACGTTATTCCTAGCATGTGAAAACAACCTAGGCAGCTCAGAATCTCTCTTGGTTGGTCAACTACCTCAGACGAGCCTTGCTATGTCGTTGTCCAAGTGCTTTCGTCCGAGGTTGAACAAGCTGGCCGCTTGGGAACTGTCTTCTGGACAACGACGTCTCTATGTCCTGTCGCTTTCACATTTTCTGTCCGAGGTCTCGACGTTCTAGGTGTCTTGTTGTTTAGCTCTTGGACATTGGCAGGCTTTTAGAAGCTTCGGACAAGTCGTTTTCAACACCTTTTGTCCGAGGTTGTGTGTCCCCAGATTTCTCGGGAATCGCAATGTCGCATGCTGCGTTTCTGGGCACACCTGGGTTCCTCTGGTTTCCTTCATCTGTCTTGTTCCTTTGGTTCCCTTGTCCTGTTTGGCTTTCTTGCCTTCGATATATTCTTGTGGTTCCTTAAAATATATCTTTGAGATAAAACATTAGTATCATAATATTTGTCATCGTCAAAAGTAGAGAAACTGAGAAAAGGAACTCTCAGGGGAACCGAAGTTCCAGAGTTCCGTTTCCTAACAATTTCCCCCTTTTTGATGATGACAAATATAAGGAACCTGGCAGTATAATAAGGACATGAAATTCATGAGAACAGTTGAGCTAAGAGATTTACGACATTCAATAGTTGCAAATTCCCCCTAAGCAAATGAACTAAGTTATTCAAGTTCCGCCTCAGAAATAGAACGGGTTCAGATTTCCTATAGGTCCAGTAGTTCCAATAATTCAAGGTTCCTATCCATTCTTCCACCTTTTGACATCATCGAAAAGATCAAGTTACTTATCAAGTATAGGATATCAATGTGAAATAAACAATTTGCGTTAAACCCATGACAGTGACCATAATAGAAACTTAAGGCAAAGACAAATGATGCATTAGAAACATTACCATAAGAGTTCATTAATCATTAAAATCAAGAACATTGCCCAGAGATGCATAGTGGAAAGAGAAACAAAAGAGCACAACCAACCTGACATTAGACAAAATAAGGATAGAAGAGGGGAGTAGGACCCTAGGGAACTACTAGCACACTGTGATGTTATAGAATTGGGAACTAGGAGAGACGTTCCTATGGCAGTGTAGTGGCCTCCTCTTCAGTTTCCTTCTTTTATGCAGTTCCTTCATCTTGGCATGTTGTCATCTTATCAGCCTGATTACCTCCAATTGAGCAAGGTTAAGATTGCGGTTTTTCTTGGCCATTTGAGGAGCTTTGTGTTTTGAGAGAGACAGGTGAACATGAGATTGAGAGAAGGCGTGAGAGAACAGAGTGCTCGGCTTAATCAAATAGGAAACCTTAAATAACCCTTGATCAATTTTGGAGCCGTTGAGAATCAAGCCATTGGAGATATTTCTGGGAACTCTGAAGAGTTGAAACGGCTAATTTTCTTGAAGCTTTTGCGCCTTTACAACGGTCACAAATTCAAAGATTAGATGCTCAAAATGGCAACTGTTCAAGACTGAGAAGACGTCTCTGACGCTGTGAGATTTGCCATAAATACTGTCTTGGGAGGAGCAATTCTCTTACTAGCCATTTAAGGGGTAGCCCATCCTAGTTCCTTTCTGGCGATATTTTCAGTGTGCTAGAGGGATATATGGGAACCTTTGATGTGGGTCAAACGTTGGAACAAAAAGATACGTTCCCATACGCGAAAATAGGGTAGACCAATTATCGCATTGCACATTAGTTCTCAGAGAGGGTTTAGAGATGGATCATAGAGAAATAAATTGAGCAATGAGGCAAGGGTAGGTCTTAGTACACAATCATCATTTCGGCTTGTATTGTTGGGATAGAAATATGATCAGATTGTGACTTTTGGGCCATCAAAGAAATTTGAACAATGAGGAGTTGAAAGAATAATGAGGACCAAAAGGAAACGAACCAGAAAAATTTATCTAAGCCTTTGTAAGAAACCATTATGACAAGAAGGGTTTGTAGCAAAAGATATAACACAAGGATATCAAGACTCAACAAGTTAAATAACTTAAACTAGTCAATCAGGGGAACTGGAAGGAATTCTTTAAACTAAGGTAACTACTGAGTAATAGGAATCATTCCTAGTTCCAATCTAAGGTTCTCGAAAGGAACTCTATTCAATGCCTTGGTGAAAATATCTGCAACCTGATCTTCAGTTCTACAAAAATTCATAATGATGTTTCCCTTCTCAACATGATCTCTAAGAAAATGATGTCTTATGTCAATATGCTTGGTCCTAGTATGATGCACAGGATTTTTAGAGATGTTTATGGCACTAGTGTTATCACAAAGAATAGTGAGAGGGCCATAAGACATACCAAAGTCCGCGAGTTGTTGCTTTAGCCAGAGAAGTTGGGAACAACAGGAGGCGGCTGCAATGTACTCGGATTCTGTGGTGGAGAGGGAGACTGAAACTTGTTTCTTTGATCCCCATGACACAAGGCAAGGGCCTAGGAACTGTGCCATTCCAGAAGTGCTCTTTCTATCCACCAAATATCCAGCATAATCAGCATCAGTGAAACCCATGAGCTCAAAGGGACATTCTTTGGGGTACCAAATGCAGAGATCGTCAGTTCCCTTGAGATATCGAAGTATTCTCTTCACAGCAGCCAAGTGGGTTTCTCTCGGACAAGATTGGAACCTAGCACACAAGCCAACAGCAAAGACAATGTCTGGTCGACTAGCGGTTAGGTATATGAGTGAGCCTATCATACCTCTATAGAGCTTCTCCTCTACTAGAGGACTCGAGGGGTCCTTATCCAGATGGGCAATGGTGGATATGGGAGTGGAGAGAGGCTTGCATGAATTCATTTTGAACTTCTTCAGTAGTTCTCTGACATACTTCTGTTGATGGATTTGAATACCATCTTCCTTTTGAGTGATTTGTAATCCGAGGAAGAATGTGAGTTCCCCAATTAAACTCATTTCAAATTCACTACTCATCAAGTCTTTGAACTTGTCTACAAGGGATAGGTTAGTGGAACCAAAAATAATATCATCAACATAGAATTGAACCACTAAGATGTTACCTTCTTCTTCTAGGATGAAGAGAGTTTTATCAATGACTCCACGCCTGTAGCCATTTGAGAGTAGGAACTGGGCAAGACGATCATACCACGCTCTGGGAGCTTGCTTGAGGCCATAGAGTGCCTTGTCTAGAAAGTAGACATGATTTGGATGATCGTCGTCTTCGAAACCAGGAGGTTGTTTGACATAGACTTCTTCTTGAAGAATTCCATTGAGGAAGGCTGTCTTTACATCCATTTGGAACAATTTGAATCCTTTGTGTGAAGCGAAGGCAATCAACAATCTTATTGCCTCAATCCTTGCCACTGGAGCATAGGTTTCATCATAGTCGATGCCTTCTTGTTGATTGTATCCTTGAGCAACAAGTCTTGCTTTGTTCCTTATCACATCTCCTGTATCATCCAGCTTGTTTCTGAAGACCCATCTAGTTCCTATGATGTGTTTATCCTTGGGACGGGGAACTAGATGTCATACTTTGTTCCTTTCAAACTGATGAAGCTCTTCTTGCATAGCTTGGATCTAGTACGCGTCCTTCAGTGCCTCACCTATGTTCTTTGGTTCCACAATAGACAGAAAGGCATTGAAGGCAAAGAAGGTTAGATGTTCGTACCTGACTGGAGGCTTGACGACTCTTCTTTCTCTGTTGGGGGCTAGAGCATTTGATGTGGAGACATTCTGAGTTGAGCATTCAGCTTCCTGGTTGGAATCACCTTCTCCATTGAAGATCATGTGGGAAGATGAGTCATTGAGGTCTCCACAGATATTGTCGTCATGCTCATGATTTCCAGAAATGGATTGTTGTTCATTGTTCATGGGAACTGGTGGAGGAGCCATTGGAGGGTTCCGAGCAGCAGTGCAGGAACTGGGTGGAGTGACATCTTCATCTGGATTTTCTTGATATGACTTGGGAAACGGGTCTTCAAAGGAATTGGTGGTGTTCTGCACAATCTTTCCAAGTGATTTTTCGTTAAAAATAACATGAACACTTTCTTCTACCTTTTTAGTCCTTTTGTTGAAGACTTTGTACGCCTTGCTACCCGAGGCGTATCCAATGAAGATTCCTTCATCACTTCTTGGGTCGAATTTGCCAAGATTGTCCTTCCCATTATTGTGCACAAAGCACTTGCATCCAAACACCCTCAGATGCGAGATGTTGGGAACTCTTCCTCTTAGGAGCTCATAGGGTGTCTTTTCTGTGATTGGGCGAAGCATGGCTCGATTGATGATGTAGCAAGCTGTGTTGATCACCTCAGCCCAAAATGATTGAGAGAGTCCACTTGAGATTAGCATAGTCCAAGCCATGTCTTCCAAAATTTTGTTCTTCCTTTCCACTACTCCATTTTGTTGAGGAGTGTATGGTACACAGAAATTGTGATCAATGCCATGCTCACTGCAAAAGGTTAGAAGTTCTCCATTTTCGAATTCGATACCATGGTCAGACCGAATAGCATTGAGTGAACAATCAAGAGATTTTTCTAACAAGGGAACCAGATCTTTAAAGCGGTCAATAACTTCACTCTTAGATTTAATAAAGATGGTCCAAGTAAAGCGAGAGAAGTCATCGACAAGAACAAAGATATACCTGTTCCCTCCTAGGCTCTGAACTCTCATGGGTCCACACAGATCCATGTGGATAAGTTCAAGAGGCCTTGAGGTGCTTACCATGTTTTTGGACTTGAAGGAACTACGAGCATGTTTCCCTTTTACACAGTCAGAGCACAGTTCCTTAGATGTGCCACTTAGCTTTGGCAGCCCTCTGACTAGCTCCTTTGAGTGTAGCTTTTGAATCAGCTTGGTGCTAGCATGACCGAGGCATTGATGCCACAAGTCAGCTTGGTCATTCACAGTTGAGAGACAAAGTTTCTCCTTGGGAACAAAGGATGGATCAATTATGTAGACATTGTTGAATCTTTTCCCTTTTAGGATGATTTGTCCCGAGGAGTCAAGGACTGAACATTCGTTGGATCTGAATCTAACTTCATTGTCTCCTTGATCACACAGCTGTGACACACTTATTAGATCAAAACCAAGATTATCAACAAGGTGAACTTTGTTTACCTGAATGTGGTCGTTGAGTTTCACAGTTCCTATCCCACAGATTTTCCCTTTGCTTTTGTCTCCAAAGGATATGTTTCCACCTTGGAGAGGTTGAAGAGAGGTCATTTGATTTCTTCTTCCAGTCATATGGCATGAGCAACCACTGTCAATGTACCATAGTTGGGGTTGCCTCTCTTCTTTCTGCACGCAAGGGAACTAAGATTTCTGAACCCAGCGAAGCTTGGCTTTACTGGGGGGATTAGCATTCCGAGTCTGTGAGTAGCCAGGGAACTGGTTCCTTTCATGGTAATGAGTACTTTTCTCCTTTTCAAAGTTCCTTTTCTTAGAACAGTCAGTGTTGAAATGACCATTATTACCACAGTAGGTACACAAACGATTGTAAACAACATGTCCGTATTTTCCTTTTCCTGGCCTATAAGGTTTTTCAATTTTCCTTTTGTTAAAATCAACATTTTTTCTAACCTTGCTATAGGCCATGTCATATCTTTTGTGAGCAAAGGAATTGGTGAACCATTGGTTTTCAGGAACCATCTTTTCTTTTCCCTTTGGTTCCTTCTTAGGACTTTGAGAGCCTTCATTGAGACGTTTGGCAACCTCAGCCTTGTTCTCAAGGACCATGATCTTCTCTGATAGGAATTGATTCCTATCACGAGAAGTGGCAAGAGCAATACTGAGATTCTCATTCATCTCAACAAGTTCTCGCCTAGCCTTTTCTTCTTCAGCATCATTGTTCCCTTTATTATTGACATATCCTATTCCATGCCGTTGTCTCACAAAAACAGTTTGATTTATCGTTTTTTCATTAATGGAATTAGTGAGAATGTCTAACCTATCAATTATGGATTGAAGCATGTCATTTCCAGGTGGGTTAGCATGCAAGGGAACTTTGATAGAATCTATGCTAGTTTCATCACAAGATTTACAAGTTTTAAGGTGACTAGCATGCACATTCCTAATATCAATGAGTTTGGAGTGAGTTTCAGCTAGGTCTTTCTCAATTTCATCAAGTTTCTTACTCCAAACAGAATTCTCAACAGTCAAGCAAGCAATTTCATCTTCACAATCATCTAGTTTATGTTGAAGGGAACTGGTTTCCTTTCCTAGTTTCTTTATGATCTTAAGGAGTTGTTTCTTATCACAATCAACTAGGGATTTTAAGAGATCGTCAGAAGTTACCTCAATGTCTTCTGAGTCGCTTGAGTCTCTTTTTGCCATGAGACATCTTCCTCCAGAGAAGCCACTGAGATCCAGTTCCTCATCTGAGTCTTCTCCCCATGAGGCTACGAGAGCCTTCTTTCTCTGAGGTCTTTCTTCTTCCTTTGAGTCTTCCTTGTTGGGACAATTCTTAGCGTAGTGTCCCTTTTCCTTGCACTCGTAACAGGAGACTTCCTTGAGATCTCTTCTGGGTCCATTATGGGAGGAACTGCCCTTTTGGAACCTTCCTTTCACAAAGAATTTTTTAATGTTCTTTGTGAAGAGGGTCGTAAGTTCGTCCTCCTCTTCTTCTAAGTCTGAGTTCTCTTCCTCCATCTCGAGCCTAGAGAAGGCTTTGGAGATCTTGAGGGCAATTCCTTTCTCCAGTTTCTTGTCGGCATTGGCCTTGGTGTGCTCTCCTTCTTCAACCTCCAGTTTCCCTATGACTTGGGTCAAGGGAAGGGATTGGATGCCTGGAGTGTTCTTCATGATTCCCTTGAGAAGGGTGAACTTGGAGTTGAGTCCATTGATGACCACTAGGGACTTGGAAACTTCATCCAGATCGACTCCTACCGCTGTCAACTTTCCAATCAATCTGTTGAAGCGGGAGTAGTACTCTGAGATGGTCTCAGTTTCCATCATTTTGAAGGTGTGGTATTCTCCTTCCAAAGCAAACTTTATGCTTTGCTTTAGTTCCTCACTTCCTTCATGCATCTCCTTGAGAGCTTTCCACATCTCCTTCGCTGTCTTAATGCCTATGACCTTGTCCATGTCTTCTCTGTCCAATCCATTGAGGATGAACTGCCTGGCCTTGGCATTCTTCTCCATGATGACATAGTGTTCTGGTTTCCAATCTTCTTCCTTCATGGTAAGATCGACATAGCCATCTCTATTTTCGACTATCCTCCAGCATTGGTAGTCGTTGGTCTTGATGTGGCTTTCCATGCACTTTTCCCACCATGTTTCTTCTCCTTTCTTTCGGAGATGTGGCTTGTTGGTGGAGATTCCGAGCTCAAACTTGCTTGGTTGAGACATGATCTGCAAACTTAACAAAGATCTAGAGCTTTTCCTGCTCTGATACCAATTGTAGGATCGTGATTGTTAGATTATAACTTAAAGAACTCAGAATATCGATTCTAAGTTCCCTTCGCATTGGAAATAAACAATCAAACCAATGACAAGTTCCTTATAGTGGAAACCTTTGATTGCCAACTAGCAATCCAGGATAAAAACCACTACCTTTCTTTCGAAAGGATTTCAAGGTCTACTTCTTGATTTCTTATCTCTTTTGGTTACAGCTTATCCTAGGAACAAACACACAGTTTCTTTGCCTTACACACAGTTAGGCAATCCTAGATAACTTAACACAATCAATAATCAATCCAAGAAACAGACCTTCGCACCTAGGAACTATCACTTACAGTCACAGGAACTTAGCACTCAGCTCTTCTCTTCCTTGACTGGTTCCTCTTGATCTCGGTTTGCTTTGATAATCTTGTTTGAAGGTTCACACTTTGATGTTTGCTATTGAGTGTGATTCGTATTTTTGTGCTTTGCAGATAACCCTTGGGTTAGTCTTCCTTTTATAGAGGATTCTTCGCAGCTCGATCCTCTCTGGGTTCCCACAGATTGAGCTTGCCCTAGGATGCGTGGTTCTCCTTGGTCCACGTTATTCCTAGCATGTGCAAACAACCTAGGCAGCTCAGAATCTCTCTTGGTTGGTCAACTACCTCAGACGAGCCTTGCTATGTCGTTGTCCAAGTACTTTCGTCCAAGGTTGAACAAGCTGGCCGCTTGGGAACTGTCTTCTGGACAGCGACGTCTCTATGTCCTGTCGCTTTCACCTTTTCTGTCCGAGGTCTCGACGTTCTAGGTGTCTTGTTGTTTAGCTCTTGGACATTGGCAGGCTTTTAGAAGCTTCGGACAAGTCGTTTTCAACACCTTTTGTCCGAGGTTGTGTGTCCTCAGATTTCTCGGGAATCGCAATGTCGCATGCTGCGTTTCTGGGCACACCTGGGTTCCTCTGGTTTCCTTCATCTGTCTTGTTCCTTTGGTTCCCTTGTCCTGTTTGGCTTTCTTGCCTTCGATATATTCCTGTGGTTCCTTAAAACACATCTTTGAGATAAAATATTAGTATCATAATATTTGTCATCGTCAAAAATAGAGAAACTGAGGAAAGGAACTCTCAGGGAAACCGAAGTTCCAGAGTTCTGTTTCCTAACACTTTGGTCATCCACTCGAGAGGAAGACGATGTCATCCTTGATTTTGTGATTAAGGGAGAAGAAAAGATGGAGGAAGAAGGAAATAGGGGCGACGATTTTTAGCGTTTAGGGTTGCAGAAATGGGACGGCATGAGGAGGAGGAAGAATAAGTTGTGCGAATATAGTGCACAGCTATGCGCTAAGAATAAGCGCATAGCTACTGTAGATATGCGCTTATTCTTAACGCATAGCTTGAGTTAAGTCCATCAGAGCTATGCGCTTATTTTAAGCGCATAGATCTGATGGTTTTTTTTTGCCACTTTTGCCCTTATGCGCTTCATTTAAGCACATAGAAACTGTACTTTTATACTAAGCGCACAGATTCGTGTGCATTTAGGCAAAAAATCGTGTGCATATAGGCTTTTCGTATATTTAATACTCATTTTCTTTAGAAATAGTTGTCACTTTGACATTTGACACACTTGTTAAATAATATAATCATTAAAGGTAAAATATTATATTTTTTCCTAAAATTTATAATTTAATAACTACATATTTCATATATAACCATCTAAAAAAAGATAATTTACATTTAAAAAAAAATTGTACAATTTCTAATAACATTTCATGTAACTCATTAATTAATTATTATCTAAAATTATAAAATTATAAATAATTCTTAACAAAAATCAAAGACTAAAAGGACACTTATTACTGAATAGATAAAACATATATTAGTTTATTCTACATAGCATATTGTTGAAAATTTGACTCCATCATCAAAAAGTTAAAAATGTTTTAAAAAAAGAGGTTCTTACATTTTAGTTATACGTACTTTTAATAATAAGGGGACCTAATTGTAATCATGTTTCAACTTATACTTATATAAACAAAATGCATGCAAAGCTAGTCCTTAATGGGCCAGACCCGGCCCATTTTACAGAAGACATCAGAGAAGCCCACCTAGATCAATTATGAAGTTTTCCTCTTTATTTTTACAACGGAGTTTCTACCAATTTAAATAGTTTCATCTCATGTTACAAGGATAGTTTTCCTCTTTTAATTACCTTTTCATCTTCTATTCAGGTTTAAATACAAAATTCAATGGTCTCTTGGTGGGATATTTGGTTTTATAGATGAAATTCTATAAAAAACTGATAGATCACAATTCATAGAATTAATGGTCTATTGGTGGGACATTTGGTTTTATAGAAATCAACAAAGCTTTGGAAGAACAAACGATGATACCGACTCCATAAAGGATGTACCAATCTACATTAAGAGACAAATTGAGAACTGGAATAAGACGAAGAGCTGAAACCCTGACTGTTTAGCAGAAGACAAACAAAAAACTCATAGAACGAACATTGTTAGACGACCAACAAAGAAATGGAAAAAACCACCGGATAATATTATTAAAATAAACACAGATGGATCCACCAAAACCAATGGTGAATCTAGTTTTGGCTACATTTTTAGGAACAATATGGGTAAACCAATATTCCTCTTTGGGGATGAATGTGGTACCTCAACCCCGCTAAAAACAGAAACATTGACAGTAAGAAATGCCCTGATAAAGGCCTATGAATTAGTCATTATCAACATTCAACTTGAATGCGATAACCTTACTAATGTGAATGTTCTTAATCAAATCTGGCACTGTCCATGGGATATTGAAATGTTAATTTCTGATATCCTGTGTGTTTTACAACTATTTTCTTCAGTGCAGATTTCTCACGTCTTTCGAGAAACTAACGTCGTGGCCGATTTCATCGCAAAGAAGGTCCAACAGAGTTCCTTGGAAGACATTAGAAATAGCCTAGAATTTGTAATTCTCATCCGAAAGGATGCTATAGATTGAGAAACCAGTTCTTTTATGGTTTCCATTCTAACTTTTACCTAATTAAAAAACAAAAAAACTCACATCTCAAATTTAATCGACAAAACTCATATTGCAATCGTGTCTGACTACATTAGTTTTTCTAAAAGGAGATACTTTGCAGATTTTTTAAAATTAGTATGCTGGTTTTCATTTCTTACTAAAGATTACAAAATGGCCTAAATTCACTCTTCTCTTCCTCTCCCCACATAAAGAACATGCACATTCAGGTTTGATGTGTAGGATGAATATGTACAGCCATGTATGATGTGCTGGATGAACATGCATGATCAGATTTAATGTACATAACTAAAATGTATGTTGGACGCAAGGGCGGACGCAGCCTAGTGGGGGCACAAATCCTGCGTAACCAAAAATCAATTTTAATTATGATCTTAAATGGATTTTTTTAATCAATTAATATGACGGGACAAGTCCGATGTAATTATTATTAATAGCAAATTAAGAGAGTTTCTCATGAAAGATACAAGATTACAAAACATTGATTCAACAATGCAAGGATGAGGTGTAAAAAAATCAACAAAGCAAGAATTAAGCGAGATTGAGTGAACATAACAGATGCATAATAAAAATTCTCTTCATATCCATGGGGACAAGAATGATAAGCTGAGACTAGTTGAATAATTGGTGGTTTAGGCAACTAAACATTAAGCGAGATTGAGTGAACATAACAGATGCATAATAAAAATTATCTTCATACCCATTAGAACAAGAATGATAAGTTGAGATTAGTTGAATAATCAGTGCTTTAGGCAACTAAATATTACTTAGGATTGCTCTATTTTATCTCGTTGAATTACATGGCATGGTTGGATATGCTTTATATTTGGTGAACATAAACTTTATATGTTTTATCCTATATCTATTCAATTTACCCCTTATTAAAAAATAAAGATTGAAGATAATATCATCTAGTACTCTAATTGTTGAGTTAGTCAACTTTCAACATAGGATGTTTCTCTAAGCACCCAATCCAATTCATTTAGTATGTAGAGAAAACAAAAACTTATAGGTAAATTGTATAATCTCAACACCTTATTCATATCACACACACATACACTATGGATTCAATTGAACATAACATTACATTGAATAGGGAGAAAGAAAGCGATGAAGCTCGTCTCAGGTATGAAGCGATGCAAAGTAAAATATATATATATTGCAGTGGGGGCATGTTCCCCCGTTGGTCCCTACGTAGGTTTGTCCCTGGTTGGACGTGCATATTCAACATGCATAACCACATTTTATGTGCAATTGAAAACACTTGGATGAAGCATCCACATTTTTTATATCATTGTGTCTTGTTATTCGAAGTGATTGACCCTAACAACAACAAACATACCATGTAATACATGCTACATACTTTAAAAAGTGGGTTACATATATAAATTTATAAACTTTGTTGTGAAATTATGGTTTTGGTGATTGCGAATAAATAAGGGTATAAATCACTTTCCACGATCTGTCCATCATGAGGACGAGTATTTATGAAAAGCTCATACGACATTAGTGTTAACAATGACATATAACTTTTTATCCGACCTCATGATTTGTTAACTGTTATATGTTGGGCCACGTTTTTATCAGGATTGGATCGGCCCATGAAGCAAGTAAAGATCACGGCCCAACGTGCAGAAGAGGAAGATTCATCCGTTGATGCGACCAACAGCTCCATTCGTAACGTCCAGAGCGGAAATCGTGGATAGAATCATGGCATTAAGTAACCGAGTGATCCTCTCAAATTTGGCATTAAATCCTCTCATTTTAAATAAATTAGGATCGATCTATTGTACACACACCTCTATGGATGCAACTGGCTAGCATTCTCGAACTCTCATTGTAATTCGGCACACAGTTTTCTTAAGGAAGAGATCATTCGATCGTTCTACGTGTTCGTCTGACATTACCCAATCTCACTCGATTCATTGCGATCCGTCTCAGCTAAGCTTTACTATTCCCGTTTCATTTCATCATTCTTGGTTTGCTATTTTGTTTGAAGTTATAAACTGATTCGTTCGACTAATAGCACCACATCGAAGGCAATTTAGGTTTGATATCTTTTTGCCCAAAACAATTTGGCGCCATCGTGGGGCCGTTAGCCGATTCGCATTCAAAAGCTTCATCAAGAATCATCCAAGATGGTGAACGACGCTCCTTCTAGCACTTCCAGAGATGGACCAATCCAGGGAGCAGCCGCTAACGACGCCATTGCCGTCACAGCGGAGGCTTCTACTCAAGAGCAGATCCGTCAAATGGCGCTAACCCTGTCGTCACTACAAGAAGAGTTAGCCGATCAGCGTCGGACTAACAAGTCGATCTAGGCTACTTCTGTTACTGCAATTAATCGTTTGACTAATAAAAATGAATTTCTTAGAGCGCAGGTCCAATCTGCTGCGTCCACACCACCCGAAAGCAGGCGTTCAATCGACCTCGACGGGATCCGGACTCGACTGGATATGGATGTTGTGGTCATAACGCCAACAAACGGGCGAAACCAAACCCATACGACTGGTATTCCTAAAACTTCTCGTGTTAACCTCGTTATGACTAATAATGTTTCTCTTACCGGCTCCGAAGGGATCCGAGTAAACAACCCACAGGTCGCGGCTACGCTGAACATCCAGACGCTCATTCAACAGGCTATTAGCGAGCATATGAAGTCTTTCGACGAGCGTCTTGCAAAGATCTCGGGCGTTCTCCAACCCATCGAGAAAGAAGCACTGGATGGCTTCGAGGAATCTCCCTTCGTGGATGATATCGCACGGGTAGAGATCTCGAAGAAGTTTCATCTCCCCAGCATGACCAGTTATGATGGGACAAGCGATCCAGATGACCACATCTCCCTCTACAAGCAAAAGCTCATGACAATTTCCGTCTCCAGGACCAATCGCGAGGCGGTTATGTGTAAAAGTTTCGGCACCTCCCTCGCAGGGCCGGCGCTTACTTGGTTCATGCATCTGCCACAAGGATCGATCACATCCTTCGCAGAATTAGTCAATGCTTTTAAAATTCAATTCGCTAGTAGTCAAAGGCTAGAAAAGCAATCTAGCGATCTATACCGTGTTGTCCAAAAGAATAACGAACCTATGTGCACTTATCTTAACAGGTACAATAAGGAAAAGGTCGTCATACCCCATTGCGATGTCCCTACATCCATCGAAGCCTTTCGACGGGGTCTGGTTCGAGGCAGTGAGTTATATCGAGAATTGACGAAGTACCCCTGCCGAACCTTCGAAGACGTCCAGGCCAAGACAATGGCTCAGGTTAGGTTGGAAGAGGACGAGGAACCCTTTAGGGCCGAACCAAGTCCGGATCGAGTCAGTCACAGATCGACGTCTGACAGTCATAAGGACAGGCGACCATTGCCATATCCCTGAGGACGCGACGATCGCAGTCGAGACAGGGGACATGAATGGAAGGAAAATCCTTCACTACCCCCCAAGGTACAATCGTATAACTTCTGTGTTTCCATTGCAGAGTTAGTTAAAACGTTCGACAAGTATGGTAAAGACGTGAGATGGCCATGAAAGAGTGACAAACCGGATTTCAAGAAAGACACGACAAGGTGGTGCAACTTCCACGGCGACCATGGGCACAGAACCGACGAATGTGTCGCATTGCGAAAAGAGGTCGCAAGGTTGCTGTCGTAGGGACTCCTTCGAGACGTCATTTCGGACAGAGCCAAAGACACCATGGAACGAAGAGATGAGGTACAAAACAAACGCCCTTCTTCTCCTATACCTGCCAAGATTGTCAACTCCATTTCAGGTGGATCCGATATATGCGGGATCTCATACTCTGCGGCAAAGCGCCACGCCAAACAGAGCATAGGCAATGTACCCTCACCCTCTGAGCCAAGGCCTAAGAAGACAAGTGACCTGCCCACAATCACTTTCGATGAGACCGACGCCAGTGGATGGGCAGAGCATCATGACAGTCTGGTAATATCCTTGTCCATTGGAAATTGTCTTGTACGCAGGGTACTAATTGACACAGGTAGTTCCACCGACATGATCACCCTGGACACCCTAAAAGAGATGGGCCTCAATGAGGAAGACGTGACTAAGAGGAGACTACCCTTGGTGGGGTTCAGTGGCGAAGTCCGATACTCGCTCGGCGAGATCACTCTCACCACTTATGCAGGAGGAATTAATCGACGGGTAAAATTCGTAGTGATAGATTGTGAATCTCCTTACAATTGCATCATTGGCAGGCCTTGGATACACTCGATGAAGGCAATCCCTTCCACCTATCATCAAATGATCAAATTCCCAACCAAATAGGGGGTCCAAGAAATCAAAGGAGAGCAAAGGCTCGCTAGGGAGTGCTACGTAACTTCCATGAAGAAAGCAGTCGAGAGCAACACGGCATAGCAATTATAGAATGGGGAAGGGTCGAGCACATACATTGAGCCAGAAACAGAAAAGCTAATCGAAGTTGCTATCGACCCTACCTCGCCAGGTCAGACAGTCAGGATCGGGTCCGATCTCGACGATGCGACCCGTGAAAGATTGATAGGATTCCTCCGGTCGAACTCCAACTGTTTTGCGTGGTCTCATGAAGACATGGTAGGTATCTCCCCTGACATCATAACTCATAAACTAAATGTGGATGCAAGCTTTCCCCCTGTCAAACAGAAACGCAGAAAGTTCACCGCGGAACAAAACAGAATAGTCGACGACGAAGTCAAGAAACTGCTAGAGACAGGCAAGATTAGGGAAGTCGAGTATCCCGAGTGGCTGGCTAACGTAGTGGTGGTCGAAAAGAAGAACGGAAAGTGGAGAGTCTGTATAGACTTCAAAGATCTCAACAAAGCATGCCCAAAAGATTCGTTCCCTTTACCACACATTGATGCAATGATCGACGCGACGGCAGGCCACGAAATGCTCTCTTTCATGGATGCATTCAGTGGCTATAACCAGATACTGATGGACCCTCAAGACCAAGAGAACATAGCCTTCATCACTAGCCAAGGAACCTACTGCTATAAGGTAATGCCCTTCGGTCTAAAGAACGCAGGGGCAACGTACCAAAGACTGGTGAATAAAATGTTCAAAGACCAGATTGGGGACACCATGGAGGTCTACATAGATGACATGTTCGTCAAGTCAAAGCAAAAGGAAGATCATGTCGAACACTTGAAGGAAGCATTCGAAGTACTAAAACGCTATAACATGAAATTGAACCCTACTAAATGTTCTTTCGGAGTTTCTTCAGGGAAATTCTTAGGCTATATGGTGACCCAAAGAGGGATCGAAGCAAGCCCCGAGCAAATAAAAGCAATTATCAATCTAAAGCCGCCCAGATGCGTCAAAGATGTTCAAAAACTAACGGGACGAATAGCAACGCTGAACCGTTTTGTTTCAAAGTAGTCCGACAAGTGCAAGCCGTTCTACGACATACTCAAAAAGAACAAGTCATTCCAGTGGGGCATAGAACACGAGGTGGCATTCCAAGAGCTGAAGAAGTACCTGTCAAGTCCACTACTACTTGCCAAGCCAAAGGACGACGAACCATTGCCCATATATTTGGCCGTGTCAGATACATCGGTAAGTGCCGTCTTGGTAAGGGAAGAAGACGGCAAACAATCCCCGATTTATTACGTAAGTCGATCATTACTTCCAGCCAAAACAAGGTACACTTCGTTGGAAAAGTTAGTTTTGGCATTAGTCATGGCTTCGCACAAGTTAAAACCTTACTTTGAATCGCACACTATTATTGTAAGGACTAATCATCCCATGAAAGAATCATGAGGAAAACTGAGTTCACAGGTCGAATGGCTAAATGGGTTGTACAACTAGGCGGTTACGAGATCGAGTATGCACCCAGAACAGCTATCAAATCTCAGGCATTGGCAGATTTTGTGGTAGATTTCAGTCCAACACTGGAACAAGAAGCCATCAAGGAGGCGACGGAACTACTTTCGACCGACGCACAGGGTACTTGGGATTTGTACACCGACGGAGCATCAAACGTCAGAGGCACAGGTTTGGGTGTTGTACTCAAATCACCACAAGGGGACAAGATATCCCAAGCCGTGAGATGCGAATGGGATGCGACAAACAACGAGGTGGAATACGAGGCGCTCATATTTGGCCTCAACATGGCTCGAGACCTTACAATTGACGACATAAAAGTGATATGCGACTCATTACTGATTGTGAATCAGGTCCAAGGATCGTACGTCGCCAAAGATGATAGAATGGCCGCCTACTTGAGCATCGTTCAAGGGTTGATCACACAATTCAAGACGTTTGACATCAGCCAAGTGCCAAGGGAACTGAATACACAAGCAGATGCACTTGCCAACCTGGGATCAGCGTTAGACCCAAGAGAGTTTCCTAACATCCCCATAGTTCATGTCACGACACCCGCAATATCGAGAACAGCTAAAGATACAAGGCAACAAGACGAACTACAGGAAGTCATCGCCACAACACAGGACGAGTCCGAAACTCATTCGACAAGTGATTCTAAAGACTGGACAAAACCATTCGTCGACTGGATAGTACACGGCACCCTATCGGATGATAAAGTTGCGTCTAAGCGCCTAAAGGTACAAGCTTTGTCCTTCGAAATGAAAGAGGGTTTTCTTTTCAAACGATCTGTCACAGGCTTACTACTGAAGTGCCTCGCGCCCGTCGAAGCCCAAAAACTTCTTCAGTCTTTGCACGATGGGGAGTGTGGCAATCACGCCGGAGGACGAAGCCTGGCTTGCAAAGCCCGACGCATGGGATACTACTGGCCAACGATGAACGCAGACGCATTGGGATACACCAAGAGATGCGACGCTTGTCAACGACACGCACCGGTCGCACACCAACCGTCTGAACCCCTGCATCCGACACTCGCGCCTTGGCCGTTCATGAGATGGGGAATGGACATTGTTGGCAAGTTACCGCCAGTACAGGGGCAACGCGTCTTCTTCCTCGCCATGACGGATTACTTCTCCAAATGGATCGAAGCCGAAGCCTATCGAGAGGTAAAAGAAACTCAAGTCATTTCATTCATCAAACGAAACATTTTGTGCAAATTCGACGTGCCATCAGAGATCGTATGCGACAATGGCTCCCAATTCATCGGTCGCAAGACTAGAGCCTTCTGTGAACAGTGGAACATCAACTTAGTCACATCCACCCCCAGATACCCACAGTCGAACGGACATGCAGAGTCCATTAACAAAATCATCATCAATAACCTAAAAAAGAGGCTAGAAGGCGTGAAAGGCAAGTGAACAGACAAACTCCCATACATCCTCTGGTCCGATAGAACCACACCAAAGAATGCGACAGGACAATCACCTTTCTCGCTTGTTTACAGATGTGAAGCGGTCATCCCCGCTGAGATACTTATCCCTACAGCCAAATACGGCCTACAGACCCCGGAGCAGAACGATGAAGAGTTGTCGCATAACCTCGACACGATTGACGATATCAGAGAAAAAGCCAGGCTTAGGATGGTCCAATATCAACAACAGGTCGCAAGGAGCTACAATAAAAACGTTTGCGTTCGAGTTTTCAGAAAGGGTGATTGGGTACTGAGGAAGACATTTCAGAACACAAAAAACCCCAGGGATGGTAAGCTGGCCCCACAATGGGAAGGACCCTACCTAATCACAGACGTCGTTGGACAAGGCGCTTACAGATTGCAAGACATGAAAGGACGCGACATCCCAAGAAGCTGGAATACAACGTACCTAAAGCAGTATCATTTCTAAAAACTTTTCTATTATTTGTCAGATTATCAATTACATTCTTTTCTCACTGACTTAAATATCGGAGGGTCGTTGGGTTCACCCCCGACAGCCATTCCTTAGCAACCCCTCGCTTTGTCTCATCCAAACACAGGCGTAACAAGCTCAAACAAAGCAGTGGATACACCCAAGACACACAAAAGCGCTTACAAACTTACACAACGCGATCGATCGACACACAGGGAGTTGAACAACAAAGGCACTTTGGCACACCGTCTGCCTTATTACAAAATAAGGTACACGAAGCCTTGAACTACACACCTAACGCAAGACACATTTGCTTACCTCCCTGGATAATAATATACAACTGTCATGACTAAACTCAAACACAATACGCAGGCCTCCTTTCGGAGAACGCATCCATGCAAACATACATCAAACACAGACAGGTGCCAGAAACCAAAGAGTGCTATTCAAAAACAAAAGGCAAAAACGCCAATCATCATCGTCTTACAAACACGCGACCCGCGATGGTGGACGGGTCGCCAAAACGCAAAAGTTTGCCCACACGACGGTGGGACTTCCAAAACAATCAATCCAAATATCCAAGAAAACAAACCAACAAGTCAAGGGATGAGAGATTCAAGCTTTGACATCTCTACCTTGGGCAGCGTCAGGGGCAGCATCGAGAGCAGCGTCAGGGGCAAGATCGCATGCCGTTTCTGTTCGTCCGGAACTCACTTCATTTCCTTCTTCCGCCATGACTCCAACGGTCCCGCATGCCTGAAGGAAGTCGACGTCGGGGCAACCGTTGGGGAACTGCTCGTCCAGATAAGCATGTTCCTTCTCCAGGTCCCACGACTCTTGACGACCGGCCTTAAGATCCTCCATCATCTCAATCCTGGCCTTGAGCATGAAGTAAGCTCCAACGTCAGTGGCAACCTCACCGCCCTCCTTCTTGGCATTTTCCAATCGAGCCTCCAAATCACTAACACATTGCTCAGAAACCTTCAAGTTAGTCTCGGCAACGCGACGCATACCCTCTGACATCTTCAGCGACGCCTCTGCTTCTTTCGCCCTATCCACAGCTTGGGAGATCTTCGACTGAGCGACATCCCACATCTGCTTCGTCTTCAAATGACTCGACCTAAGATGTTGGAAGACCTACCCACGCAGACAGCAAGTCAGCAGATGCAACAACAAAAAAACAGAGGGGAAGTTTGAGTTCAAACCGTCCAAGAGCCCGTGGCGGCCATTTCCAAATTCTCCAAAGCAGGGAGGTCTTCGATATCGTCAGGTACTGGCAGGATGAGGAGCTCAGGGAAATCAATGCTCTTCTTCGCAGACTTGCCTTTCGACGCGTCTTCTAAGGCACGAACAAGTTTCCTCTTATGACCAGACGACTTTGAGGGAAGCGACTTGGGAGGACACCCTTTAGGAGGAGCCTTGGATCGCATCCTCTGCGCCAACAAATCCTTGGCCGAAAGACGAGCGCTAGATCTTTCACTCCGGGATAAGGCTGCATTCAACGAAAACAGAGTCAAAGATAGTAGATAAGAGAAACAAGGCAAGGCAGACTTGGTAGGAACCCACATTTAGAAGAAGACGACATCGGTGAATTTGCTTCGACTGGGAGAGTTTTAGCGGTTGCAAAGATGTTGATGTTCGCAAAGGACCTTTCGATCTGGGAAAACTTCAGAACTGCCTGCGTCCTCGAATCTAGAACAGGATCCTCCTCCGGATCTTCGATCTCAGGATCTGCAAAAAGTTACATTTAAGCCAAAGTTAAAAGCCACGCGACCTACTTCAAGCACAGGAAAGAACACAAACCTTTCCACATCCATTCGGTCAACAAGAACGGACAATCGCCCCCCAAGCCCAACGACGCAACGTTCACGAAAAAGAACCGCTTTTTCCATCCACGGTCGTTCACATTCAACCTCAAAGCCCAGGGTTGGCGGTCAGAGCGGCTTCGAAGGTTATACGGGTATGATCTCTTGGACCCCAGACATTAGTTATAATCTAAAACCCTAAAATCTATGCCAGCAGCAAAATCTTTGTTCAGACGGTCCAAGACCTTAAGCAAACGCCAGGCATGAGGCATTATTTGGCAAGGGGCTAAGGATAAAAAAGAGAGCACAGACTGAACTAGTTCAGAGAAAGGAAAGGTATGGCCTATTTTGAAAGGATATTCATAGAAGCAAACCCAACCCGGACATCTCGAGTCGGCCCGTTCGTTTGGATAGGGGAGGCGAGAGATGGCATCCTTAGGAAAACCTCCAACCTGCAAGGCCCTGTCGAGTTCGGGCTGAGTCATGACGTTCACGACGCTTTCCTACTCGCTGAGAAGGAAAAGGGGGGGCGATCTTCAAAACTTGACTCCGAATTGGAAGCGGCCATGAATGAGATGGTGAAAAGATTCAAACTTGGAAAGAGAAAAGTTACCTAGGGAAGGAGAAGTTACAGACGGTGAAGATGAGAAGAAAGGGAAGAAGTCAAATCAATTTATTGGCAAAGGATGGGATCCAATTCTGCAGCAGAGACGTCCGATCCAGTGCACGTGTCCGTGATCCATGAAGGAAAGAAAACCGCCCAAGTCCAACCTGTTACTCGTCCGGTTTCCTTTGGGGCAATTGTTGGGCCATGTTTTTATTAGGATTGGATCGGCCCATGAAGCAAGTAAAGATCACGGCCCAGCGTGCAGAAGAGGAAGATTCATCCGTTGATGCGACCAACGGCTCCATTCGTAACGTCCAGAGCGGAAATTGTGGATAGAATCGTGGCATTAAGTAACCGAGTGATCCTCTCAAATCTGGCATTAAATCCTCTCATTTTAAATAAATTAGGATCGATCTATTGTACACACACCTCTACGGATGCAACTGGCTAGCATTCTCGAACTCTCATTGTAATTCGGCACACAGTTTTTTTAAGGAAGAGATCATTCGATCGTTCTACGTGTTCATCTGACATTATCCAATCTCACTCGATTCATTGCGATCCGTCTCAGCTAAGCTTTACTATTCCCGTTTCATTTCATCATTCTTGGTTTGCTATTTTGTTTGAAATTATAAACTGATTCGTTCGACTAATAGCACCACATCGAAGGCAATTTAGGTTTAATATCTTTTTGCCCAAAATATTATACTAACATGTTTTTTCCTTAGCGCTTACGTGTATGTTTTCCTAAAAAAAAAATAACTAGCTATGTACATCAAACTCCGATGTGCGCTATTGATATACATAGACGACCTTGATGTGCATATTGACTTTGCACATCAGTCGTATTACATGTTAATATATGTTGTGCTTGAGTTTTTTTCTTTAGAAATAATCTGTGTAAGTAGATGATTTACTTTGGTTGTGCATTTTTCGTTGTACCGCCGAGGGTAAATTTCGTAATTTTTACTATTTTCGATGTTGTTTACTATTTTGAAAAATTTGTGTATGTTTTGTTAATTGTGGTACTGGTACACGGATACAAAAGTCTATCACCTACACTAATAATAATCTTATTTTCAGCTGGAATAAAACTAAAAATTGGATTTCGGATTGCACAGACACCAACAGTAATATAACTAGTAAAGAAGCAGACAAGAAAAAAACACAAATATGTGTGGTGGAAGAAACTAACAGATAAAGTTGTTAAGATTAATCTTGACGGATCCACAAAATTTAACGGGGATTCTCCATTTGGATTCATCCTTCGAAATGAAAATGTGCATGTTTAACATGTATATTAAAAGTGTACATTTTAGGTAATGTATGTTTATTATATTAAAAGTGCATATGTTAGTATGTAAAAATGCATATTTATCGTGTTAAAGTGCATACTCAATATGTTAAAAAGTGCATATGTAATTATATTAAAGTGAGTGCTCAATATTCCAAGTTAAGTGCATGCATATATAAGTATATATTAAAGTACATGTTTAGTAATCTAAAATTAAGTACATATGTAAATATATTAAAGTGCATGAGTAATTGAGTAGTATGTTAAAGTGCATGATTAAACTAGTAAAGTGCATGAGTAGTATGTTAAAGTGTATGATTAAAATTCTAAAGTACATGGTACTAATTTTTTTTATGAAATTATTCATGAAAAAATAAAATAAAAATATTTTGTATTCAGATAAAAAAATATTTTTCAGAAAAAAAAAAAAATTTGGAAAAAATAATTTCGGAAATTAAAAATAAAAAATAAAATTAAAATTAATTATATTTATAAATTTGCCACTCCATGTATTTTAATCCTAACTCTACATTCTTACAATCTAATAATTAAGATTTTAATATCAGAGTAATTCTTACCTTATAAAAAAAAAATCTTACACTAACTTAGAAAAATATCCGAAAGAAATTATCAAATAAAATCCGGTTAATCCGGCTTAATTAAACCGGTTCAGTTTGGACCGCTTTCAGTTGAGTTACTTGAGTATTCCTTCACCGATGGGTGCAGTGAGAAAAACATTCCACGCTTTCACGTCGACCAGAGCTTACGCTTCTCTGCTTCCTCAACCACCGCCGGCGGCGGAAACGATGGCTTAGAGGGAGACGCTTCCATCAGCGGTCTGGACTCGGTAAACTTTCCCTATCTATTTCTCATCCTCCAATTCGCAATCGATTGAAATGAGCTTCCGGCATTCTTACTTCAAACTTTCAATTTTTTTGCGTTATTGTTCTTATGATCCGATAATCCTCCATTTATGTGTAATTTATTGGTCGATTTCGTGTTTGATGGTAATTTATTGAGGATGAGGGTGGATTTGTGTGAGTATCGAACCCTAACGGTACACTGATTCGCGGTTGATGCATTCAATGTAGATTAACTTGTTAATTGTTGATGTTGACATTTTATTCATTGATCAATTATGCAGAAACTATTGTTTGTGGGATGAAATTGGCTTCTCGGAGTGGTGTATATAAACCAGGTTCTGGATTCAACCGAGGAACTAGTGTTTTTTTCTCATCCTATTTGGGTGAGAAAAGGCAGGGATCGATTTCGAATCCTGGTCGAGCGTTTGAGCTGGGGAATTTCCTCCTGACTGCTTCTGTTACCAAAAGTTTGTCAGATTCAGGAACCTCGAACCTTAATGTGGATTCTTTCCCCCTCACAGAGGAACTCGTCCTCCGACTTCTCCGAAAGGATTCTCTTGATGCCTCCAAGAAGTTGGAGTTTTTCAATTGGTGTTCCCAGAGACCAGATTACAAGCACACTGCCACTACCTATTCACATATCTTCCAAGTCCTGTTTCGGTCCAGGAATCCCAGTTATTTACGCCGCCATGAAGTGCTTAGTTTGCTGGATTCGATGACTGAAGACGGGATTGTTGTAGATTCAGATACCTTCAAGCTTCTCCTTGATGGTTTCGTCCGCTCAGGCCAGTATGATTCGGCTCTTGAGCTTCTGGATAGAATGGAGAAGCTCGGTGTGAGCTTGAGCCCCCACATGTACAACTCTTTCCTTGTTGCTCTTGTTAGGAAGAATCAGGTGGGTTTGGCTCTGTCTATGTTCACCAAACTTCTAGATACTTCAAATGGCGATGAAGCTGTTTTTCCCTGTGAAGCCATTACTTGTAATGAGATGCTTGTTGCTCTTAGAAAAGCTGATATGAGGAAGGAGTTTGAAGAGGTGTTCTCCAGTTTGAGAGAGAAGAAATATGTGTTGGACACATGGGGTTACAATATATGTATTCATTCGTTCGGGTGTTGGGGTGATCTAGAAACTTCTCTCCGCCTTTTTAAGGAGATGAAGGATCAGAGTTCAGGTTCACATTCATTTAGCGACCCTGACCTGTGTACGTATAATAGCCTTCTTCATGTTCTTTGCCTGGCTGGAAAAGTGAAGGATGCATTAATCATTTATGAAGAGTTGAAAGGCTCTGGCCATGAGCCAGATGCATTCACGTACCGTATTGTTATACAAGGCTGCTCCAAGTCGTATAGAATCGATGATGCAACTAAAACGTTCAATGAAATGCAGTATCACGGGTTTCAACCTGACACCGTCATATATAACTCTCTTCTTAATGGATTTCTCAAGGCAAGGAGGCTCGCTGAAGCCTGCCAACTTTTCGAAAAGATGACTCAGGATGGCATAAGGGCTTCGTGCTGGACATACAATATTCTGATTGATGGATTGATCAAGAATGGAAGGGCTCTTGCTGCGTACACTATGTTCCAGGACTTGAAAAAGAAGGGGAAATTTGTGGATGGTGTCACGTATAGCATTGTAATTGTGCATCTTTGTAAGGAGGGCCAGCTCGATGAAGCATTAAAGCTGGTTGAAGAGATGGAAGTACGAGGATTTGTTGTTGATTTGGTCACGATTACTTCCCTATTGATTGGAGTATACAAGCACGGACGATGGGATTCAGTGGATACACTCGTCAGATACATAAGAGACGGCTCTGTATTGCCTACCGTTTTGAAGTGGAAGTTTGACATGGAAGCTTTGCTTAAAAATCCACAGAGTACTCAAAAGGATTTTACTCCATTGTTTCCGTCTAAAGGTTCATTTGCCCAGATCTTGAATTCCTTGAAAACTTCCGACCTGATGTCAGACAATGGATATTCCTTGGATGAGCATGAGTCTTCAGATGTGGAGACACAGCAGAATATTGCAGATGACTGGTCTTCATCTCCTCATGCTGATGAGCTGGCGAATCAACCCAGACCTGATAGTCGTATTTTTTCTGGATTCTCGTTATTGCAGGGACAACGAGTTCAGGAGAAAGGGATGGCCTCTTTTGATGTAGACATGGTCAATACATACTTATCCATATTTTTAGCAAAGGGGAAGATGAGCTTGGCCTGCAAGTTGTTTGAGATATTCAGTGACATGGGTCTTGATGCCACAAGCTACACATACAATTCAATCATGAGCTCATTTGTGAAGAAGGGCTATTTCAACGAGGCGTGGGGCATTGTGGATCACCTAGGCGAGAAGTTTTGCCCTGCTGACGTGGCAACGTACAACATAATAATTCAGAGCCTAGGGAAGATGGGGAGAGCGGATCTAGCCACCTCGGCCCTGAATAAGCTGATGGAGGAAGGTGGCTATCTCGACGTTGTCATGTATAATACCCTCATAAACGCTCTGGGTAAGGCTGGGAGAATCGATGAAGCTAACAAGCTCTTCGAGCAGATGAAGAGTAGCGGTATAAACCCTGATGTCGTGACGTTCAATACACTGATTGAGGTTCATACGAGAACGGGTAGATTGAAAGAGGCATACAAGTTCCTCAGAATGATGCTAGATGCAGGCTGCTTGCCCAATCATGTAACTGATACCACACTAGATTATCTCGGGAAGGAGATTGAGAAACTACGGTATAAGAGAGCATCAATCAAGTGGACAAAGGATGATGATGATGATGATGATAATGATAGCTTATAGTAGTTCATTTTCTGAAAACTGGACCTTTTTTATGGAGTTGCATTGTAAACATCTAGCCATGGATGCTAATTGCAGCTGGACCTTCAATCTTCAAGCTTAAAGCCTGCTCTTCATGCATTTTGGAAGGTAATTCCTCTATTTACTACTTACATTTGTGTTTCTTGATTCAATACATTTGCATACTGAACCACAATTCTTATCCATATCAGTTTTCTCCAAGAAAGAATTGAGGAGCAAGTTGCTTGTCAAGATGTGATGGAAATCTGCCCAAGCCAGTCTGCTAAATGGGAATCTAGCCCGGAAGCTAATAGGCTCACTTTTGAATTTTGATGGTGAAATCTGCCCAAGGCTCACTTTAGGATTTAGGGTGCATTTGTATTACTGCTCATAAACAATGCATTATAAATTTATAATGCATTCAGTTATATTATTTTGTATTGAGTGTCATACATTTAATGTATTATGAGCGGTAACACAACACACCCTTAGAGTTTGTTTGGTAAAAAGTGTATTGTTTATAATGTTTTTTTTTGTAAAAAAGTAATTTTTAAATTTGTGAGATATGAGAGTTTGTACAGGTTGAAAAAGACATTTTTTTTTTTTTTATAAATAGCGCGTCAAACAAAGCCTTAGTGGATGAAAGAATCTACTCGCATGTGGTGAAGTTTTGGGTGGATTGGGAGTTTGTTTAAAATGCATAATTTGACTGAACAAAAGTTTTAAGCTTTGAGAATTGAAAGAAATATGAAGTGCAGCTTGTTGCTTTGTTACCATACAATATAACAAACAAATAAAATTTGTTTTGTTACCATACAATATAACAAATAAATAAAATTATCATATTTAATATAATTTAATGTATTATTATGAGAATTCAAACAGACCTCTTGTAAAACACTCGTCATAAATTTGCATAATGTATTAGTTTTAATGAATTTTCTATCAGATTATGGATGAAGTTGATGAATAGTAATTAAGAATAATTTTTCCAATCTATGACTTTTAAGATCTTTATAAAAATATTCTTAATAAAATATCAGATTAAATTTTGATTTTTCTTAATATCTTTTATAAGGGTTTATCGCTTACTTTTTAAGTTTAATTTATTTGAGTTTTGTTAAATTTAGAAAAATCTGGAAGAGTGGGACCAGAACAGGGGTACAAATGTTGATTTGGAATCTGGAATGTTCTGCTTCTAGTGAATTCTTTTGCTTTGATGAATCTAATCTAATGGCACATTCTAGACTCCCCATAAACTTTAAGCACTTGAATATATTTTACTTGCTCTTCCCTGATTCAATTTCAAGCTTCAACTTTTTAGTGTCAAGCTCAAGTTCGAAATCTCATTTTCTCTCTTCAACTTCTTGTCTGAATACAAGATGAGGTAATCTTGCAACCCTCCTTCTTTGTCATCTTTTATGCTCATCACTGTGTGTTCTCTTATTGAATATTCTATTTCTTCTTCTCATTACAATGTGTGAAAAGTGTCAACCATGGATTTGTATTTGCTCATTTATCTGTTAAGTATATTACACAAAACGACATCTAATTTGGATACTGCACAAAAATCATCATTTGTCAACAAAATTATACTTAAAGATTCTTTATAATTGGTTTTAAGTTTTAACCATTCAATCTCTCACTTATTTCACCATTACTAAAACACTAAGAAAAAAAAAAAAAATTATTATCAAAAACAAACTTCATACATATGAGATTTTCAATATTCTTGTAAGGAATATAAGACATTTTATGCTTATTTTTATGTTTTAGTAAAGCCAAAATGAGAAGTAGATATTGTGTTGCTGGTAAAAGATGAATAATTGGTAATTAAATACAATTTCCTTGATAATGAATGATTCTGTGTAAAATGGCTACAATGAAGGATGATTTATACTGTTTACCCTTATTTGAATTCGAACCCTTTTTTTATAGTTTTGAAAGTAGCAGACCCATATGTTGGTCAATTTGTTACTTAATAAGAAATCAAGTTATAGGCAATTAATTAGCTGAAATTTGGAGATTGATTAGTTATGTTTCCAATTCCTTGAATGGTTATCTTCCAAACGGAATAGAATGTAAATGAATCAACTAAAATAACCGGAAACAAAATCCATTCAACAAATCATCTTCTGATGGTTGAAACATGGACAAATTGTTCAATTCTCTGATGCAGCCGACACCCATCTGTGAAGTGGGCTCAAAGCTCAGATGAAGTGTTTATCACAGTTGAGTTGCCTGATGCAAAAGATGTCAAACTTAAGCTTGAACCTGATGGCAAATTCGCCTTCTTTGCAACCAAAGACGGTACTCCTTACGAAGTCGATTTCGAATTGTTTGACAAGATCAAAGTGGAGGTATATATACTATGATTCCCGTTACTTACAAAGACAAAACTGTATATGATTGCTTGGAAATGCTCATCAATACACAGGGTTTAATTTTATTGCCAACAATTTTCAGGAGAGCAAGCACAATGTTGGGGTGAGGAGCATAGTGTATGCAATTCAGAAGGAGGAGAAGAAATGGTGGAGCAGGCTATTGAAGCAAGAAGGAAAGCCTCCAGTGTTCCTCAAAGTTGATTGGGATAAGTGGCTGGATGAAGATGAGGAAAATGGTAGGTCTTGAATTTGTACTTGATTCTCTCCAATATGCCATTAATTATGTACAAATGATATTTTGTTTCGTTTTTTTTCCGCAGAGAAGCGTCTGGATTTCGATGATATGGACTTCTCGGTAGGTTTATCTCCCTCATCTCTTCTATTTGATTTAGGGTGCCTTTGGATCCCCACCCATAACGTATTTTAATGCATTAAATTGCATTAGAAGTCCTCATTTAATGCAATATAATTATATAATGCATCGAAATGCATTCTGGTGGCGATCCAAACGGACCTTAAGTGACCGGAATTTGTAGTATGTGTTAGGGTCTATGTTGCCATGGGGATGCTTCTTGGATTTTAGACATGTTGTTTTGATGTGTTTATAAGCTAAATATCCGGGTTCTTCCCGTTGCTAACAAAGCATTTTGCAGAAACTGGACATGGGTGGGGATGAGGATTTTGATGATGTGGATGAGATCAATGACGAAGAAGGTGGTTAGAACTTGTGTTCATCTTTATTTTGCTAGAAGATGGTTATCTTCATCGATTGTATATGATCTTGGATGTTGCTTGATCTTGCCATTAGGATTTATGAAGATATTACTTAATTGCTAGTACGTAGCGTTTAACCCTGGCTTGATATCTGCGTTGTAGAAAGAGAGAAGGAAATTGAAGGAGACGAGCCAGCAGCTGGTGAGGAGGCTAAGGCTCATGATGAAGCGGTGGCTCGATCGGGAGGCTAAGGCTTGATTGCATTAGAAAGGGCTAAAGGAAGTGATGTATGGGGTGTTTACTTGCACCTTGTTGTAGTTTCAATTTGAGGGTATTGGTTCTCTTTTCATGTATTCTAAAGACATTAGTAAACCTCTGTTGTGTTTGTGTTCTGCTGTGCACTGCACTTTAATACAACAGTTGCATATTGATGTGTCTGATTTCTACAAGTATTCTACTGATCTATCTCATTTCCTGGTTTCAAAAGAATTATTTCTTTGGAAGTATGATTATGTAAAATTAGTTCGGAATCTGAACAAAGATAAATTAGCTAAAGGAACCATCATAGTCATAAATCATTATAAACCCGAATATAGGACGCACTGAACGAAGGTTGGCTAACCCAAAGACTCTTACAAGTTACAACTAACGAAGTAAAGGAGAGAATTATTGTCATCTTCATGGTTTGAATGAGAATGTTAATTGATAAAACATCAAAAGATAAAGCATGGGAAAGGAAGAGATGTAACAGAAGACAAGACTTCAGTAAAATTACATGGAATATCAAAAGATGGATATGCTTGATAATCTTTTCAGAAGCACTAATGGTTCAACTTAACTAGACTGTTTTTGAGTTGCTAAACAGACTCTCCTTTCTTAATGTGAGGTCTAAAATTCAGGCCTTGAGAATAGAAAACGTCTAAAATCTAGACTGTGTGGCCCCTATCCGGCTATCCTGATCTAGTTCAAGATTAATTCCTTTTCTTTTTATTAGAGATTCATCCAATTTGGAATGGTTTGCATTATTATGCTAAACGTGTAGTATTTTCTAGGAAGCAAATTGAACGGGCAAAATCAGTGAAAGGGCGAGCTCCATTTATTACCCATGTGCTATATATTAGCATACGAGACCAAAATTTGAAACTTAAAACTAGGACTGCAGATATATATATATATATATAATTATAATTATTTATCAAGCTAACCTAAAAAGGACCAAAATAGAGTGGCAACAACGTGGAATGAAGCAAGATACTGTGAAAACTCCGCCTCTTCAGTGCCCAAAAAATACCAAGTGTGAAGCACCACGCAATACAAGCAGTGTGTACAAGTAAAACTCTAAAAACCTACCAATACCTGCCTAAAAGAGCCAGAAAAATGCAATTAAATTTTAATGTTAAAAGAGGATCAGGAATGTGAAAGATAAGCCATTACCAATTACCACCAATACCTGCCTAAAAGTTGAAGCTCCTGATTCTGCAAATGTAAGAGCCTGTTTGGTTAGTATACCAAGCCTATATATGCTTCTACTCTCCACTCCACTTCTGGATCACAAGAAGGCTATACAAAAGATCATATTTGGCAACATCTGTGTCAGAGGTTCCTCTCATGCACCCCCACAAAAACCAACCAAGATCGAAAACCTGAAGATATTTTCTTGTAACTTGCAAGACCTAACCTCGTAACCTGTGAGTCCCAATCACAAAACCCTTCTTGCATTCATATTCACAAGGCTTTTTTTTTGTCCTTTGTGTACGAGGCATTTACTTTGCACGGAATTCATGCCTGAACGTTGTGAGGTTTTGGGTGAACTTATCCCTGTTCTTTGTATCGAGTGACCACCGATTGACATCTGTCAATAGCTTGTCGAAACACGTGGCAAGGCGCTGATGTTGCTCCACCGGCTGCCATGTCAAAAGATCAGTCATCACAAAGCAGAGGCATAGGGCAAGGAAAAAGTAGTTTAGAGAAGCAGACGAGTGAGTGACTGAAGACAACTGATAAATTAGTTCAGCTTCCAATACTCCCTTTCCCGTATAAATTGCTTCCAATACTTTTTTTTTTTTTTGAAAACAAAACCCAAGCAACTTACTATGCAAGTATGCAGACCTTCTATTTACTTAACAGGCTATGAGTATAAAGTTAGATAGAATGGAGTTTATATACTATATTTATGAATCTATCTCCCTATACAGTCAATAAACTTTGTATCATAATGCAAGGACTCTGTACCTGTGAAGCCAAAATTTGTGTTTTCAAGTCATTGAATATCTGCAAGCACATGAATGAAAGAATAGTCAGACACGGACAAAATAATCTTTAAGTTTCCTTTCCACCTCGAAACTCCCTTGCACAAATATTAGCAATATCATATATGCTAAACCATGGAGGTTGAATATGTACATCTAAATTTTACCTGGGGATTAGAGATTTTAGGGAGCCTGATACATAAGCTTTTTTACCATTGTTTTTAAAGTAAAGATTTACAGGGAAAGGAATAAGGATAGGGAAGTTATTCTAAAAGTTAATTAACATAATGATTTTACTCCTTTTACTTTGCCTTCAATGATTTTACAACACTTGCAAGAAAATAGCAGCCAATAGACAAAGGGATGCATGCAAAGAATCCAGCCCTAAGTTTTACTTAATATCGAATCTGACCAAATTAAGAAGATTGTTAAGCAACGACAAGGCATCAGAATGGCGATAGTATAGCTAGTGTTACCTGCTCACTAATCAGTATTAGACTCAACATTGGTCTACTGAGGCTCCACTGATTGCCACAATCCTCAAATAAGACAATTTCATATAGTGTCTTCAGAATCTGCATCATCAAATAGAAGGCTGAGGTCTTCACAGAGATTTGTGTATATCATAAAACAACAGATAATGCCACAAACATCTTGAATTGTGTATGACATCTGTGTTTATGAGCTTGCATGCATACATTCATGTAAATACTGTACACTGATGGACATTGTGAAGGTTGCATTATAGAGACCAACAAACCATAACTTCATCTTGAGTTAACATTGGGCAAGATAAGATCACTAATATAAGGTTGAAGTTCCTCGTATATGACATAGTGACCTGTGATCAGTGAATAAATTCTCTAGAATAAGTATCAATAGCCATACACATAATGTTTAGCACCGATCCAGACTTTTCAACAACATATCTCACGCAAATCTCAGCTCGCACTGAACCACTTACTAGCAAAAAAGGAGAAGGAATAAAGAATCCAAACTTACTTCAGGAAACAAGGTGGGGCATTCTGCAACAAGTCGTGCTAGCTTAACTGAAGCTGGTAGATTGGGTGCTTCCCCCATAGTAATATTGTTGAAATAGAAACTGGCCAAATTATCAAGGGCAGATGCACACTGGAAAGAGAAAGGGTTAGGAATAAGAGCAGATAATCTGAGCCCATGTAAGGAACTGGTATTATCGTTTTTTGCATGTCCCAAAATTTAGAACCTAGTCACTTCCATGGATTTCCTAACAAAACCACAATCTTGCATTTGCTTGGACTACTACAAATTGGATAGCTGCTGTTTTAAAAGCTAAGCTACCTCAAATTCATTTTTACTTCTTCCTTATAAAAGTGTCATGCAAGCATTATCATTGCAGTACTACACACTACACGAACCTGAGAAGAAATATTTGTATCCAAGTCTTTAAGACCAGATTCGAGAGATCCAAGTATGTGCACAAAAGTGCTTGTATCCAGATTCAATATGAAAGTAATATGGCTGTTGAACAAAACCTCCATGAAGGAAAAATATGCTTTGCTTAGCTGCCAAAAATAAAATAAATCGTTAATTATATTTGAAAGAGATTAAGCAAGAAAAACAGACTTCACTTGCAAATCATTTGCCTATCAAGAAAACAGAGAGAATCTAAAGAAAATATACGATTAAGCTGATGAAATATCATCATCATGACGCTCTTCAATTAAAACACAATATTCTAACAAGATATAGCAACGTACTGCAGGTCTGCAACAGAAATTTCATGTCAAACTACATATACGGTATACCATGATATGAACTTTTAAGCCTAATGGTTCTTGACAAGGATATCACCAACAATTTGACAAACAAAACAATATTATGGCATCACATTCTATGATCAACATTATCCTTAAAAACACGTGCAAATTAAATTTGTTTGACAATAGTATTCAGGTCTAGTAGAAATTGGTGGAAGTATCAGTTATGGGCTACGCACGGGTCTTGCATGCACATACTTAATTAGTCAAAAAAATGAAAAGTATTACACAGAGCATCCTAAATTTAACAACTAAAAATATGCACACAAGACGGTACCCAGAAAAAAGTAAAGGAAAAAAGGCATGGTTACAAGTTCAGTCGCAACATCAAAAGCTGCATATAAAAATTACGTAACAGGAACATTTTCCTCTCCCCGTCCAGCATGCTTCAATAGCACATAAATACAATTTGTAAATACTGTATTCAGAATGACCTTTAATAACTTCAACTGGATGTAGAACTTCATAGAACTCCATCCCTAAACAATATTATCTTTCCCATGAATGTATACACGAATGCTTTTCTGGCACTAGAATTCTAACCATATCTTAACCAACTCCATCACTGGATTTTCATGTAAAGTTGGTTGAGGAAACGGAATCATTTAGACATGTTTCAGCTGAAGAGGCTTCACTTGTTTACACATTTGGTTGTCCTTTAATTTCCATTTCATGGTCATTTCCAGTATTTATCTATACAAGATCTTTTAAAATACAGTGATATACTGATGGATGCCGGAACAGAATAAAGAGGAGTTTAAGTGGAAAATTATTCTATATAAACTGGAAGAAAGAAAATGTCAAGGAAAAGACCTCATCAAAGTTAACACACCTTTCGAAATGCCAGTATGTCCGCCAAAGGAATTGACAGAATCATCTTCAGAATCACATCAAGGACATCAGCAAGTGCAGGGTCACCATATAGCTCAAACACGCCAAAGTTCACATAGTTCCCAGAAAGAGCTAGCATTTGACAATTTCAGTTAGAGAGGCTATCATAGGTCAAAGAAAGACATACAGAAGCCGTCTTTTTAACTTTTGAACCAGTCAAGAAAGCTGTTCATGCAATTGTCAAAGAAGTATGAAACACAATGACCAATTTGATGCAAGAGACACCAGGATATGACAGGTCTTGTTATTGTTACTTAAAAACATAAAAGATTTCACACAAGAGAATCTTATATGTACCTCTTGCGAGAATGGATAAACAAATCCAAATTCCTTTGTATTTGAATATATATGCATCCGGCATATTAGGAAGGGATAATAGCCTTGAACCATAAGCAACTATAAGCTTGCTAACTTCACGAAACAGAAGAATGCCATTTGGGGATGATGATTCAAACGTCAAACGCTGAGCTTTATTCAGCACAAACTCGGACATAAATTTTAATATTGGAGTTGTAACCTGAACCACAAAGATACAGAACATGACTTTGCTTAATAAATTATGGAACTTCATAAATCATAATAACAAGGGCATAACAATGACATCTACATTATTGCCTACTTGGGACAAGATTTTGGATGGGAATGAGAAGGCACAACAGCTTAGAGGTTAATAGAATAATAGAAATAGCCAAAAGTAGCACAACTTACCCACTGAAAGCATTATCTCAAGTCCTCTAAAAAAAAGGCATCAACAAGGTGAACAATAAAAGGAAATTAGGAATAAGATGAAGAATAGGGTAAACTACACCATTGGTCCCTAAACTTCACTTGTTTCTCCTATGTTGGTCCTAAACTTTAAGGCATCCAATAAGTCCCCAAAATATCAAATGATTGGACCGATCGGTTAGATGGCTTACATGGCACACCGCACATGTATGGTGGACAACAATGTTATAATATGTACAAAGTGCAGTTATAGTTGTTTAAAGTTCTATGTGGGTTGCTCCCTTTGTATGTTAAATTTGTTCCATGATTTGCTAATTTTCTGGTGGACTTCAACAAGAATTACTACCACGTTTTCAAAACTCGGACTTTGTAATCGAATCATGCCTCTAAACAGTGTTTATGTAAATTATTTTTGAATTAGTGAACTATGGTTTTAGAGGCATGAATAACATTTGAGAGATTTTGCAGTAACTTTGAAAAGTTATACAAACAAAGACATTAGCTGATTATGATCAAGTTTACCAAAAAGGGTATAGTGGCACCACATCTACAACCTAGAGCAGCATTTTCTGAATTTCGAACAGTTATTGCCACAACGTAGAAAATCCAAAACTTACTCTGTCCAAAGTTATCAACAGTATATTATACAAAAAAGCCTAGGAAATTACTAATTAGCACTTCAGATTAAGAAATAATAAACCTAAAGTAGATAGCTTACTTCGGGAGTATCAGCCCAATGTGAAATGCCTCTTAAAAGGAGTGGCATGTGAGCAGGATAGAGCCAGTCAAATAGAAGGCCATAAGTTCTGCGGCTGGAAATGTAATAGAATTGTTAAGACCCTAACCAACATCAAGCAAAAAGGAAACACAGGTTCAGTGAAATAATTTGATAATACCTGTTAGTAGCCATTGTAATACCCCTAAGATCCCTCATCAAGCCAATTAATGTATACTTCACAGCCTCAGTCCTAAACATTGCATCCGGTGTCGACTTCAACGTAATGAAAACCTAGAATACAAATTAACCAGACATATAAGTAAAACTTATAACTGAGATTAAAGTCCAATTACTCGTAAGGCTAAGCTAAGTTTTGCTTTATATCACAACTACAAGGTACACACAACTGTCAGGGGTAGGATGTCTTTTTTAATTAAAAAAAATGCACCCGTGTTCTTTAGAATGCATCAGGCATCACTTTATTTAGATAGTTATCATTTCACAGGGCTTCATATGACTTCATAAAAGATCTTTATTTATTACCTTTGAGAGAGGCTCCATTGAAGATCTAAATTTTACAGGACTGTCCTCCATAAAGATCAACAAGCCAATTGTGTAATAAAATGCAGTTCTGCTGCGAAAGTACCTATGAGATTCTAAAAAGGGAAAGTGCTCCCTCTGACATCAGATATCAAAGAAAGATTAATCAATTTGAAGAAGAAAGAACAAAATTTCAACTGTAACATAAGCTTAACAAATTTGTAGTTGTGCATATGTGAAAGGGCAGAAATTACCGTATGGTGTGCCACTATGAAATTGATACTATCCAACTTAAAAAGAAGCTTTCCAGTCATATAGCTGAAAAATTAACAAGAGATACCATAAGGAAAATGTTCATATTAAACTGAAGTATCACGACAGCTGAAGTCCTATGAATAGCATTTAAAAACTCACCCTGATGCCAACTCATTGAATAGGCTCAAGGTACGATCAATGACTTCTTCACACTGTAAACAGGATGAATAAGTTTTAGCTAAAAAAATTATTAGGGTGTGATTGTGTGAACACAAAATCTTAGATGATAACTTACCTCAGTATAAACTTTGAGATTTGTAGCAATCTTGGTGACTATTACATTTAACAAAATTAGATGGTCACCAATTCCAAGAAGATCTGAAAGGCGAGCATATAACTGCTGCAACCAAACTGAAAATGTTATTTAAATGTTTCTAGAACAAAAATTTCTCAACAAATTCATGGAACAATCTTTACCTTGGAAGAAAAAACAGCCTGATCACCCACATACGACTTACGAAAGTTCTGGAAAAAGATAAGTATGGCACGATCTAATCGCTGTTTGCTTACTTCTCCATATCTCTGTCAGACAAAGCAACTAATATCTTACAGAAGAAATTAAAACCAAACTTAACCAATGGGCAAGAAGTACTAAAGTCTGTGAGTCGGGAGGGAATAGATCCTAGAATTAAGTTAAAAGTAGAGCAGGAGTAAACTTGCATTCTAGTTTCTTTATCGGATAAAATGCAAAAAAAAAAAAAAAAAAAAACAGTTGCGCTACTTATCCAAAAACCCTGAACTGGATGTGGTAATAAAAACTAACTTTGAAGACCTTGCATGAGATTCAAAGTAGAGTTCACTCAGGTAAACTATACCATTGCACCTTCTATGCATCGGGATTTGTGATGTCTATCCTACTGGATTCACAAGGCAGCTAGTGCTAAACGGTTTTTCTTGCACAATATCATGAAAGTTTAAATTTGCTCTACCTTGGGTTTCTTTTTCCTTTTTTGTATTCTCTTTCTTTTTTATCCTCTTAGAGGATACTTCTAAAGTGTTGAAGCGGGTAAAAGAGATAATTATGCAAATAATTGTATAATCCCTAATCAAGAGCTTCATACCAGCTTGTCAATTCATTTCATTTTTTTTTTGAGCTTGCTATTCAAGTATGCATAAATAACCATCCTTAAATACCTGGCTATGCAGTCCACTATCAGTAATCTTTACTATCTGCAACACACGAGCTGAAAGTTCAGCATCAATTACTTCCTGTGATTCCGTGCTGCAGGATTATTTGGGGGGGGGGGGGGGGGGGAGAAGAAAAGTGATCATTATTGTAAAACCAAATCTATGACCATGTCTAGCAAGAAGTGCTAACTTTTTGCACTATGCATATAGGATATATATTTCAAAAAAATGCAAAGCAAATTATTGATTTACCTACAACCAGTGCTTTGTTTAATCTTAAGAATAGAAGCAACTATATGAATTATCCATGCTAGTTTTTCTTCAATTAAAGAAAGCTCCTTGTTGTCACTGGCCTGGATTTGTGCCCTTTCCTGCAATAGAATGAACATTACTAAGACAACTAGATCATCATGAGGAGATTTTTAGAAGAATTTAGTTGCACAAGGAATAACTTTGTAGGATTTAACATACCGTATATGCAAGCAAAAGAGGCTCTATCACACTTACTATATACATGCTACTTGTATCATACTGCAATACAAATTCGTAATTATAAAGTTAAAAGGTGAAAGTAAATGCTCACAGAGTGATAGTTGCGGATCAAAAAACTTTAGAGGTCAAAATCATGCAAGACAGCAACATTCATACAAAATCATAGTTAGAGGGATAAAGGGAAGCATAAATCATGAAGAAAAATATACCTGGAATAAATTTACCTTTATACAACAACAAAAAAGTATACCTGGAATCTACAAAGATGAGGAAAGCAATCCAGCTGGTCCTGCAGTAACTCAACTTTGTCTAGTGGATTTTCAGAAACGTCATCAGGCAGACCAGCCTGTATACGTAAATATGTTTTAGCGCTCTGGAAAGTAAATAGTTGAAGGAAATCAAAAGTCATAACTTATATAAAAACTACAGCAGCACCTGAACAGAATCAAATCTTGAAGAGATAAAGCCTTCTGTAATCTTAGGAACAAACTCATCAAGCTTGCTTGGCATATCACCCTTCAAGTACGGTACAGATGAGACTAATCTCGACCACAATCCTAGAAGATAGTACACACTGCTGCTTGCCCACTTCATACATGAGGAAATACACACAAAAAAACAAAGCAATATTACAGGAGAAGTAACTTAAACAGTCAGTTGACTTATTAAGAAAGAAACGATATCAGCCTTTTCTAGAGTAAAATAAGTATAATGAAACAGAGCAAGGTCTCAACCACATACATGAATACAAATTATGCTACACAACTTTTAGATGTTACCCTAGCGTATCTATGTTAGGCATGTATCGGGTACGGATAGTAAGAGATACGATTCTTCAAATATTTACAAAAAAAAAACAAAAATTTTGACATCTCCATGTTGGACACTCATTGTAAATCCCCAAAAAAAAATGGTAATACTAACACATACGATTCTTCAAATATGTTAGGCATGTATCGGGTACGGATAGTAAGAGATACGATTCTTCAAATATTTACAAAAAAAAAACGAAAATTTTGACATCTCCATGTTGGACACTCATTGTAAATCCCAAAAAAAAATGGTAATACTAACACATACTATAATCAAGTACAAGTCCAAAATCCAAATAACTAAACATACTCTGTCGAGATTACAACTACCCTGTCATTCAAGCATGTATTCTCTACCTTATAAAGCAATCCCCAATATGTGTTGTCCACTTCTTTTTTCGATAAAATAAATTTATAAAGTAAAAAGTTCACTAGATCTAGTGAAGCCTAATTATGAAAGAACTCATAGTATTACTAGATACTCATATTATGCAATAACATTAGGCAAAATAGTAGAGCTTGCAAATCTAAGCAGAATATTTTATAATTGAAGTTCAAGATTTGTGCTCTTTTAACTATGTGCCTACATAAACTGAATTTCTTCACAAGATGAGATGTATGTTACTATTCTGAGGGTGGGGGTGGAATCTAATAACTTTTTATAATTTTATAAAATGGTGGTAGTTCACCTGCCAGGACTGCAGTGACTTGGATGTGAACTCTGCCACAAGATGTATCCAGTCACTATAGCCTTCAATCTTCACCAGTTCAGACAACTGCAAGACATACCATCAAGTCAATGTTGTCAGAAAGTCAAAATACAGAGCTGAGTATCAACAGGATGATGCGTAAAAATGGAAATGATTAATTAGATCTTTATAGCAAACCAACTAATCCAACTATCACCCAAATAATGATCAATCTATTTCTTAAATCAATTGTTTAGAGCACAAAGTTCTCATAATTGTAAAATCAGTCTCAATGTTTGGCATCACATAGCTTGTCAGAGCTACTGAGCTACATAAATTTCTTACACATATACTCCCAAGACAAAGAAAGAGGATAAGAAGAATATCCCAACAGAAAGTTTACCTGAAAATTAGCCCTGAAACGGCCTAGCAAACGGCAAAATGCATGATAGTTATCTTGTTGAGCAAGACCTGCTTACAGCATAAGATAATATTTTTTAAATCAAGAGAAAGTTAGGCAAAAACCTCATTTGGGAAGATGCAAGCCAAAGCTACAACTTATAAATAGCCAAAACCGATGCACGTGATCAGACAAGGAAAGATATCTAGAAAGGATCTCTTTCTTCAAAGAGAGGAAAAAACATTTAGCTGAAATGCATCCATGACAATATTTATTCCTTCAAGACAGCTAATGTTTGATAATCAAGCTGCTCAATGATCCACCACTTTACATGACTTTTAAGAATTTAGACGCATTTTTTCTTTCTTTAAACATCTCAAGAATGGCAGAGAAACAATTTTGTAACTGCCAAATTTCATAGCTTTTCAATGGTGACAAGCTGTCAAGCCCATGATATAAACTATATATGATGAAAAAAGCAACCCAGCAATTTCACCTTTCCCACTTTGTAGAATTTCCTGGGTTCCTGTCATCAAATGGGCCAAGAATTTGGAACGAGCAGTATCAGCTGTGAACAAAGAACGCCTGACTGAAGCCAATCGGACTAAGCACTCAAGTGCCTGAAGTCAATTTGAACATAATTGTGAAAAAAAATGGTAATAGAATTAGAGAATACTAGATTACTTCTTGTGATTGTATAGGAATTTGTAGCAATTCATATATAAACAGTTTTATGAAGAAACATGATACAATGCATGGACATTATCACAATTTAAAGCTACCGGATTATATGGTAATCTAACTAGCAAAAAGAAAGTATTGAGGGTGCATTTTAAAAATAAATGGCCACTGAATAGGCCAGATTATCATACTTTCCTCACATATCACCATGAACTGCATTTTCATCGAAAAAGAAGAAGTTCTAACACACCCTTTGTTTTGTACTTGAGGGATTTTGAATTGGTTGATCATACTACGCATTTTCAACTTCATGTTTTGTAATTATGGATTGGAAAAGTTGGTATAGAGCTCAGTGTACAGTTTTAGTACATCATTAAGTTTGAGAAGACAGATATCCACGTTAACCTTTGTTCTAGATAGTAGATAAACATTATAATGTCCTACTTCTCTTCTTGTCCAACTAGAAACGGGGCACCTCCAAAATTAAGAAGCTTTTGATTCCCGAAGTTACCAATTAGAGCCCTTCCCCACTTATAAAGCAAAAATATACCCAATATATCCCTTAATATTTTATAATGCGACATGGATTGGAAAAGTTGGTATAGAGCTCAATGTAAAGTTTTAGTATAGTATAGATCATTAAGTTTGAGAAGACAGTTACAAAAGTCATGCATTCACGTTAACCTTTGTTCCAGATAATAGATAAACATTATAATGTCCTACTTCTATTCTTGACCAACTAGAAACCGGGCACCTCCAAAATTAATAAGCTTTTGATTCCCGAAGTTACAATTAGAGCCCTTCCCCACTTAAAAAGCAAAAATATACCCAATATATCTGTTAATATTTTATAATGCGACATGATGATCATTTTTTGTCAATTCAGACATTTTTAAAAGATACGTGCTGAGACTAAAGGGGAGATCTACAGTGGACCAGAGGAAGCATCTCGATTTCAACTCACAACAGATTAACTTTAAGGCACAAATATTCCAGTTTGATCCTTTATATACAGGCTTACATAACCAATAACCCTCCACTTCAATTGCAATTGGGCAAGAATTAAGACCTCTCAAGTCATGTGCTGAGTGCACCCATACAGAAAGTAAAGATTATCTCATCATAGAAACATTTATTGAGAAAATTATCATAAAATATACAACCATCCCTTCAAAAACTTGGATGTTTAACAGGGACACTTTGAGGTACTCCAGATACAACTCCCTTGTGTCACTTCCAGATAAAACCCGGCCATGCATGATGTACTCAGAAATTTATATTTGTTTTTCTGATATTATACAGAAAGCTTTTATTGTATGATGCTCCAAATGTCATAGAAATTTTACCAGAATATTTCATATTTTATATAAACTTTCCTCTTTGGTATAGAAATTGATGCTCACACTACCATACATCAACAAGCATGGACAATGATATTCAAGTAGCACTCAAGGAAATATTCACGTTATGTGAGAGGAATCATGTCTAAAATCCTAAATTCTACCAAGGTCCTCATCTATTAAGTCCTAAGAACAATAAGGAATTCGACTGTATCCTGCGATGAATAAATTTAAGAAACATATACGTACAATAGCCTGTAAAGATACAGATTTTGATACTAATGGCATGTATGTAGCTTCCATATCAGCAAGCAAACAAGGGAATGATAAGCCATGGACTTGATTATTCATTTTACAATACAAAGCCTGCAACTGGTAAGGGTAATACGAAGACAATAGTATACTTAAAACCAGGTTAAAACCGCTAGAATCCTAGATATAGACAAGTCAGTTCTTGGGCTCATACATGTATCGAATACTAGAACTCAAGTCTAAATCACGTGCAAAAACAACTAATAGCAACTCAAGCAGAAGAAAACTAGCAAATTTGGAAAATCATCCACAAGTTTTAGATGATCGTGTCAAGATAGCTTAGCTCATCATACAGGCATAAAATGACTGAAGGTATCTAGTAGGGGGTGAACAAGCAAGGAACTGGTCAAGAAAAGGAAAATCATCATGACCAAGATGATAAACTACACGTCAGGAATGATAAAAAGTACAAAGCAATGAAGTTAGGAAGGCGAGGAACCCAAAAAAGCAAGTCAACAAACCTCCGTTGAGACTGGAGGTTGTGTGGTTGCATAATAATCAAAGAATAATTGGAGTGTGCTAGGATCTTCTAGGAGAGATCTCCATGACGAAGGAACCTGTGTAATTAAAAAGAACATAGATAACACAAACTGTCGTTGTAGAAAATATGGAGCTTATGATGGAAATGAAATTTAACATTAGAATAGCATATGCTCCAATATAACACACACCATACCTGAATTGTACCAAACTCTTCTGAGCTCTCATCAATAGATGTCCCAACAAAGTCAAAAGATAGACACTTGACTGAAAGAGAAATTGCCAACTCTTGCAACTGGCTTGCTGTTACATGTTGTCAGAAGAAAACACCACCATAGGTAGTGGGAAGAAATAAATAGATATGCCTCAGTACAAGGAAACCCTCAAGAACGATGAAAATATATGGTGTGATACTAAACCCAAATCATTACCATCGTTTCGAAGTTGTTGCAAGGAAGTTAGAGATATTTGAAATATTTGGAAGAGAGACAGGTCTCTAAAAGAACTTGCAGCCCTCCGATGATGTGTTGATGGCAAGCTTGGGTTAGGCTGAAAATGAAGCACCATTGAGATGGATATTAATAGATAGTAGACTGAAATCTAAGATGTAAGCCAACGAACAAAAACATATTGAAATTTCTACTTAGAATAAACAGCCCATTTCTAAGAAAATCATTTATTCTGGACCTCCTTGATATAATGAATAAAAATGTTTTCAAAATTTGGGAGCAAAAAAAGATTCAGCGCCTTTACAAATGGATTAATCACCTTGCTTACCAATGTCGTTTTATGAAAGAAAGAGAACACAAGGATTTACTACACGTTGGGAAAGAAGACCCTATGAGGACAAAAGGTGAGGGAATGCGGTTGTCATACTTAAACGTATACTTAACTTATTCACATACTTTTCATTGCTCACTTCATAACAGAACTATTTAAACAACTCATTTCATGTAAGTGGGAAAGAAAAACTACAAAAAAGGTATCAATTAAGCATGATAAGTAAAAAACCTGATTCATCTCAGAGACTAGTTGATTAAAGATCTTCAAACCGATGGTGTAGTGTTGAGGTGTGGCCTGCACAATAAGAAAAGAAAGTTGGCAGGAATTGAATGTTAGCTTCTCCTAAGTTTTTCATAAGTAGAATAGTCATAGTCAACTTAGCATATGTTAATCTGAAGTAAGAACAAGCTCAAGAGGACCACATACATTCTTCAGCAATGTTATCAATTCTGACATAGCAATGGCATATCACAATAGGGCAATATTCACGGTCATCAAGTTAAACATACAATCTCAAGTGGAAAAAACAGTAAATACACTACTAATAACCTCATGGCATCGATGAATATAATATTGATTTCAATACAATAAGAAACCAATAGAACCCTAAATTCCAATCAAGTATCTACAAAAGGGAAATACGTTTTCAAGTTCATATATTAATTTTGAAGTAGCATCTAATGTACCACAATATATTCTCTATGGACAGTAAAAAAAGTAATAAAGAACTTTCTACTTCCTGATACCTTGGAGCTTCCATGCAAATTTGCACATTAAACCAAGTAATTTTTGTTCGAAGAAGGCACATATTTCTTACCTGGGTGAAAAAGTTCATGGAATCCTTCACAACATCTCTGAATCTATCATCATCAAACCAACCAAATTTTGTGAGCCGGGACAATAACTGAATAAGAGATTGAATCACAAAATGCTGCAACTCTGGTCCTCTTGTTGCCAAGTAGTTCATAATATAGTTCCCTAGGGAAACATAAGAATAAAAAAATGAAAATAAAATTGCCACACTCTACAAGGAGAAAGCAGATAAAAGTATAAGAAACGAAGCAGTCAGGTAATTCAACAATGCAAAAGAAATTTCTAATAACAAACTAATTCAGGAAAAACCCTATTTACATGGATATTTTCTCCCTTTTCACGAGATCCAAACTGAAGCACATTTCAAAGTGACTGCATCGTCTGCATTATCAGTTATGGTCTTAACAAAAAACTAATATCTAATGTCTAACAACTCATTGAGAATATTGCAATATTATCACCCCACCAAAGAGCACAGACTAGGGACAGTGGATCGCCACACAACCTACATTCTACAACAGATTCAAATTCGACCAAAAAGCATAAACTCGAGAGCAGGTAGTTACTGATATCAAGCCGGAGCTGCAAAGAAAGAGACTGCTCAGTGACTTGCTTCAAGAGGCTGGAGCTAGCAAGCATCAAGGCATAAGGAGTCAATGCATTATCCAGAATGTACTGGCACTGCGGTATATACTCAGAGTTAACAGAGAAGCAACGCAAGGTGTTCTCAACGTGCGCCCTCTCCGCTGAATCCTGCGAGTTGTACAGCCTCTCGCACAACGCCTCCAACTGTTGCAAGCTCTCCATAGCTGATCAAAACGCCAAGCTTCCTGCGCAGATTAAAACCAAAACACTCAACGAATCGAATATTCCATTTCTAACTAGAGAAATTCGAGAAGCCGGAGCGATCATCCGGTTATTCCAAATCCCTAAAAGCTAGAAGCTACATTGGCCAGATTATCAGCGAGTGGAAAAAATCACAGTCAAATATGGATAAACAGGAAAAGTGGTGATGGAAATGGAGAAGATCGATCGATTACCTTGGGTTGATAGTTGATAGCTTTGCCTCAACGCTTTGAGATCAGAAGAATTGCGTGTGGGAGCAAAAGGAGTGATGATTTTGGTAGCGATGAAAGAGGGATTTGGTGAGGTGCCCTTTATAGGAGAAGCAAACACGGAGAGACGTCGGGGAAAATGGGAACCCAACCAGGAAATTTTCTGGGTCAGAATTTGGGAAGCGCACTACTAACGGACTTTTTTCTTTTTTCTTTTTTGGGATTTCGATTTGGGATAACTTTTTGCACAAAATATCAACTTTATGTTATGTCTGAGAAATTAGAAAGAGAAATTTGCGGTCGTTATATACGCGTTTCTGCGGTAAATCATCCATTTTATTAGAAATTATTTTAAAGCTCCTTTGTGGTGTGATGTGAGCTCCTTGGTTGCCATCGACGAAGGTTTGAGTCGACATCAGGTGCCCATCAACTTGGTTTCCGAAGGAAAAAGACGAAGGCTAGTTTATGGTGTGATTTTCGACATCAGGTATTGAGGAATTCTATAGCTCAATTTAATGCTTTTGATGATGTTGTGTGTGTATGGTGAAAAATTTGTAGCTGTTATTGTTGTTGTCTTACTCTGAATTAGCTGGTTATGTAGAGGTAACTGGCTTGTTTACAGTCTGATTTTGATGCAAATTCTGCAATGTATGTTTTTTTTTACAGTAGAGGTATTGGTCTACTCTGTAATTTGCTGGTTTATGACAGTAGTTTAGGCATCATTGGTCTACTCTGTAATGTATGTCATACAATGTGCAGATTCTATGACATCATTCATGTCTTCCCATAGTTATGTATCACACAATGATGCTGCATCTTGCCAGTGCAACCGTAGGGCATGAATTTATACAGCTCACACCTCCAAAAATTATGGTAGAAGATTCCATGATTGTCCATTGTATTCACCAACTGGTCCAAGAGGATGTGGTTTCTTCCAATGGATTGACATGCCATTTGAGGACAATGCAGCACAGGTCATTAAGGAATTGGTTGATAATAAGCGAGAACTGGAGGAGAAGAATGCCAGGCTAGAAGAACTGTTGAAGGCAAAAGATGATGAGATGGAGCAACAAAAGAATTCAAGCGCCCAAAATATGATAGCATTTGTAGGTTTAGGGGTTCTGGCAATGTTGGTACACGTTGTAATGGTTAGGAATGATGTCTAGATGTGTGGTACATGTGTTGTATGAAGACAGTTGTGTGGTATTTAGGTGGTGTTGACATTGCAACTTTGGTGATTGTGTTTAGATGCACTTTAATGAATGTGTTATGTTTACATTACATGGGTATTATTAAATCTGTCAAAATTTGATTTTTTTTTGTCAAAATACTTCCAAAGCTCCAATTGAATCAATCAAATGTAGTAACATGTCAAATAATGCTTATGTATTGTCACAATGAATTCTTTGGACATAAGAACCATCTGAATCTGTCAAATGTGGGAACCTGTCAAATAATGATCCAAAATTTGCTGTCAAAATGAATGTCATACAAATGTTCTCTGAAAGTGACATCAGAACCATGGTTTCAAACATATGGTGTTACCAAATCTGCATACAACATGGTATTACAAAACACCTGAAATTGTCATATTGTGTTTCAAACACATGGTATTACAAAACCAGTCATACAAAAGACATTGTCATATTATTTCAAACACATACTGAAGTTGGGATACAAGCAGTTCAGTAAATAAAAAGTGACAACTGAAACATCCTAAAACATATCCATTCATTTCTGTTTCTTGGCAGCAGCAGACAGTTGAGACCTTGTGGTGATTATGCTCCTTGGTTGAGTCCTAATAGGGTACAACTTCCTTTTCGGATTTGTTCTAGATCTGGAAGAATTTGGTGGCATTTCTATGTCCATTGTCATAGGTTGTTGATCCTGTAGTCAATTACACAATTAGATTTCATCATGTAAAAAATCACAAGTAAAGGAAAACAACATAGAGATCTAAAATGCATACCACTACATAAGCACTTGCAGATGATCCTTGGGTAGAAAAATAATCCTGCTTTGAGGTTTGGTACACATCAAGTGAAATAAGGCCATCCTGTGTAAATTTGTGTCATTACCAATCAGATGTCATAACTGAAATTTTATGAAATATTGGCATTAAAATGAAATAATTACCAGATTGAATGCTTCTTCTTCTGTCATTGGTATTCTAGATGCCTCATCTCCAACATAAACTGACTCTCTAGGTTGTCCTCCATCTGTAGCATGTCCTCTCTCTCCAGGTTGTCCTCCATCTTCAGCATGTCCTACATCTCCTCCACTGTCTTCTTGTCGACCATTGGGACCACAAAAACATAAACAATTCATGACATAAATCACTATCAAACAACATAAATAAGCCATAATTAATTTCCCTAGCTGCGCAAATTCATGAAAAATGTCAATCTACCTTAATGAACCCTAGCTGTGCAAATTGAAGAATTTTAGGGTTTACCTTTTAACACCTCAATTTCCTTCCACCAGTTGTTGATTTGTGGTCGTCTACCTCTAGTGAAGCCTTCGTTAGCGTTGTTGAAGCCAATAGGGATCGCAAGCTTTGTTAGCGTCGTTAATCGCCTAGAACCTCGCCTCGTCTTCACAGATCCCCCTCAAATCGCGAGCTCGTCTTCACACAGATTCTATGGAATGCTCCCAAATAACCCAGAAGACCCCAATTTCATGGATTGTCACACCAATTTTCAGTTGGATTCGAAAATCCCCAATTCTAATAAACCCTAATCGCCCAATTCACAGATATCGCGAGAGAGAAGTTTGATTTGGGAAATTTGGACCGGGTTTGGGTTTGATTTGGGGTTGTTATAATTTTAGCCGGTTTGGTTTAATTAATTAAAATCGGGTTCGGTCGGGTTCAGATTAATGTCATTAAAATTTGGACAAAACCGGTAAATTTGGAGAAAAACGAGGGGTAAAAGGGTCATTGTACCCATTTTGACGGAAATTTGGACGACAGAGGCATGTGGGTGGCAATTCGCTAACGGAATGTAAGTAACGGGTGGTTTACAATAATTTCTAATAGAACGGGTGGTTTGCCGCAGAAATGCGTATATAACGGGTGGTTCGCCGCAAATTTCTCAATAAGAAACTCAACAGCTACTGTATGAATCTGACCACGAAAACGCTCCCTTTTCTCACCCTTACCCTGCACCCAAAAACCCTAGCCTTTGAACGACCGCCGCTGGTGATTTTTATCATTTCGATTTATCACCTCAATCTTTTCAGCTCTATCCTCAACAATGATGTTAATCTCTCCCTCTTTCCCTTTTCGCCCTCTGTTGCTTCTGTTCTCAGTGATGGGAGAGTGATTTACAGGGCTAAGTATGGGCTCCTCTGCGTGAATCTCGCCGATCTTGGTTACCTGCTCCCATTTGCAGATTTCCTTCTCCCATTTTCCCGATTTCTCTCTAAGGGTGATTTCCTAGGAAGTTTCCCTTGGCCGGTATGGGATCCGGGTTTAGGGAGCTGGTGGATCTGTGACTGGTCGAGGCTTGGAGATTTGGGAGATCTCCACTGCTCTGTTGTCATCGATCGTGAACCAAGTGACTTCTCTGACCAGTGCCGCAAGGAAGGTGGGGTTTGGAGTAGCTCCGAATTTCCTGCTTTATACAATGTAGCGCGAGAAGGGCTTCTGATGAGTTCACCACTCCAACAAGCAACCCTTGGGAGGACCTTGCATCGACTTGACATGTGCTTTCTTTCCACTCTACCTCATCTTCTCCTTCTGCTTGAACTCCGGTCTATGAACAACCCTTTATATGTGAACCATCTTAGACTGAATCTGAATCATCAACATTTGCTCACTCTTAACTCTATCTTTGTTTTTCTATATTGCTATCTTCTCTACTTTTTACTTGTGCATTGTGACTCTGAGGTTGTTTTTCCTCTATCCAACTCTATGGGTAAAGGGAAAAGGACTTTGAAGGATGTTCTATGTACCTTCCCTGGTGCATCTAACTCCTCGTCTGGTGCTATTAACTCTGTCTTTGAACCTTCTGTGTCCAAACCAACTGAGGTGAACCCTCCTTCTTTGAACAATGTGGCCAATAAAATCAACTCTGAGACTGATAATCTTAATGCTTTTACCAAGCCATTGATCAACATGGAACTCTACCTTTCTAAGCTCTCTAGAGTGAGGAAAAATATCCAAAAGCTCAAAGAGTCCTCCCTGTTAGGGAATCTTCTGGGGGATCCTGTGGATTTTTCTAAAATAAAAATGAAATTGAAAAATGATTGGAGGTTTATTAAAGGATCTTTTGATATCATTGAAAAGCCTAATCTTTGGTTCGAAATTCGCTTTGCAAACCCTATTGACCAGAAAAAGACATGGGATGGGAGACCATACCATGTCTTTGGAAGGCTCATGCTTCTGAAACCTTGGAGTTCTTGCTTTGATCCATTTTTTGAACCCACCTCTACTGTTGACATGTGGATTAGAATCTCCTAACTCCCAGTGGAATACATCAGTTTTGATGTTATTAGCACTATCATTGAGATGAATAATTTTGGCAAGCTTATTAAACTTGACCCCTTTACAGAAAAAAAACAAAGAGTTAGTTATGCTAGAGTGTGTATCAATGTCAATGTTGATAGAGTGAAACACAAAACACTGGTTATCCCTAATGAGGAAAGGGAGGAAAAAAATTATACTATTTGGTTTGAAGATTGCCCTAAGGGGTGTGGAAACTGTGGGGCTGCTAATCATTTATTTGATAAGTGCCCTCTGAGGCATGCCAAGCCTCAATCTCTCCAGCTTACCTTCCAAAAGCTTTCTGTGAGCTCTTCTGCTGAGGATGCCAAAAACTCTTCTCCTGAGTCCAAGGAGAAGTGGCAGACTGTCAACCACCAAAAAAAGAAAGGTTCTGTTGAAGCCAAGGCTTCCAAAACTCCCCCTTCCATTCCTAAACCCAAAAATTCTGGTGTGTCTATTGTTTACCAAAACATCTTAGTTTCTGATCCTGTTGACACTACTGCTATCAACAAGGCTGTGAATTTTGATCACTCTGCTGAGAAGGTTGTGCCTAATCCTGTGCCACCTCTTGTTTCTTCAGTGAACAATGTGGAACCTATTGTTCCTCATAAGGTGAACTCTACCATTGATAGTGAGCTCCCAGGGAGTCTTACTCCCCCTTTTGTAATACCCCACCCTAATGATGATATACCAGAGGTGAGCCTGGGGGCTCCTCCCCACCTTGTTACTGTGGTGGACAAGGATGAGATTCTCAATAAGGTGGATTCTGAGCTGCAGAACTTCCTTGATCAGGATGACCTCCTGGATGAATTTGTGGAGTGCTTTGAGGTACCTCCTAAAGAAGCAGAGGAGATGGTCACTGAACTCTGTGCTTCTGAGGTACCTGCTAACACTGCAAACATCAAGTTGCCTATGGAGGAACAAGCTAGGCCTCCTGAGGAGGGAACTACTGCAGAACATGTTCTACTATCTAACTCTGAGTCCGGTAAGCGCAATGACTTGGATAGGGAAGAAGACACCGCAACCTCTGGGCTGAAGGGAGCCAAAAAACTTAAGAAGTAATTTTATGTATAAGTACAGTAACCATGTTTCTGGTTCTGTTGGGACTAATGTGACAATTCATGCTATTAGGTATGTTCTCTTCTGGTTTGCTCCTCTTTCAGGTTGCTGTTGTGGCTCCTGGAGCCTCCTCTTAGGGACAGGTTTGCCTTGTCTGTTCTCTTCCTTGCTTCTCTCCTTTCTTTTCTTCTTGCTCTTTTTCATGCTTTTATTTACTTTCTTTTTTTCCCTCTCTTTACTTCTTATCTGGTTTACTCTATCCAGGAACATTGGACATCTGAACAAAATTGGGACTTCAAGTCACAAGGAGCAAAAATCTCACAGGAAAATGGGCCTTACCCTATGAGGGTTTCAAAGAAAACAGGGAACAAACTCTACATGAACAATCAGACAGGAATTACTACTCTTTTGAGCTGTAATTCCTTTGAACAAAATCATCTATGGACATCTATTACTAAGTTGTGTCCGACTCAAAACTGTCTTTATGTTACATATTTCACTGGAACTATTTCAAATCTTTCAAGGGTTATGGTTATTGTAACCTTGTACCCAGATGAACCATTTACAAATAGACAACAAGGAAATGGCATACTTGTATTGATTATTGGGTGGATTTCTGCTAATTCGCAATTTGATCAATACTATGTTGTTCAGATGAACTTGAAATAGGACAAAACTCCAAACCTTGAAACAACTTTCGGTTGTCATGATTGCTTTGAAATTATTCGAAACAGAAAAAACAAGTGGTGGCTTACATATATTATCCAAAGCTCTAACCTTTTAACTCTTACTTCATGGATGAGTATTGACATGCACTGTCAACAAAACACATCTCTTTGGAATCTTTGTTTTAATAAACAAAATCTCTCTAGAATAAATCATGTTAAAAGTCGTAAAAAGACCCCTAAATGTCTTTGGATATGGGGCAATTCCAGTTATTGGTTTTTATGAAGATCACAACCTGGAATTGTCGTGGGATTGGAAAGAAAACCTTCTGGATGGACATTGAATCCTTCTGTAAAATAGAGTGAGTCCAATTTCTTGCTTTATTTGAGACAAGAACAAACAAAGAACCTAATGAAAAAGTTTGGAAATAATCTGGGTTTGACCAATTTCACTGCGTCCCGGCTACGGGATTCTCGGGTGGCATTTGTGTCATGTGAAAAACTTACCAATTAACAAACGAAATTCTGGAAATTGATACAATTGAATCCAGATTTATAAGCATTAAATATACGAATCTCTATACTAATAATAAAGCTCCTCTCATCCTTGCTTATGCACCGCCGAATGAGTTAGGGAAAAATGAATTTTGGGATAAAATTATCCCATTTATCAAAAAACAGCACATATCACTGTATAGTTATGGGAGACCTTAATGAGATACAAGACTCCACTGAAAAGATTAGGGGCATAACCCCACCCTTAACAAAATTTGCAAGACTGAGACATTTCAAAAATGAGTGTGAATTATTGGACATTCCAATAATAGGAAATACATTTACCTGGAGAAAAAATAAAACAGAAATTGATACCATTTATGAAAAATTAGATAGAGCTCTAATTCACCACCAGATTTTACAATAGTATCCTGATATCTGTACAAAACATCATGCTTTTACTACTTCGGATCATTGTCCTATTACAATTGATCTCGCAACTACTATGCCCATTAAAAACCAACCATTCAAATTTGAAAAAAATTGGATGATCAAAAAAGATTTTAGAAATGTCGTAAAACAGGCCTGGAGATCAAATTATCATGGCTCTAGAATGTATGATTTAGTCTCAAAGACAAAACTCATTAAAAAACATGCAAAAATATGGAACAAAAGTACCTTTGGAAATGTGTTTACACAACTTCAAAATATAGAACAACAATTATCCGATATTCAAATTAGGATCTGCACAAGCCCTAACAATGATATCATCAAAAAACAAAACATTCTAATTGAGAAAAAAGAAAAATTGCTTAGCTTCCAAGAGGTCTTTTGGAACCAAAGAGCCAAAGTAAAACATATAAAATATAATGACACCAATGCTAGCTACTTCCACAAAATAGCTAATGGAAGAAGGAATAGTAAAATTATTAAAAGAAATAAAAACACATGAAGGAACAAGTATTATTGGAGAAGAGAATATCAGAAATGAAATCAGAAAGGATTTCATCAAACGATTTAGAAGCAATAATATGAATTATGGATTGCTTCAGGAAAACCTAGATTTGATAAACAATGAAATTTCTTTAGAGGACAATATGGATTTAACCCGATGTGTCTCTAACAAAGAAATCAAAGAGGCTGTTTTTGACATTGGTTCGGACAAATCACCAGGACCAGATGGCATGACAGCTGAATTCTATCAAAAATATTGGGATATAGTTGGCCCATCTGTTACCCAGGCAGGTAAAAAGTTTATTTCTCTCAGGGAGAATGCTCAAACAAATAAACCATACATTCATCTCTCTAATACCAAAATGTGATAACCCCAACTCTACCAACCACTATAGACCCATTAGTCTATGTTCTACAATTTATAAAATCATATCAAAAATTCTTACAACTAGATTGAAAAGAACATAGGAAAAATTAATCCACCCATTGCAAGGGGCATTTGTGGCTAATAGAGCTATCCAAGATAATATTCTAATTGCTCATGAAATCTTTCACTCCTTTAATTCGAAAAAAGGAGCAGAATGTTTCATAGCATTAAAATTAGATATGAAAAAAGCTTATGATAGAATTGAGTGAAATTTCATTATTAAAGTTATGGAAAATTTTGAATTCCATGAGAAATTCATCAATTGGATAAAAGAATGCATTACGACTGTCTCTTTCTCGGTGTTAGTTAATAATGGACCCACAGAGATATTTAAACCAACTAGAGGCCTTAGACAGGGTGACCCCCTTTCCCCCTTTTTGTTTATCTTAGGATCTGAAATCCTAGCCCGAAAACTACAACAAGCAGCTGACAAACCTCATAACCCAATTGGTTTTCAACTTGTTAAACAAGAAACTCGAATTCCATTTTTGGCCTTTGCGGATGATATTGTCATTTTCTCAAAAGCAAAACATGAAAACTGTAAAGAAATTAAGGATATTGTAGATGATTACTGCAATATTTCTAGACAAAAGGTAAATTTTCATAAATCTGCCTTTCAAGTAACAAAAAAGGTAACCAATCCGAGGAAATTAGCCCTCCAGGGAATTCTAACAAATTCAAATATGATCTCACTGGAAAAATACCTAGGTTGCCCTATCATTAATGGTAGAGTCAACTCAAATACATTTGCGGAACTGTTGATTAGCTCACAACAACAACTAACCAAATGGAAGGCTAACTCTATTTCCCAAGCTGAAAGAACAACATTAATAAAAGCTAATTTGGCTTCAAGACCAAATTACATTATGCAAAGCTTTATGCTACCAACCCATACTCATAATGAACTTGATAAATTGAATAGAATTTTTTCTGGAACAAAGACAACTCTTATAAACCTCTCATTGGATGGGAAACAAATTTATAAACCAACACAACAAGGAGGCCTTGGTTTGAGAACATCAAAAGACATGAATAAAGCACTGCAATTCAAACTACTATGGAAAATCTTAGCTGAACCTTATAATTATTGGGTAAAAGTTATCAAGGAAAAGTACCTAAAAACAGAACATATTCTACAGTATAAGAAAAAAAGGATCAAGCTCCTGGCAGTGGTCTAAAATGATTGAACTCCTGGATGAGTTTAAATCAGGACTAGTCTGTCAAGTGGGAGATGGTAAAACAATCAAATTTTGGTCAGATAAATGGGTCTCAAAAAACCCATTATGTGATATTATTAACTCACAATCCATTACGAACAAAGATGCTTTAGTGGCAGATTTTATGTTACCAAATAAAACCTGGAATAAGGAGTTGATTGAATAATGCTTACCCCATAATTTAGCTATACAAATTATGTCTATTACAATACCCATGAATAATATTCAAGATAGAATGTATTGGAAACCAAGAAAAATGTATGGTTCTCAACTAAATCTGCTATGGACATGATCAATAAGAACAAAAGATACTCTGCTTATGATTCGTCCTGGATCTGGAAGCTAGATACGTATCCCAAAGTGAAAAGTTTTATGTGGAAAATAATAAAAAATGGACTTCCAACCAAAGCTAGACTAACTGAAAAAGGAGTTGCAATCCCCCAGGGATGCATCCGCTGCAATGCACAGACAGAGGATCTAAATCATCTACTCTTTCAATGCAATCATACAACTAGAACAATAGAAAAAATAAACTCTCTTACACATGGAATCATTACTACGCTAAGTATTGGAAATAAAAAAACTTATGAAATTATTGAGGAAGTTAGACAAAAAACAGACCGATCACAATTAATTGAACTATTTGTCTCTTGGTGGGGAATCTCGTTTTATAGAAACCAACAAAGTTTTAGGAGAACAAACACTGATACTGAAATCATTAAGGATGTACCAAAATACATCAAAATGAAAATGGAGTATTGGAAACAAACTAAGAAGTGGAACCCTGACTGCTTGGCAGATGATAAACCAAATTCTAAACAAATAAACAGCTTAAAACGAAGAAAAACAAAGTGGAAAAAACCAATGGAAAATGTCATTAAAATCAATACAGATGGCTCTACAAAAACTAATGGAGAATCTAGTTTTGGTTATATCATGAGGAATCATACAAGGAAACCACTCTACATTTTTGGAGATAAATATGGAGTTTCGACCACTCTAAAAATAGAAACACTAGCAGTTAGAAATGCTCTGGTTAAAGCCCATGAATTAGGTTTTACTGACATCCATCTTGAAAGTGTCAACCTTACCATCGTGAACGTAATAAATAAAAGCTGGCATTGTCCTTGGGATATTGAAATCATTATTTCTGATATTATTTGTGTTTTACAACTGTTTTCTTCAGTGCAGATTTGTCATGTTTTCCGAGAGTCTAACACGGTGGCCGACTTCATTGCAAAACTTGGCCAGCAAAGATCCTTGGAAGATTTTGTAACTAATTCAGAACTTGTTGTTCTCATCCGCAAAGATGCTATAGACTGAGAAACCAACTATTTTGTGGTTTTTGGTCTAATTTTTACCTTATCAAAAAAAAACTGTATGTTATGTCTCATATTACATAACAAACACAGGTGGTTACACAGCCCAACTTCATATATTGCCTCATACCCAAAAAATCATGTATTGTCTAATGTTGCACAATGAACTTCATGAGCAATCGAATTACATATTACGATGAAAATAAGTTTCAGTTAGACAGATTATTCGATTTATAGAGCCAAATTTGATGGGATTAGGAGCTCGTTCGACTGGTGGTATGAAAGTCATTTTATTATCCTCACCCCCAACGATAAGTAAAATGGGAGTGGAAGTGGAAACAATTTCTTCAACTTCCACTCACTTCCACTTCTACTTTACCGAATGAAGCTTAGAGGCCCGTTCGATTGACATGAAATGGGAGTGTAAGGAGCAGTAAGGGAATGGAAGTTGGAGCAAATTTTCTACCCTCACTCCCCAATGCTACATTGGAGATGAAATAAGAATGGAAGTGTCTTATTCCACTTTCACTCACTTCTTGCCAATTGAACCGAACATGCCCTAAATGCAAGTTGAGTTTTGGTTAAATTACTTTTTTAGTTGAGTTATATTATGATTTAATTCAATATTAGTTGAATATTCATATTATAACTTTCTAACTCCAACACCTAGGGTCTGTTTGGATTCCCTCATAGAATGCATTTTAATAATTCTATTGGAATCCAAACGAACCGTGATAAATCTATATATCAACTTAAACCTTACTGTTGCATGTTAATAAAGTACAATAATAGATTTTTCAGGTCAAATTAATATTAAAAAATCTTAAAATCACCCAAACTTTATATTTTCTTTAAAAAAAAACTATTTTTTATTCATCTCCACCTACATTTCTCCTTATATAGTCAATGTCTGAAAACACCATCTGTATCCCACAATCGACAACGTAGTGTGTTGTCGGAATTATACTCATGTTGGAAATCATCATCGCCAATAGATACGTAACTTTTTCGGATTTGAGAATTAGGAACTTGACTTAAAAGTTACTGAATGTGCCTTTGAAAAAAGTAAAGATGTAACATGTATATAAAAAATATTAAACACGACTATTTTTACCGTAAATTTGAACTAGGTAAATTACGGTGATAACTTTTAAAACGTTTAGATAAGGTACTTCTCTGATATATTTGTTTGTCTTGTTTTTGGCTCGATAGAGTCAATCGATACTTTGTGACCCCTTTTTAGAGAGAAAATACTCCTAATATCGATTTCTCCATCAAACTTAAATCTCTTGAAATACATCTACGATATTAGATCACGTTTTGAAGAAACTGATGATCTAAAGTGAAGCTGAAATTGAATGAACAACGGAAGATCAATTTGATCGATCTGAATTACAAAGTGGAAGAATCTGGAGTTCAATTACTACAGTAATCCAAAACAGAAAACTGAAGTTCTGAAAATGAACTCGCTAACAAACACAAAATATCTGAAAGGTATTTATACTGGAAGAAAGAGACGAACCGGGTTCACATAACAGACATATGTGAACCGGCTTTATTAAAATAAAAGCAAGCCCAAATGTCTTCCAATTTCCCGCCAAGTGATGGAGCTACAAGAGTGCCTTTGATCGTGACCGAGCTCCACGCCAGTTCATGTGTAGGCTCCAACTTGACCACACAAGTCACTCTCCACAGACCCCCCTCAAGTTGGAGCCGACTGGAGACCCAACTTGGAAACTAAGAAATCGTGTTGATGCTGAGGCAGGGCTTTGGTGAGAACATCAACGAGTTGAAGATGAGAAGGGATATAAGCCGTCTGGAGGAAACCACCTTGAATTCGTTCACGAATAAAATGGCAGTCTAAATCAACATGTTTTGTGCGCTCGTGGAAGCAGGGATTGGCGGCGAGCTGCTAGGCAGCACGATTGTCGCAGAAAAGGGTAACCGGAAGCGAAACAGAGACACACAAATCTCGGAGCAAATAAGTGACCCAGACAAGCTCTGCTGTAGTGTTAGCCATGCTCCTATATTCGGCCTCAGCCGATGAACGAGAGACGGTGGTTTGCTTCTTTGTCTTCCAAGAGACCAAGGCATGTCCAAGAAAAAACACAATAACCGGAAAGAGAGCGACGAGTCGTCAAGCATGACCCCCAATCCGCATCCGTGAAACCAACCAATTTGAGAGAAGATTGAACAGGATAAAACAACCCATGGGTAGGTGTACCAACAAGGTAGCGAAGAACATGAAGAGCAGTCTGCCAATGTGGTACTCGGGGTTGTGAAACAAACTGACTAAGATGTTGCACAGAGTAGGACAAATCGGGTCGAGTCAAACCCAGATACAAAAGGCGACCAACCAAGCGACGATACTATTCAGGATCAGACAACAAATCCCCCTCATCAAGACGAAGCTTAAGGCCAGTTGGTAAGGGAAATTTGGCAGGTTTCCCATTAGTAACATGACAATCACTCAAAATATCATGTATATACTTTCGCTGACTGAGGAATACACCTGTGGAATCACGATAGAGTTCCATACCGAGGAAATACCGGGCAAGGCCAAGGTCCTTGATGGTGAATTGAGAATCCAACGCGGCCTTGACAGAACAAATCTCAGCATGGTCATTGCCCGTGAGCAGCACATCATCAACATAAACCAGAAGAGCAGTGAAGGAAGTCTCATGATGCTTGACAAAAAGAGAATAGTCAGAATGAGACTGTGAATAACCCAATTTTGTCAAGAATAGAGTAAGCTCCAAGTTCCACTGCCTAGAAGCCTGTTTCAAACCGTAAAGGCTATGTTCAAGCTTGTAAACCTGACCATGACTGCCTTCGGAATAGCCCTCAGGAAGTTGCATATAAATCTCTGATAACAGGTTTTTGTCGTTTTAAAAACTGCTATGTAAAATATCCAAACAAATCTTAAACCGTAGTCCTAGGTAAGTACATGTCGAATCCACATGGAGGCGAATTCTATCTTAATATGCAATTTGTATGTCAAACTAAAGTAACCAAAGGGGGGTTTTGTGAGTTTAAGTAATCTAAGCATGTAAAAGTAAATAAGCGAAAGAGTTGTGAAATCAGTGATGGGAAAAGCACTTAATCAAACAACATCCATTATTCGTATGACAAGTTGATCATAGATACTCATTCAAAATCTCATGCAATGGTGATTCCAATTCCTTTTCAGATATAACTAATAGCACAACCAGATACTATTAGCACTAACTAATTAAACAACCCTGAAACTATCAAGATTCAGTTTAACAGCAGCCTTACGGATAGGAATATAGTTGGATACAATTCTAGCATAAAACAATCAGCTTTTATCCTAGAATGTAAATCAGTTCTCTTCTGCATAAGACTAGCACAACCAGATACTAGTATGATGCAGTTGCTACTCTGAAATAGATATGTTCAACCAGTAACAATCTAGATCTAGCAATCAATCAATAACGACAAACCCTAGTTGCATCCAAATAGAGATTATCAATATCAATCATAGGCAACTCAAGCAAGAGAAGAGATAAAAACCATGCAATAGATTAAGAACGAGAATCTCACAACTTTATCGAAACGAAAGCTTCAGCGTCTGACTAAGCCAGAGAGGCTTAGTTCTTCATAGCAAATACATAGAGAGAAAATTAGGGTTGGAGAGAGAGTTGACGATTGGCAAACAAGCCTTTTCTCTACCCTAAAATGCTAAAGGGAATAAAATCTAAATTAACCTAAAACGAAATAATAAAATAATACTAATTAAGCAAACAAGCCTTTTCGTTCAGCACTTGCTCTCGGCCTCTTCAAATCTCGCGAGCAGACACGGCCCAACCCAACCAGCAGCAATGCGGCGGCCCATCTCCAATAGCAGCAGCTCGGCGCAAATCCAATTCAAATCATCATCGCCTACATCAGTGTGACATCACGCTTCATTCTTCAATTCTCCAGCTTCAATTTGATGCGGAGGCTTCACGTGGGCCGCTTCTCTCTGCAGCATCAACACGGCCCAATTTCAACTTCCAAATGCTCGCTGATGTCATGGTTGCATCACCCTCCAATTCATTTCTTCAGCTTTCTTTCAATTCACGCTGAAGCAATTCTTCATGTGGGCTCCAGCCTCCTTTTGGCCCTTTATTTAATTCAGCCCATCATCCTTTTAATTCTAGCTTCATGTGGCTTGTTAATCTCCAAACTTCGCCCCCACACGCCATGCACATGAATGTGTCTAAATCTACCCGAATGGCACCAATAAAACCTCTAATGACTCTTACTTAAGCCCTACAAAGTAGTGCTTATCAATCTCCTCGTCAAGATGCCCATGAAGGAAGGCATTATTGACATCCAATTGATGTAAATCCCACTGTTTGGCAGTAGCCAAAGCAATGACCATGCGAACTGTGGGAAGCTTGGCCACAGGGGAAAAGGTGTGCTTGTAGTCTTTGCCAAGCTTTTGACTAAATCCCTTAACCACCAATCGAGCCTTGTAGCGCTCAATCTCTCCACTAGGCCTATACTTAATTTTATAGACCCATTTAGAACGAATAGCTTGCTTGCTTGAGAGAAGAGCAGTCAATTGCCAAGTCCCATTTTTCTCAAGAGCAGATAGCTCTTTATCCATGGCTTCAACCCACTGACTATGCCTCTGAGCTTCTGCAAAAGTTTGTGGCTCTTTTACAGCAAAAACATTTGCTAAGGAAGCAAAGTAATCATGCTGAACTGAATTGACCTCATAATCAGCATGCCAAAAAGGAGCAACTCGAACTCTATCAGACCTTCTAAGCAAAGGTTGATCCACTGAATCATCCACAATCATTGGAGTTGAAGCAGTGGCTAAGGGTGGTGATGAAGAAACAGGACTCAATGGAATAGGAATAGATCTAGAAGGAGCATGACTCAATGGAATAGGAATAGATGTAGAAGGAGTAGGTGGAGCATTGACATTAGATGAAGAATATAAGGGGGAAACATCATCATCAACATTATGTAAATGCAAAGGAGGAGAAGGTAAGGTAACATGATCCTTAGGCTCAACCACAGGAGCAGGAGAGGGTTGTAAGAAAGGAAATACATCCTCATGAAAAATAACATCCTTACTCAGAAAAATGTGATGAGAATTAAAATCATAAACTTTGTAGCCTTTGTGGTTAGGTGGATACCCAATGAACACACACTTCCTTCCTCGAGGTTGGAACTTATCAATGTCCTTTGGTGCTGCAAAAACATAGCACACACAGCCAACATCTCTCATATTGTCATACCTTGGTGCCTTGGAGAACAGAACTTCATAGGGTATCTTCCAGTCGAGAAGAGAAACTGGCAGTTTATTAATGATATATGTGGCAGCAAGCACACACTCACCCCAGAAGTGTTGTGGCAACCCTGCCTGCAACTTCAAGGCCCTTGCAGTGTCCAGCAGATGCCTGTGCTTTCGCTCAACCAACCCATTCTGCTATGGTCTATAAACCATAGACCTTTGATGTATGACCCCATTTTGAGCAAATAACTGTTGGCACTCTGAATTGGCAATCTTTGTTCCATTGTCTGATCTAAAAACTTTGATTCTTCTATCAAACTGAGTCTCCACATACTTAAGAAAACAAGCCAAAACTCCACTGACTTGTTGCTTATTAGCCAACAAATAAGTCCAAGTTCTCTTGTTGTGGTCATCCACTAATGTCAAAAAATATTTAGATCCTTCTAGGGAAACCACCTTATATGGTCCCCAAAGATTCACATGCACCAAAGCAAATAAACATTCAGCACAACTAGGATTAGGAGGAGAAGTCAATCTATGAAATTTAGCTAATGAACAAGTCTCAAAATGAAAATGCTCCTCTGTTCTGCCTTTACAACCAGGCATATGAGCCATTTTAGAAATAGACACATGTCCTAATCTCTTATGAAACAAAGAGAAATCACACAAATCAACACTATTGCAATGCATAGCATTATCAGTTTTGTTATTAAAATCAGAAACAACATTCTTCTGTGAGAATCCATGCTTAACCTTCACCCTGTAAATTCCTCCCACACCTTGTCCAACATCCACATGTTCCTTACTCAAGTGGTCCTGCAACAGACAATAATCTTTGTGAAAGTGTGCACTCAGATCTCCAGACCTGACCAACTTGCTGATTGACAAGAGATTATACTTAAACTCTGGCACATACAACACATCCTTCAGCAGCAATGCATCACTTAACTTCACATTTCCAATTGTATGCACTGCTTTGGTTGTTGCATCAGGTAATGTGATATGAATGGGATAGTCAACAGGTCTAGGATCAATAAGCACATCAAAATGAGATGTCATATGATCCGAGGCTCCACTGTCAAATATCCAGTCGTCATGACTCTGTTGTGGTGCTGAAAAAACAGAAATGTTAATACCTGAGAAGTGATAGTTGGTGCTCCATGTCCTGGCCACAACATTCATGGCTTTCTCTGAGCGAAAAGCCTTCATGACTTCCTGGCAAGCACTGGTGAGACTGGAAACTGCTTGCACAAACTGACTCTCAGTCCCCATTTTTTGTTCCAAACTCCCATGGTAATCAAGAGGTGTCTCACTAACTGAACCTCCTTCATTCTCAACCTGTGCTGCAACCCAGAGTCCCCTCTTAGCCTTCTTACCCTTGTACCAATCAGGATAGCCAATGATCTCAAAGCAATTGTCCTTAGTGTGACCTTCTTCTTTGCAATGATAACAAAACCTTTTCTCATTACTCTTGGTTTTCCTAAATTCTCTTTTCTCACCACTAGACTGACTTCCTTTTCCAGAATCATTCTTCTTAACTGAACTTCTATTGTTCATATTCTGATTAGCCATAAAAGTTATAGGATCAACTGTGGTAGTATGTGTGGCCTGTTTCTGCCTTTCTACTTGCATTACTAGATGATAAGCCTTGTTAACATGGGGTGATGGATCCATAGTTAAGATCTGACTCTTAATTGTGTCATAATTGTTGTTCAACCTCATTAAAAACTGCATCAACTTGGTTCTATTATCCATTTCCAGGATTTTAGTCAGTATTCCACACTTACATGCATTCATTCCTCCACAAGTACACATAGGCATACCAATCAAATCATATAACTCGTCCCAAATATTCTTTAATTTCACGAAGTAAGAAGTAACACTGAGACTTCCCTGGTTTACCTGAGAAAGCTCTTGCTGAAGCTGATAAATCAGAGGTGCACTGCTTTCTCAGTAGCGTTCAGCGATCTCAAGCCATAGTGCTCTCGCCGATTCAGATCTAACAAAACTGCTGGCAATCTCCTTACTCATAGCATTCGTGACCCAACATCCCACCATTGAATCACATCGCCTCCACCGAGCATAATTGGCCGAATCTGGTTTCGGAATGACTTATGTTCCATCGATGAAGCTTATCTTCATCTTTGCTGTTAAGGCTCTCTCGATTTGGCGACTCCAGGCGAGGTAATTCGAGCCGTCAAATATCATACTCGTCAGACTCATCCCTGGATAGTCTGAATTCATGAGCATGAGTGAATCCACCATGTTCTCCATCTGATTCGATTCCTTCGTCGTAACCTCTAGCGTCATCACAACCAAATTAGAGAAGACGAAAGATGTTTCGCAGACAATCACCAGCAATTTCAACAATCACAGAATCGTAGATCACCAAAGCCTCTCAGCACTCTGATACCATGAAGAAACTGATGATCTAAAGTGAAGCTGAAATTGAATGAACAACGGAAGATCAATTTGATCAATCTGAATTACAAAGTGGAAGAATCTGGAGTTCAATTACTACAGTAATCCAAAATAGAAAACTGAAGTTCTGAAAATGAACTCGCTAACAAACACAAAATATCTAAAGGGTATTTATATTGGAAGAAAGAGACGAACCGGGTTCACATAACAAACATATGTGAACCGGCTTTATTAAAATAAAAGCAAGCCCAAATGTCTTCCAATTTCCCGCCAACTGATGGAGCTGCAAGAGTGCCTTTGATCGTGACCGAGCTCCACGCCAGTTCATGTGTAGGATCCAGCTTGACCACACAAGTCACTCTCTACACGTTTTTGTTGACATTGTTGAAAGTCACCGTAAAAAGATACATCTACAATTGAAGTTCTAAAACTACTCTTATTGCATTTTCCTAATTATAAAAAGATAAAATAGTTATAAAAAACAAAGATATGTTTAGTGCGAACGGAGCCCCCTATTCGGACTTGCAAGCTCATTTTGATTGTTGGATCAAATTCAAGCTTAGATGAACTTTAATTGGACGTGGTGTATTTTTGTGTAATATGTAGAAGTTAAAAGAATATAAGTCGTTAGATTGTTTTAAGCAATTATTGAGATTCATTAAAAAGAGCGCTTTAATAATTTTGTTTTTTGTAAATAAAAGAACACGCTTCATTAAAAGAAAATGTGTGTATCACACGTCATGGGGATGTTTGTCAGAATACATATTTATTGGGTATCGTGCATAGAGAATGTGCATCGCTTCATTGAAAAGACTTAGTCTAGGAACATGTGAGTCGTATGTGTATCATAGTGTGCACGAGGGATGTGTGGTACAATGCACAAGGATTGTGTATCACAATGTAGGGGATGTACATCGCTCCATTAAAAAGACCTAGTCTAGCATGCATGTTGTATGTGTATCGTAATACATAGGGGATGTGTCTCACAATGCATGGAGAATGTATATCACAAATTCACAATGCATAAGGATGTCATGTGATCGCTTCATTAAAAAAAATTAGTCTATGAGCATGTGTATTTTATAGGTATCACAATGCATGAAGAAGTCTTTCACGGGGATGTGCATCGTTTCATTACAAATACTTGTCTAATACCGGTCAATGAACGATCAAGGTCGGTCAACAACTGATCAATGCGTCACACGATTCATGTTGGAATAGTGGTTCGTATTTGATTAATTGTCATAAAAATAAAAAATAAAAATATAAAATGACAAAATGTATAGGCCGAACGAAGGCTATTTCGTTTGGTATTCGTGAAAGAAGAAGACATTGTATAGTTTTGTTTTATTGTTCGACTAGAGGGCATACTCGTGCTACGCACGAGTCATAGGTTATATATATTAATTCTATTGATTTTTTCCCGATTTTAAATGAGAAAAGAAATAAAAAAAGTATTTAAATCATTTTCAACTTCAACAACACAAACATTAACATAAATTTGAACATTTTAGTATGGCATGTACACAAATAACAACTCACTTTTGTTTATCAAGCTAAGCTGAAGAATTTGTCATTTCTATGGACAAAGACACATTTAGATGCTATTGTAGAAAATAAAATAACAATTTAGAATATGTTGCCTTCTTATTTTTTCAATCACCATGTTTAAAACGGTTTTAAGTAGATCAAAGATCTTATCTGCAACTCTTAGATGGATCTCAAATATTGTATGAAACTAAGAAATTTATTTACTCGTGATAGCATTGTCTCACTTTGATTGTACATAGTAATAAGCTATAGTAGGTCATGATCTATTATATTCGATTTTGTATGTCTTCATATTATCCACACCATTTACAATTTTTTTTATAGATATGAACATGCATTTGAAAGGGTTATCGAACGGTTAAGTTATACGATAATTAATTGACATATATAGTTTTGTTAAGAAGTTATGATCATAGATTTTATTACTTATATCTATTTATTAAAAGGGGTTATATGTTTCAAAAGTAACAAAGATAGAGGATATTATAACAATCATTGATGATCAATTCTGTATATGGAGTATGTAGTAACAAAGATAGAGAATACAAACTTGTACTCCTATGGAGTATGTAGTAAACATATAGCAAGCAAAAATGCTTATTGCTTAAGCTATTATTCAATGAATCTCTTATTTTGTATCAAATTTTAGATAATTAAATGATATTATAATATAAGTTAAATTTAACTTTTTCTTAGTACATATATTGTAAAAAAAAAACTTCATTTGTAGTGGACAATACCATCGACCACAATAATCATATATATACTCACGGTCTCAATTATTTATGTCACTTTAGTAAATTAATTATAGTCATTGTATGTAGCCATGTAAATAATTCAACGATCAGTTAAAACTTTCTCATTTAAGAAGAAAAACATATTGTTCTTTTCTTTACTAATAGAAGTTTATGAATTGATCACATATACAACTTTGTGATACCGGTAGGAAATGACCCTAGGAAATGCAAAACCACCCAGAAATCTACATTTGACAAATGTATATTTTTAGTTTCAAAGTTGCTAAAGAGTTGGCTTAGTTATTATAATACAAAAAATTAAAAAATAATAATTAATTAGATATTATCAATATGGCTTGAAGCTAAAGAATTTATGGGAAAAAGTGTAAAAAGAACATAGCTAATAAAATAGCTTAAGCTTTCAATTGGCTCATGTGAATGAGCATCAGTAGTCTAGGAGGATTGTGATAATATGCTCAAGAGATCGAGATTATACTTGCCACTGAACATAATATCAATACAAAAATACACAAATTTTAATTCAAATTCCAATTCATAAAATGGGAAACAACAAAACATACAAAATGTCAATTACAACTCATAAAATAGATATCAATAAACTAACCATATAAAAATCTAATCCAAGCAATTATAGGAATAAGGTGTAAGAAAATCATAAGAAAATGGAGATGTGGATTAAGATCTTTTATTTTTCGGAATGGATGTCTTGTATTCGTATGACCTTTATATAGAGGTAAAATTTATCTTTATGGTCACATTTATTTTTCATCTACGTTAAACCAGTCTCTAATCAATTAGGAGTTTGAAATATGAAAAGAAGAAGTTACGATCTATAATTTAAATGTGATTAATTGACATTAGAAACATGTAATGAAGATGTAACGGTTACAACAAAATATATTACTATAAATTGAAATAATGTTTTAATCTAATATCTTAAATGAGTTCATTTCTTTAAAAAATGAAATACATTTCTGTATAAAAGTTATGTGCAAGTGAGTTTGAATGACCATGCAAGCGTTTCTAAATATATTTTTTCCGTCAAAGTTGATGTCCAAGTGAGTTTGAATGACCCGATCGTTAATAAGGTGATGCGTTCCTGCTTGTGATGCCGAATCTCTGATCTTGGTGGGAAGTCGCACGCGTCAGATCTGCTGTGGAAGGGATGGAACGCGATGTTGAGATGATGAATGGCGAAACCGTAGCGTCGGCAGCGGAGGAGAATGGACTCGAAAGAGATCGAGTGATTGGCCGTAGCGTCGACAGCGGGGTTGGATAAACTCGATGAAGATCGAGTGGGGGCCGTAGCGTCGGCAGCGGAGGAAGGAGATGAGAAGACATAGAGGTGTTTTGACGTCAGATCTAAGGATGGAGGCAAAATGCTCGTGACAAAAGCTTAGATTAAATTGAGACGTAACCTAGTGAAGAAGGTCGAGATGACCTTTTATAGTACATAGCGGGACTCGGATGGGCCGAGTCTCGCTTAATGGGTCAGCCCACGTGACACGCGTGGAACACACGCCCCAAAATAAAAACTAAATAATTAATGTTCAAAATATTGCAATCAATTCAAAAGATCGCGTTCAATTGATGTTCGAGAGGAGAATGACAGAGAACGCGTTCTCTGGGCTTGGTTGAAGGCGCTTGAGAGAGAACGCGGTGTCTTGAGTTCCTTGACTGACGACGACGCGGACAACCATGGATTGTGTCGCGTTGACGATGGCTTTGGTGCGCGATCTCATTATTGGCCCTTCTGAGCGAATGTTCATAGCCTCCTCTTCCTCTATAGCAGTCATGGTGGACAGGGGCGCATCATAAGGTTGACATAATTATCATTGATATAAGTATATCACCACTTAGTATAACAAACTTTTCAATTTCTTGATGTTGCAATTCGATGATAACTTTTTCATGTTCTAATCCTCTTCTTAATTACTTCTTCCAAAATGTATACTTTTATTGGTAATATTTTTTTCTTAAGTGACACATTAATTATTATTTATTATAGACAATTTAATAGGGAAATATGTTACACGTTTTTCAAATCAGTTACATTTCTAAGATAACGTTTGCGACAAACTTATCTTGCCAAATAATCTTCCATTAACTTTCTCCTTATATTGAATTTGATAGTTGATGACTATTTGTTGATTTTAATTTTATAAATTATTCCAATTTACACAAAAACAATTGAAGGATTTTAGAACTAAATTGGGTTTATAACGTCAAAATTGAAAAGTAGTCGTTTAGAGTTATTGAAAAAAACATTACAATAAGTATGAAAAAATTAATATACGCATTGAAATTAGGTATAGTGGATTTGAGAGTTTTATGAAGATATATTGGTCTGTTTTAACTTGAATGAGGTAAGCAGTATTTTAATTTTTAAGTGATTAGTTAAATTATTACATTAAAATAATTTATAATTTAATCATGATAAGGTGGATACAATATTTATTTTGGTACTCAAGTGGATACAATTTTTTATATTCGAATTATGTTATTTTGATTTGTAATGTCTTAATTTTGATATATTGTTTTACATTTAATTATGTATTTTTATAATATATAGAGATTTTGATTTATATGTAACTATGAGTAGTAAAAAAAGAAATTGTTTATCTAGGCATGAAGAAGATCATAAAACAAACAAAAAACAATCTAATTGTGATTTGAAAATTTCAATTACATCTATCAAACCACCTCAAATTGTCTATTTTTTGGTAGAAATCTCACATTGTTTCCTTAGGTATGAAGAAGGCAATAAATATAGACCCTTGCTATTTCACGCACGGGTAAAATTTCTATTTCACGCACTGTTTCGTACGTGACGTACCAATTCAATCCGACCGTGACGAACTAACCCAATCCGTTCGTGACGGATCACATGAAACTGTCCGTAACGCACCAACCAAATCTGTGCGTCACGGACGAAGTCGCTGCATATAAATGCATCAACTTCGTATCCCATTTGCATCAACCCTCATTTGTAGCAACCCACTCGCGATTTCGCTCCCAAGGTCAAAGGCTTCGATCCGTCATGTTTCGATTCAATCCGTCTGTCACGATCCGTAAGTTTAGTTAAATCTGTATTTGTTCTTCACTTAGTTGAATTATCTTGAAATTATTGAAGTTGTTAAGACATTTTAAATGATTTTCGTTTAGGGATTACTTGTCTACTATTGGATTTAAACATGTTTGAAGGTTGTTTCAATTGATTTAATGTCGGTTTTGAATATGGATCTGCATACGAAATTTGTCAAAAAAAAAGATCGAACTGCATTCGATCCAGATCTGAGATCTGTCAAAATTGATCCATCCAGATCTGGTCCGTGACGGACGGATTGACTCCATCCGTCACGGACGGATCGTCATGATCCGTCACGGACGGATCAAACAGATCTGGTTCAGCGCATTTGTTGTTGTTGTTTTTGTTGTTGTTGATGTTATTTTTGTTGTTGATGATGTTGTTGATGTTGTTGTTGATATTGTTGTTGACGATGGTGATGTTGATGTTGTTGTTATTGAGGGTGTTGTTGTTGATGTTGTTTTTGTTGTTGTTGTTGCTGCTCCCCTTGAAGTTTTTTTTTTTTTTCTATTTCAGATGGAAAACGAAACAAGATCTGCACGTCACAGAAGGTGAAACGTTGTACGTGAGGAACAAGAACATGAACAAGTAGACGATCGTATAGTATATCAAAGAAGGCAGAAGAAATCCAAAAAAAGTGACGAAGCAGGACCGAGTACGAACCGTGACCCTCCTGCTGTACCGGTGTATGCAGACCCGGTACTCGACAACACGACGCTTAATGATCCACCTATATACCAAAATGTAGTAAGTAACTATACATATTCTTAAACTTGTCGGTTAATTAATATTTTTTCTAATAATTTGTTTTATAGGATCCGACATGGTATGTACCTTCTACATCTGAGGAGCGTAGTGGTTGGTTGATCAGCTCTACTTTGTAGGGTTTATCTAGGAGTTGTTACCGGTGTTTTGGGTGTCATTTGTATGGGTTTAGAACACAACTATAGAGTATGGAGTTGAGGAGAATAAGTGTGGATATGGTGGTTTGGAGGAGCTAAATGAAGACATCCAGAAGACGAGGAGTAGACCACTTGAGGAAACCAAGGAAGAGTAGAAGAAAGAGCCACACGAAAGAGAAGAATAGACCCAACTGGGTCTACAGAAGAAATCCGCGACCGCGGGCGAGTTTGGAAGCCGATCGCGGAGAATTCGAGACGAACGAGCGAGAAAAGCCATTTTCCGCGACCGCGGAAAATCCCATCAGCTGCACAAGTCGAGAGCAAGAATCTAATTTCCGCGACCGCGGAATGACACGGGAGCAAAGCCCACGAGAATTTCCGAACTTTCTTTCTTTTACCTTTTTCGATTTTTTATTTTCTTTTATTAATTCGAACCTTATATTATTTTCCTTTTTAGGATTAGTTTCGTTATCTTTACTTTAGTTTTAGGGTTAGGTTATTTAACCTAATTTTCCCTAGCAGCTTTCAATATCGTATTCATCGTTGTTTCCATTCAGCAATTTTTCCCTTTGAAGTATTTGTTTCCAAGAACTATGAGGAGCTAAGCACCCATTTTGCTTAGTCCGACAATGAAGCCTTCGTTTGATTTGATTGCGAGGTTATAACTCTATTTCCTATTCATTTGGATTATATCTTTTCTCTTGAGCTTATTCCTATTGATTGTTATTGATTTGACTAGATTGATCATCTAGTTGATATTAGTAATTGTCTATTGCTAGGGTTTGGATATTTTGAGTTGAAATTCCTTATCTTGTGTAGCAACCATGATATTCTAGGATTAGTTGGACTAGATTATTATGAAAGAGAATTGATTATATGTTAAATACTGCGAGTTGTGGTGTTGCATGTATCCTGGTTAATTCCTATGTTCTATGCTGTTGTTGTTCTAAATCTTGATAGTTTCTCGTGCGTTCAATAGTAAGGGTTGCTAGGACTAGTTGGACTAGTAACTAATTCAGAATAGGGACATGAATAATCAAAGGAAGGAATAGAGATAACCTATGACCAATCTATCAATTGAATGATGGATATTTGTTTGGCTAAGTGTTTTTTCCTAAATTGATTACAAACTCTCTGCTTTCTTTGCTTTGTTTACTTGTTTACAACAATCAACCTTAAAACCCCCATTTGTTACCTTTGCATGCTAATTCACATAAGGATAAACAACTCCATGTGGGATTCGACCCTTGCTTGCCCAAACTACTTGTTTAGGTTTGTTAGGATTATTTTGACCAGGTGACACGACTGAAACCTGTTGTCATTGGTACATACCTCCTACACCTCAGGAGCCTAGTGGTTGGCCCATGTGGCCAGGAGGTATGAGTGGACAAGCATATTGGCCCACTCAACAACCTCATTTCGAGGAACCGGCGGAGGAACAGGCTGCTCCTACACAACGTAGAGAGCCTAGGCAGGATAGAGAGCCTAGACAGGCTAGACATGTTGGAGGTCGGGATGCTATCGATCCCAAGTTGATAGGACCTGTACCGGGAGGTCCGGAGATCCCAGACCTGCTATTTAGTTTCACTGCCCACACTGCATATTTCATTTATCAGAGCATTGTAAGTTATCAAAACTTGAGCCTGTTATTAAACTATTATCTTTTTTTGTATCTAACATGTTCTTTTTATAGGAGCGAGAAACTCTCACGTTTCATCTCAGACAAGAGCAGCTAAAAAATGGAGGCTTGACGATGACTCTACATGGTGTGATCGTGCCAGAAACAATGGCATCACACATTTGCAAGACCTGATGTACACTTATGTAGATCTGCCTTTGATTTCTGCATTTCTGGAGCGATGGCAGCCAGAGACAAATTCATTTCATATGCCATTTGGAGAGATGACGATCACTCTCCTGGATGTGTACATGATTTTGGGCCTCAAGATTGATAGGCACGGAATGGGACTTCCTCTCCAGGATCGCAGCAAGGGTAAAAATGAATTGTACAATCAACAAGCGATGAGGGCAATACAGTTCTTTTCCTTGTCGGAAGAAATGGCTAAACATGGTGTCACTGCAGACAACCTGAAATATCACTACTTGAACAAAGACCTAGATGATGATGAGATCGCGTCTGGTTATTTGTGGTACATGATGGCCTCGACCCTCTTTCCAGACAAGTCCCAACAAATGTTGCTCATGCCTTATGTGATCTACGTGAGTGACATTGGTGATACTTGCAATCTTTCTTGGGGTTCTGGCACATTGGCATTCATGTATCGGTCATTGGGCGAGTGTTCACGGCATGAGTGTCGTCAGATGTCCACCTGCTACACTTTGTTGCTGGTAAGGATTTTGTTGCATATTGTTTTTACATAATTTGACGGTAAGGTTGATATGTTAACCATGTTATTTATGTACATGCTTGGATCTATCTATACTTCTCTAGCTTTCGCCCACAACAAAATCCCTGCTTCGAAGACGTTGTGCCATATGCCAGCCGATGAAATCCTGTGCAGACTCCTAGTAGGCATAGAAGAAACTACAGGGAAGAGTTGGATTTAATGCAAGCTAGGCATGTAAGTATCATACGATGTAGTTTATTTCTCATATTAATGTATTACAATTGTATAATACATTAATTGCACCCTTTTTTGTGTAAGAGTTGGAGTTAATTGCACCTTTTTTTGTGTAGGTTGACTGGCAGCCCTATGGCTACGTTAATTACAACATCCCGGCGTTGGCTCCTGCTTTCTTGGGGTCATCTCTTTTCTGAGAATTACCGAGCCATATATGTCGGATCGGGTATCGAGGCAATTTGGAGTGGTACAGGGGATTTCCCGACCAGTTATAGAGCCCATCAAAGCGCACAGACATCCCAACATTAGGAGATATATGGTGCAGTATGACCCCGCTTCAAACTGGAGTTGGGATGCAAGAAGTCAACACTCCACCTGGATCACACATATGGGCCCTCCTGCTTTAGAAGGGTATGAGTGTAGTGTCGACTACATGGAGTGGTACATACCTCGTACACACCCATGTGTCAGGCCTCAGGATGCTGGCATCAGAGATCCTGTCCAGGTAAATAAATGTGTTGGATATTTATTTTTACTTTTCTTATACAATTAAACCGATTCTTTTTAATTTATACGTATTTTTGTAGGTCATTGGACAAGCATTCTAGCATCTAAATCCTTTCTATGATGCGGAGGAAGAACAATTCTACAACATGCGTGCTGATGTGCGACACTGCATCCAGGACTTCAGACCCTACGAGCATCACAATGATGAGGAGGACGGAAATTAAGTGCATTCACGTTTTCAATTGCTACTTTGGTTGTATTTTAGGGAGTGTCGCACCGTTTATGAATTGTAGTTTCTTGACTAGTTTTATGATGATAATCAAACTAATTTGCATGTCTTTGCCATAACTTTTATATCGCACCTGGTTATTAGCTGTCAAACACAACGCATCTCTCCTTTCACTATATAAGAAGCATTAGGGCTACTGTTAGAAGTCATTTGTATTGTCTTCAATAATATTGGTCCGTCACGTACAAATGATATTGGTCTGTCACGTACATATTGCATACAATCGTCACGTACAGATTGTATTGGTTCGTCACATACAGATTGTATTGGTTCGTCACGTACAGATTGTAGTGGTTCGTCACGCACAGATTATCCTAAACCGTGCCTCTTTACAAAAGCTAATCTACGTCTCATTAAGGGAGCACGGTTTGTTGTAAACCGTGTCTCTTTACAGAAGCTAAATTTACATCGCGATGAAATTTATAGTTGACTCCTAAAAAACCAATTCGGGATTACGTAAAAGTTATACTTCTAAAAACCCATACAGAAAATAGAATAATAAGCTGCCCTAACAATATCTTTACAATGTGCGATTACAATAATATTTAAGTCGGCTTGCGACCTTGTCTCTTTCTTTTGGAAGGTCCATACGCCATCAGCTGAGTAGTGAATGGATCATACAGACAAGCAGCAGAGGCATCCTTTGCATGCTCCCACATGACAAATACTGGAGGCAACGGTGACGCCTCTGATAGGGCCACCTACAAAAGAATGGAGAATGTATTCACTTGCCTAGTTAATGAGTTCAAATAATGAATAAAAATTGATTAAATGAGTAGTAACATACCGAAATAAAATGACTCTCCTTCTGAACATGGCAGATGCATATCGTCTTTAGCTTAACACCCTCGGGGTGATGTGGAACCGCTTGCAAAGGCAAGTAAGTAGCATTCATATCACCCAGCACGACAACTACACAATTGAATGCATACGCGACTAGACAACCCATATCTGGAATCACCATCCAAGTATTCTCTGGGGCCATCCCATCGTCAAATCATGTAAGTTGTTCCAGTACTGTATCCAACGTAATCGGAAAGAGGCAAGTCTGAGCATACAATGGAAAGATTTCTTTCACCTTATCAATCATGGATTGTCGGATGATCCTCCATTGTTCCTGCCCAATGCCTATTTGATCTGCAACGGCTCTGTATCCACAGTTTCCATCACCAATAATCTCAAAGTAACCGTTTTTGTGTTCGTGCATACACGACGGAACTATATCCATATACGGTTCAAAATCTTTAATGAAGGACTGTGGAGCATGAAACGGTGGTGAAAACATTTGACCCACTGGATTCTTGGGAGCTCTAACCTGAGATGGCCTCAAAGGAGTGATAGGAGTTGTAGGGCTTGGTGAATGTGTACCTCGTTGCTTCTTGGGAGGTGTCCCTTCCATCTCTTTGTCTGTGTATTCCCATGAAGAAGGATGTCTTTTAGTGTTATCCTTGTTTGGAGCTCCCATTGGCCGTCCCTTATGCCTCACAATAGCCGGCTCTTTCAGACTGGTCCTCTCGGGGCGAGCAATGTCGTAAAGTCACGAGACACCTTTTTCTTGATCATCGGCTGACAGATTGGGGAACTCATCCGTATAAAATTGATCCATCAAAGATCTCGCGACTTTGCGCTTCACCTCAGCCTCACCTTCGTCTTGCACTTCTGACAAACTCAATTGTCTCCAAAAAGGATGCAACCTTGAAAGCTTAATAGGGATTGAACTCGTCACATATCTAGCGATAACATGCACACACGGCAATCCATTTCTCACCCTCATCTGGCATGTGCAGGTACTGTCATGAAATGGATCTTCCCCTTTTCTGTATTCCTCAGTCAAGCGGTCAAGTGCAACCTTAGATACTTTGTACTTCAACAACTTGAAAACATCAGCCCCAGTCACAAGCGTCATCATGTTCTGTGCACTCTCGTTGAAAGTCCCCTTCATTTCCTTCACTTGGTTAACCATCTTTGAATAATATTGACCGAATATCGTGTCTAGACTGCCATGTTGAGTAATTAAGAAGTCTTTCAAACTAGAATGTGCTCCTTCAACCCTATATTTAGTACAAAAGAGTTTAAAGTTTGATCATAGAAGAAGGTTTATGTCATCAAATGAGACATGGCCACTAACCTGTTTGTCGTTGACGTTCCAAGCGTGAAAACAGTATTTGTCCAAGCTGACACAAGTCTTTCTCTGTACGGGATGAGCCAACTGTTTCTTACATACTGAAGTAGACGTGGTCAAACTCTCCATTCCGACTGAATTCTACGCAACTCCATCTCGTACTTGGATACAGTCGTTTGCTTGAATAAATTATAGTATGCATTTGCAAACCTTGTACCCAAGCTTTTACCCTTCATCTCCTTCCTAGCATTGTCCTCTATGTTCTTCTTCACATGGCGCCTACAGATGATAGACTTGGCACTTGGAAAGAGTTTATCTAATGCATTCATCAAGGCCTTTTCACGATCTGTCACTAGGCATGTCGGTGTTACTTGACACTTTGAGCACATTTTAAGAAGTTGTTGTGCGGCCCACATGTAGTTGTCTTCTGTCTCACGCTGTAGAAACTTCCCCGCCACATTATAGTTCTTCCATGTAGACGTGACTCTTATTATTTCGAGGAAAGGCAAGTCATACCTGCACAAGAAGATGTGTCATGCATAATGAATAAACATATCAACAAATAGATGTGTTATACTAACCTGTTAGTGCTGTATGTGGAATCTAGCAAAAGGACGTACGGAAATGCCTTTAGGAGTTTCATGGAATCTGGACTGGCAAAGAAAATGTCGATGATCTTATTCGTCATTGGATCCGACCTATGCTCCACAAAGTAGTTGTTCTCCTTGCACTTATGGAAGAACTCTTGGACCACAGTTCTTCCTTCTATCCCACTATGTCAGACATTATACACTTCATTGTAAATCTGATTCATTTTAGTGCAGTTGTTCGGGTATTGGTTAAGTGTTGTTGCAATCTTTGATGGTTTACTATGATTTTCTGTCATGACCTTAACCAACTTCTTCTGCTCAGGTGTCAACCTGCCAGCAACTGCATGCCCGTATAAGTCATCACCAATGACATGGTTATGGGTTCCAACAACTACATTGAGTGTATATGAGTCCCTCAGATTTTCTTGACACAACAATCTGAAGGGACAATCACATTTTTTGCTCCATGTTCTTTGCCTTACTCTAGTTTCATCTTTAGGAATGTAAATTCCCGCTTTTTCACACAGTAACCATGACTTCCGAAGGCTTCCTCCACCAAAGTTTCTATCCCGACCAATAGTGAGGCAGAAGTGATTATCAAAGGCAATCTGTCTAGCCCTTTTAATTGCATCATCTCTGGAGCCGAATACTTCACCCGTGGTGAACTTCTCTGAATAATCTTCAAAAACAATCACTTCTTTAGGTGTAGGATACCTAAACTGCGGTTGTGTGTGTAATGCCGGAAACCCAAACTTAGGTGGAGCTTGCCACCTTACGGACGGAATTCCACTACGAGCAAAACAATCTATTCCCGGTAAATGAGGTTGGGGAGGCGGCATAGGTTCGCCGAACAACCCAAGTGAGAAGGACGGTGGTGCCATGTCCCATGCATCATTTAGGGACAGATTGTTAATATCGTTGTTCACGATATTGTTCTCCTATTGAAGTAAGAAAACAAGTTAGTGAAGTATCCAGTTTCTGTCAAACACAACCATACGTGACGAATAAACACACTCCAGCCGTCACGTATGGATTCTACTGGTCCGTGACGTATGAATCACATCTATCCGTCACGAACGAACCGAATCCATACGTGACGGACCAACACCATTCAATCGTCACGTACTGTTTTTCTTTCAAAAAACATTGGCTGAACAAGGATGAAGTCTTGTAGTTTTGCACACAAATTCTACAACATTTTAGTATAACTTAATCAAAGATGAAGTTTTTATGAACATGTACTCACAACTATTGAAATTATCTTAAGAAAGTGTTTGTTTTGGGTTAAGAGCAACTCAATCACATACATTCACAAGAAAGAACCATAAAAAATCTAAACTTTTACTAACATGTAATGTAAAAGCTTAAAAAACATACCTCATTGTAATTATAACTCCTTGAAACATCTTCTCCACCATTGAAGTTGGAAAAATCATCTTCATTTGCCATGGAAATAAACTCTTTGAAGATGATGAGAATGGAAGATGTGTTGTGGGAGGGAAAGAGAAGAGTGATAGAGAGGTTTAAGGTTTAATTTTGGACGTAATATTGATGAGATTTGACGGGGTAGTTAATGTAGTTAGGTGGGGACATAACATTCAATTTTCTGGTTTAAAGGTTGATCCGTCACGGACCAACTGCATCCATCCGTTACAGACCAAGTTGATATGTGCATCACGTATGAATTCATTTGGTCCGTCACAGACGGATGCAGTTGGTCCGTGACGGATCAACCAGTGCGTAAAATAGGAATTTTGCCGGTGCGTGAAATAGAAATCATGTAAATATATTCGTATTTCCTTTTTAGGTTTGTTTTCTCTTTTTCGGTTTTTCATTGTTACTTTTAGGTTTACATATTGAGATAATTGTCAAGTACTATAGGTTTAAGTGGCTGATTTAAAAAATTAAGTAACTCCTTAGGTTTAGGGAAATATATCGAAAATCAAATTGTTTCTAAGAAGAATTGAACTTTCAATCTTTTGTTTTATTAAGTCCCTTTATTAAACCATTAAGATGAAATTGAATATTTGACTTTCAGTGGAATGTAAAAATAAAATGAAATGGAATTTATGAGGCATTAAATGAGCTAAAGATATACTTTATATATTTATAAATAGATATAAAAATTTGAGTAACTAATTAATATAAATAAAAAAATAATAAAAAATAAAATAGTAAAACAAAATTGTTAAGAATGAAGATTAAATCCTATACCTATTGTATTATGAAGATTAAACAAAGTTGTTAAAAACAAAGTAGTTTATAATAAAAGATTAACTAAAAAAATATATATTTATTATACATTAATTACACCCTTATGCAAACGAAACGCGGTCTATATACAAACGAAACGCGGTCTATATGCAGTCTATATGCAAACGAAACGCGGTCTATATGCAAACTGTTTTGTGCGTTAAGGCTAAACGTACAGGCTGGTGCGTTTAGGCTTAACGTACAAGGGACAAAACTGGAATAAAAGTGGAAAAAATATCCAGAATGACAATGTAGCTGTGCGTTAAGCCTTAACGTATGGCACTGTAGCTGTGCGTTAAGGCTTAACGCACATACAAAAAAAAAAAAAAAAAAAACTTTTTTTTGCCCCATAATCATGTAGAGAATTTTAATACGAGTCCGTACATATAAAATTCGTCCAAAACGGACATCGTTTGCCCCTCCAAAAGCCCAAAAAACAAAGCCTTCCTACCCATTTTTTTTACAATTTGATACCGGGCATATAGCGTAGTGAATTTTTTTGGTTTTTTTTTGCATTTTTCTACTATAATTTTGTATAACTTTTAATACGAGTCCGTACATATAAAATATAATGAAATACTATAGTATATAAGTGTAACTATATGAAATATAATAAAATACTATAGTATATAAGTCTAAGTATACTAGATTTAATGAAATACTATAGTATATAAGCGTAACTATATGAAATATAATAAAATACTATAGTATATAAATATAACTATATGAAATTTAATGAAATATTATAGTATGTAAGTCTAAGTATACTATATTTAATGAAATACTATAGTATATAAGTCTAAGTATACTAGACTTATATACTATAGTATACTAGATTTAATGAAATACTATAGTATTTCATTAAATCTAGTATACTTAGACTTATATACTATAGTATTTCATTATATTTTATATAGTTACACTTATGTAATATAGTATTTCATATAGTTACACTTATGTACTATAATATTTCATTAAATCTAGTATACTTAGACTTATATACTATAGTATTTTATTATATTTCATATAGTTACACTTATGTACTATAGTATTTCATTACATCTAGTATACTTAGACTTATATACTATAGTATTTTATTAAATTTCATATAATTAAACTTATGTACTATAGTATTTCATTATATTTCATATAGTTACGCTTATATATTATAGTGTTTCATTAAATCTAGTATACTTAGACTTATATACTATAATATTTCATTAAATTTCATATAATTACACTTATGTACTATAATATTTCATTAAATTTCATATAGTTACACTTATGTACTATAGTATTTCATTGTATTTCATATAGTTATGCTTATGTACTATAGTATTTCATTAAATCTAGTATACTTAGACTTATATATTATAGTGTTTCATTAAATCTAGTATACTTAGACTTATATACTATAGTATTTCATTAAATTTCATATAGTTATACTTATGTACTATAGTATTTCATTAAATTTCATATAGTTGCACTTATGTACTATAGTATTTCATTAAATTTCATATAGTCACACTTATATACTATAGTATTTCATTATTTTTCATATAGTTACGCTTATATACTATAGTATTCCATTAAATGTAGTATACCTAGACTTATATATTATAGTGTTTCATTAAATTTAGTATACTTAGACTTATATACTATAGTATTTAATTATATTTCATATAGTTACACTTATATACTATAGTATTTCATTAAATTTCATATAATTACACTTATGTACTATAGTATTTCATGAAATCTAGTATACTTAGACTTATAAACTATAGTATTTCATTATATTTTATATAGTTACACTTATATACTATAGTATTTCATTATATTTCATATAGTCACACTTATGTACTATAGTATTTCATGAAATCTAATATACTTAGACTTATGTACTATAGTATTTCATGAAATCTAGTATACTTAGACTTATAAACTATAGTATTTCATTATATTTCATATAGTCACACTTATGTACTATAATATTTCATTGTATTTCATATAGTTACGCTTATGTACTATAGTATTTCATTAAATTTCATATAGTTACACATATGTACTATAGTATTTCATTATATTTCATATAGTTACACTTATGTACTATAGTATTTCATTAAATTTCATATAGTGACACTTATAAACTATAGTATTTCATTATATTTCATATAGTTACACTTATATACTATAGTATTTTACTATATTTCATATAGTTACACTTATGTATTATAGTATTTCATGAAATCTAGTATACTTAGACTTATAAACTATAGTATTTCATTATATTTCATATAGTTACACTTATATACTATAGTATTTCATTATATTTCATATAGTCACACTTATGTACTATAGTATTTCATTGTATTTCATATAGTTACGCTTATGTACGTATTTCATTAAATTTCATATAGTTACACATATGTACTATAGTATTTCATTTATTTCATATAGTTACACTTATGTACTATAGTATTTCATTAAATTTCATATAGTTACACTTATAAACTATAGTATTTCATTATATTTCATATAGTTACGCTTATATACTATAGTATTTTATTATATTTCATATAGTTATACTTATGTACTATAGTATTTCATGAAATCTAGTATACTTAGACTTATAAACTATAGTATTTCATTATATTTCATATAGTTACACTTATATACTATAATATTTCATTATATTTCATATAGTCACACTTATGTACTATAGTATTTCATTGTATTTCATATAGTTATGCTTATGTACTATAGTATTTCATTATATTTCATATAGTTGCACTTATGTATTATAGTATTTCATGAAATCTAGTATATTTACACTTATAAACTATAGTATTTCATTATATTTCATATAGTTACACTTATATACTATAGTATTTCATTATATTTCATATAGTGACACTTATGTATTATAGTATTTCATGAAATCTAATATACTTAGACTTATGTACTATAGTATTTCATGAAATCTAGTATACTTAGACTTATAAACTATAGTATTTCATTATATTTCATATAGTCACACTTATGTACTATAATATTTCATTGTATTTCATATAGTTACGCTTATGTACTATAGTATTTCATTAAATTTCATATAGTTACACATATGTACTATAGTATTTCATTATATTTCATATAGTTACACTTATGTATTATAGTATTTCATTAAATTTCATATAGTTACACATATGTACTATAGTATTTTATTATATTTCATATAGTTACACTTATGTACTATAGTATTTTATTATATTTCATATAGTTACACTTATGTACTATAGTATTTCATGAAATCTAGTATACTTAGACTTATAAACTATAGTATTTCATTATATTTCATATAGTTACACTTACATACTATAATATTTCATTATATTTCATATAGTCACACTTATGTACTATATAGTATTTCATTGTATTTCATATAGTTACGCTTATGTACTGTAGTATTTCATTATATTTCATATAGTTACACTTATGTACTATAGTATTTCATGAAATCTAGTATACTTAAACTTATAAACTATAGTATTTCATTATATTTCATATAGTTACACTTATATATACTATAGTATTTCAATATATTTCATATAGTCACACTTATGTACTATAGTATTCATGAAATCTAGTATACTTAGACTTATGTACTATAGTATTTCATTATATTTCATATAGTCACACTTATGTACTATAGTATTTCATTATATTTCATATAGTTACGCTTATGTACTATAGTATTTCATTAAATATAGTATATCTAGACTTATATATTATAGTGTTTCATTAAATTTAGTATACTTACCCCACTCTCCGTCCATTAGATCTGGGCCAATTCGATATCCATCTCCGTCCAACACGTACCACCCTACCCACTCTCCGTCCATTAGATCGTTAATGTAATTACAGATTTAAGCCGAACTTTTTATTTTCATTCAATTTCTCCACAACTTCAAAACTTGGGTATTTATGGAAAGAGAATTTCGGTTTTTAGCTTTATGGAAATTGGACGATATCTGGGCCAATTCGATATCGTTTTAGGTCAAACTTTATACGATTTCGAAGCTCTTCCCGAGACATTTCCAACCCCTATAAATATGGCACCTTTCAATGAGTTTTCGGTATCCAATTTAATCCCAAAAGCTCAAGAACCCTAGCTCCGCGGCCGTGTCTGTTCATCGAAGAAATTCGTCGACCACCATCCACCGTTGGAGTCGCCGCTACCACCAAAAGTTGCGTCTGAAAGTTAGCTTCCAAAGCCCCAAGCTCTCACCGCCGATTACCCACCTCTGGTCGCCGCATTAGCCAGAATTTTATATGTCCGTTTTTTGGGCTTTTGGAGGGGCAAACGATGTCCGTTTTGGACGAATTTTATATGTACAAATTTTATAACGCACAACTACAGTGCCATACGTTAAGGCTTAACGCACAGATACAGTGTCATTTTGGGCCTGTCTCCCTTGGCCCATTTCAACCTGTGCGTTATGCCTTAACGCACAGGTGGTACCCCCGAATTTTCCGAAAATGCCTCTTCTGTCCCTTGTGCGTTAAGACATATCGCACCCCACCCGTACGTTAAGGCTTAACGCATATTTTGGTTTGAATTTAGACAATTTTTGATGTGTATATATCTTTTTCCTCTATTTATAGATGTCAGTACACGTCTCTCTCTCCTGTTTACAGCTTTACAGTAGCGGCTGCCCATTTCACAAGTTGAGGCTCGCCTCTTCCCAACCGATGCCCGACTTCCATAATCCAAATCCCGGTCACCAAGCCCTAATAACTGGCGCAGTCCCGCATCCATACGGTCCAATCGAGCCGCAAAAGCACTCGCGATCGTGTTAATCTCCCTCTGTGCCCGCGCAAACTAGGTTACGCTCCAATTTGGGGTTTTCGCCTCCATTATTGCCGATCGATTGTCAAATTTGCACTCTAAGGTAGAATTACAAACCCTAATTTGAACCTATGAACACTAATTTAGAATCAAGGGGCCCTGTACAACCGGGCTGCTTGAACGGGCCTGGCTTGTACAACAGCAAGGGGTTTATTTATTCTAAATGTTCTTTTTACCTGTTAGGTTATCTCTAAGCTTGATTCGTTGATGAGCTAGCTAGCTACCTGAATAGATGGTTGCTTTAAATTTGGTCTGGAATCTTGGGTTTCCTTGCATTTTCAGTAAGCTGGGAAGGACCTAGGTGAAGGGAGGATGACCAGATAAAGGCTTGTTGTATTATGGGCCAAGTTTATGCTTGATTCTTTCTGGTGGAATCCACATCATTTCTTCTTTGCCCTAATGGATACACAAGATATGCCTTCTTCGAGGTGTTGTTTGGTGCTTGAAATTGACAAATGTGTTGGGAGGAGACCCTTTTGTACGTTTTGTGGGCTTTATGGAGCTTATTTTGGTGCTCTTATTCATCTCATGATGGAAAAGCTGAGAAATGCATGCAGGAGTTTATTCTCTGTAAGAGTATTTCTCTCGGTTATTTTTTCTTTGTTTTCTGGTATTGCTATAATTGAAATGGGGGTGATTTCCTCTAAACCCGTCGAAAAGAAGAGGTTTAGATTAACAATTGTATTTAGTTATGAGTTATCACATCCTTTATGATGTGTATTGTAGTATCTTCTGCAAACAGAAGGTTGTGGTGGAGTATGTTTCTGTGATTCTATTCTATGGTCCATCTCTCATTAAACATGTTGCCATGCTGGATAATTTTCTCTCTGGACACAGGTACTTAGAAAATGCCTTCCATTACGCAATAGAGAGTTGTTTTTGGCTAGATAATGACGTGCCATCTAGTTTCACTAAACAGTTGTTTATAAACTCCATCGACAACGACTAGTCTTCAAAGTTACTATTGGTGTAGTGAGTAGTGACTAACGAAATTCTGGATTTGTGATGAACAGTAAGAAATAAGTCATTAGTAAGCAGATTCGTTGGTGCTTTCATTTTCAGTACTTAGTATATTTATGAGGTTCAATCCTCATAGGCAGAGAGTGGAGAAACCTGTTATCTTCTTCACTGGAACAAATCAAATTTCTGTGGATTGAACATGTTCTGTTGGTGTAGAGATAAAACCAAGAATATAATCTCTAACTATGGTTTTGTTAGCATTAATTGCCATGTAATCTCTGAAGAATGCTACTCTGTTCACATTTTGTTCATTTTCATTTTTTTTGAATTTGATAAATATAATGAATATTTTCTCCTCGTTTATTTTGTATCCAGTGATGGGAAAAATAAGGAATGATATCAGCCTTCACCTATAGAAAAACGTAATGGCTAAAATATCAATACTAGGCCTAACCTGAGGTGCTATGGCATTTGATTTTTATATGTTTTGGTGTACATTGCTGGTGTTTTTATATTAAGGGCTTCTTTTTTTATTCCAAGAAACTGCAAAATTCAGAGACTGATACTAACTAACTTCATGAAAAAATGTTTTGCAACAGAGCAGAGGCTGTCTTGGATGCTGTGCTGAGCCCCAGCTAATAGTTGCAGTGGACAAACCATCAAAAGGACTTAAAATTCAAGGTCGGTCAGTTAAAAAAACTAGCATAGCCGAGGAATTTTGGAGCAGTAGCACCTATGAGATGGAAAACAGTGCAATACAGTCACAACGAAGCATCTCATCTATAAGCACCTCAAACCAGAACCTTGATCCCCACAGCAGCACTAGCACAAACAATCCTTCTGAATTTGTAAATCATGGTACATTATTTGGATTGCTAGTGCACTCGTTCTGTGATTCTAATACATCTTGCAGTAATATTTATACTTTTGTATAGTTATTGCTATATTCCCTTTGCCTGTTATGGATGGGCTACTCCCAAAGCCCCACCTTGAGTTGTAGATGGACTTGTACTTTTTTTTTGCCCTGAAAATCGCTGTTGCAGCCTAGAAAGTTATTGATTTGGTACTAGCCCTAGTCCAAGAGATTAAAACCGTGCTCTTTCTTTTGTCCGAGCACTCTTCACTGGCTGTTTTTACTCTGATGTTTGTGTTGTTGCAGGTCTTCTTCTTTGGAACCAGGTGAGGCTACAATGGGTTGGAGAGAAGAAAACCCAGAACCAACCAAAAGTGCAAGAACCCAGATTGAGGTAAAGAAGTTGTTGTCCTTTGATTTTTATGATTGTTATTTATTGACCTTCACTAAGCTGTTAAGTGATGCTTTATTTCTCAAGTGTTTGATTTGTCAAAGTCTGTTGAAATTTGAAATTTGATTCATTGATTGTGTGAAGATCTTTAGCTTTGGGTGCTTTGTTTCTCTAGGTGTGTTCTTAGGAGACTATATATCTAGAAGTCTAGAACTGCAGGTTGTGATTCTTATGAAGCAATAATTAAGTTTACAGAAATTGACTGCCAGCTTTACTGCACTTAATGACCATGGAGCCAATATAGTGCCTGTTTAGTATCCTCAAACTGAAACTGTCCTTAGAATATGTAGCCCAAAAGAAAAGTTTTGATTTAGGGGTCTTTTAAAAATCAACTCTTCTCAATTTTTTTTTTTACCTTCTTGAGACCTTACTTATGCTGGATTATAGTTTTATACAAGCATTGCTGGTGTATTTGAAATTTGTTTTCCAACTGTGCTATCAAACATACTACTTAGATTATGCATATAAAAGAAATGAGGATAACCCGACAAAATATTCTTGTATCTAATCTTACAAAATCCTAAAGCGTAGCTGGTGACTCATGTTTCTTGGTTGGCATTGGGGTGTTTGGTTAAAGTTTTGAAAGAGACTGAAAACAGGCTACAACAAGTGAACTAGTGGTGGTTTAATGACTGGATCTTATGAACTTGCACATTTCTTTGTCCATACCCACTCCTGGTGTGACATTATTTCTAACAATTTTTCAACTAACATGCAATCTATTTTGTTTCCATTCTCCCAACCAAAACTGTCCCTAATTAGACTCACCCCATTTTATGCAGCTGGAATGCGACATATGAGAGTCTGCTTGGTACGAATAAGCCTTTTCCCCAGCCAATTCCTTTATCCGTAAGTATTTAATACTTCAATCTTGTCTGAGTGTCCTAATAACTGCACAAATACGCTTGCGTTCCTTTGTCTGCTTCATAAAAATAACTTTAATGCCTTCTTCACAGGAAATGGTTGATTTCCTCATTGACGTATGGGAGCAAGAAGGATTGTATGATTGAGCGTATGGTGCTGTCTTCTTCATAAACTCATTCACAGTAATATCTATTTTTATTCTTGTATTGGACAATTGGGGTTTGATATGTTAAAAGGGCAGGTTTGCAGCTGTTTTTCCTTTTATTTCCGAATCCAAATGCTCTACAAAGTCAGGGCATGTTACTTCCTCAAATTTGTATGGCTATCAAACATAATGTAACCGTTTGGGCTGGTGAAACTACTTGCTCTGGTGTGCTAAAAAATCTCAAAGAAGTTTTTATGAAAAATGTGTAGCCGGTTGGAGGAAGGCGCCTGGTTTTGAATGCTAATTCACTAATTTAAGAAATATGTTAACTATACATAAAATCTTACATTAGTGCTCAATTTTTGCACATATTTATCTCTACTGTTTTCTAAACAAATGGATGAAGAGATAGTATTGTCTTTGTAGCAGTTGGCAAAAGGCTACTATATCACCACATTATCATCTTATCAAATATATTGTCAAGATGGCATCTTCCCCAAACACACAAGATATAATACTTTTTAAGACATGCAACAAGCAGGGCTTTTTGAGAAGTTGAGATTACCCTTTTTCCATCTAGACCAGTCAGAATAGGATCTTGTTTGAAAACTGAAGAGGCTGTATAAAATGTTCATCTCATGTATACTAAACATAATCTGAGTAAAACTTCAAACCCTCACTTGGGTCAACGACACACAAAACAAAGTCTCACCATTTGTTTCTTCCATAGGTTGAGCCAATCAACACAAGCCAATTTAATTTATCTGATTCGTGACTTGCTAGCTAGGTCATAAGCCTGGAATTTGTTGTCACCGCGAAGGGTTTCTTCATCATCAAAATAAATAAATAAATCAATCAATCAAAACCCTGATTTATATGTTTAGTCTGAGGGATGGAATGATCTATATAAATAAATTCTTCTATTTTAACACATCATGGGATGATTTGTACAACGCCAATCAACATTCCTAACAAATGACTCAATTTGAAACCGACTTCATCATTTTGGCCATTTTAGTTCACAAGTTGAAGTTAGGGAATACTTAATATGGGTGATGAGAAACAAGCCATTTGAAAGTTGAAACACCCTTTGCTTTGCAGAGAATCAAAAGGGGGACAACATGAAATGGGTTTGGCCTACTTCTTGGCAACTATGAGTTTGCTCGTACGGTCACCATGTGCCAACCCACAAAACTAGGTACTTGTCCATCTCAATCTTCTACTCTAAACAAAGATTTTTTTTAAGGCGTTAATTGGGAAGATTGTTCGGCAGAGAACAAATTTTCTGTTAAGGTAATCCTTGGAAATTTGGAATCAAGAATGAGGTTAATTAGATATGAGTTCGGTACTTGGATTATTAATGTTTGGTGTTTGGTTCCTCGGTGGACTAAGCTTTATATAATTTGAATATGTTGGAATCACTGCAAGTTCCGATTTTGGTATGGAAAATTGGAAAATTCATTGATAAAATCCTTGTGCTGATAAGTAGTTAGGTTGATTTGAGGTTGAACATGTAGGAGAGTATATGCATATACAAGTCTAGTATATAAACAGGTGGATTTTCTCCTAAAATCAATTCACAATATAAAAAATAGCCGCCTAACCTTATATCCTAAGTGCTTTAAATGTGAAAATAAATATTCCAATATTCATGCCTACAGTTTTTTAAAAGTTGGGTCCAAAAAGAAGAAGAAAAAACAATGAGATAACATAAATTCTGAAAGTTCGTGGACCCAATGACAGGGGACGTGCGAACACGAGCGCATAAACGCAGATATGCTCATTGCATAAGCCCAATGATGTTTCATCCTAAAACCAATTAGCAATAGGAGAAGTAATCCATCAAACTTATATACTAAGCAAGTTATGTCACAACTTTAGATGTGAGATGTTTATATTCCAACACGCCCCCGCAAGTGCAACGGGCGGGCAATTGGTCAGACCCAGTTGACACTTGGACAAACAAGACCCAATCAATCCAAGAAAGGGACCCAAAATCAAACCCGCTCTGATACCATGTGAAAGTCCGTGGGCCCAATGACTGAGAACGTGCGGACACGAGCGCATAGGCGCAGATATGCCTAGTACATAAGTCCAATAAAGTTCCATCCTAAAATTAATTGACAATAGGAGAAGTATCCAATTAAGTTTATGTATTAGGTAAATTATGTTCCAATTTTAATTTTAAATGTGGAATGTTTATATTGCAATATAAATTGTATTGACATTAGTCAATCTCATTTTTTTTACATAGAAAACAACACACCATCAGTGTATGATGATTCTAACTCATAACCTCATGGATAGAAGAAATCATCTCTCCCTAAACTTTCCAATTACATGTCACATGGGGTAGATACATACATCTATTTTATACTCTATATCGACTACTTAACCTATCATGATAATATGTTATCGTTGTAGTTTCATGTTTTCGATTGTTGGGGATTAAAAATTCTTATTAATTTATCAGATAAAATAGTTGTCTTTAATTGTTAAAATCGTTTTTAATTGTTGAGAAAAAAATATTGTAAGTATTTCCAAAAAAGTAAATATGAAAGATGAAAATAATACAATAATATAGCACTATAATCTACATGAATTATCTTGAGCTAAAATTGTATTTTTTATTACTTAGAAAATGAATTAAAGTTGACATTTGGTGACCTCATTGGTTATAAGTTCAATCCTCCTCTCTTGATATATTTTTTGTAAACACGCTTCATTTGTATTTCCACTTCTAGCCCATAGATACATATATGTATCTTGTATAGCAAATTTGATAATTATTATTATAATGTTATATATTAGTTTTGTGAACTAATATTGTTTCAGACTTAATAGATGATTAGTGATGGATTCAGGATTACTTGAAAGAGAAGGCGAAAGTAGGAGTAGTTTAAAGCGATATCTTCTATTTGATGTTTTATTTATCAATGTTATTACTAATATTTTGACTCATTAGGATTATTTATAATCAAATATTTGAAATTATGACTTATTCGAACAATTAATTTTCTCATGAATAAAATTAATTTAATTAATAAAAAATGCTGAAACTGGGAAATGAGTTTTTATAAAAAAATATTATAAATAGTGTTATTTTAAGTAGTGTAAGAGAGGGTTGAACTTTAGACAAAAAAAAAAGAGGGGGTTGGACAACGTTTTTTTCTTCAAATTATACTAGGTTCTGGATTCTAGTGCCCCTTAGATCAACCACTGTAGATGACATAGCGTATCATAGAACCAAGATATAAAACATGATACTCCGTATTAGTTAACTGAATTATGAAATCTCGGGTTTATAAACAAGAATTTAGATTCTTAAGATGACCTTTTCCCACCATCAACCCTACAGCTGTACCCTCAATCTTATGACCGTATCTTGCATTATAATCTTTGGTATTAGTAAATATTAACTCTGGATTGTAATAGATTTGAGTCATTAATTATTAACAGCTAGAGATTTGGAAGCGTTTTGTTTTTATAAGAATTAAATAGTAGTAGTAATATAGTATTGTAATTGAGAACAGTTTGAAGTTGTTTAAATTAGTTTTGTCAGCGTGATTAGATTCAATGGAAGAGGAATTCCTAATGACTCACCTAAACGTGGCGTGGCTGAGCTGGACACATCTCAAATGCGTGGACAAGTTCACGGATCATGATACATAATCTACTGTATAATTACTAAAGTCGAATATCCATTATGTTACGTGGCGCCTCCAGAATGAATCCAAAAATTATAATGTCACGTGTCGTCACGGTATTGAATTTGACACGTGGCAGCTTGTGTTTTTTTTAGATTTAAAAAAAAAAATATGCAGTATCCTACACTTACCGTAAATCAAAGATCAGCCAAAATATTTTTATAATACTTTATTTCCGAAATTATTATATTCCCACATTTTTTTCGACAAGATATTTCTACAGTACAGTAAAAATGATTTTGCAGAACGTGTAAGATCTATTATTGGCATAAAATAATTCAGCAAGATTTCTCACAACTATTATTTAATAAATAATACTAAAGTAAAATAACAAACGGACATACTATATGATTATTTGCCAAAAATTGAACATGTAGATCACATACAAAATCATAAGTTTTTTTCCTTTCGGACATACTATATAATTAATTGCGTGTTTTGATATGCTATAATCATAAGTTTATAAACATGCATGTTGTTAATATGGATAGAAGGCTATAGATACTTAATAATTCACATGTATATTTGGTGTAGTTATTGGAAGCAAATATTATCCAAGTTTAAGGATTATGCTTAATTGATATACAAATAATTTCTCTGACCAAAAACCATCATTTTCTCCCTTTTACTTTTTCCTTTCTAATTCTTTCGGATTACTCCTCCTATTTCTTGATCTTACTGGAATCCTGCTAGGCAATGGTCAAGACACGCAATTAGTATAATTGTCAAATTAAAAAAATTAGAAATCAAGGATCGTAAATCGTTATACCTATTACTTTCAAATAATCAATCTACTATATAATTACTAAAGCAGAATACCGACTATGCCACATGGCGCTCCGAAAGTGAATCAAACCCCTTTGCTGCCACGTGACATCACTACATTAAATTTGCCACGTGTCAAGCTCTCATATTTTTGGTTGTTTTTTCGAAAATCTAATAAATCAAAGAAAATCAAATCGCTATCTATATTAGTCGGATATGCATACAATATGAATATTTTTTTATTACTCTAATCTTTGAATCTTTCCAAAAATGTAGCAAATAATATTCTCAGCCATATATTTTTTGTACGTAATCTATATCTATATACAACATGCATATTACATACTATACTAAAATAAGTCTATAATATTTTTATAATCATTTCTTTGCATAATGTAAGACAAAATATTACATTCTATGCATATTTTTATTCTCTGCAATATATTTCTAATGCACTAAAATAATTATGCAATATTTTTAACATCAATTATTTCCAAATTAAAAGTTGAATAAGGTAGCATATCTCTTCCTTGCACATTATAATTATATAGTATCATATCATATAATTTCAACCCAAATCTATACATAATTGATATGGAAAGAAATTGTTAATAATATCATTCATTGAATGTCAATAGGATACTAACTAAGAAAAAAATCTCAATAAGTATAACCAAAATTTTAATCTTGATTTTGTTACACATTTTTGCTGAAATATTAACAAATAAATATTAGTAAATTCAATCTACTATATATAAAAACTAAACAAAATCTCACTATGCCACATGTCATCCCCACAATGAAAATATCACATGTCATTTATTTAGAATTTTACTTTTTAAAATATAAATTTATATATAAAAGATTTGTATCATAAATCTAGACTAATTCCTAATTTAGATACAAATTAATCACACAAATGAACTAATCACTTCCTAATTTACATATAATTTTCTAATATTGATACCAATTAATCACATTAATAAACTAATTACTCCATACTTTACACACAAATCAATAACAAAGATTATCAATACAAAACATGCACAACAATATACTAAATCTATTAAACTCAAACCATTTTATGTCACATGACACTCTCTACCAAACCTATAAATTTCTTATGCCACATGGCACACTCATATTTATTTTGTCACATGGCAATTTATCAATTTTTTTATTTTTTCAAAAATTCAATATAATAATTATATATAAGATCTTTATCTTATTTCAAAATTCAATACTTTATATATTCGTTTCCAATTTTAAGCCTTAGGAAAATCTATATGATTTCATTGGATATGATATAATATAGCTTGATGTAATACTTTCTTTTATTAATTCACTTAAAAATTATATCAAATTATTAATTGATTATTACAATAAAATTTGAAATCAAATACTATAAATTTACAATTAATCTATTATATATAATATATCTATTAAATCAAATTCTCTATTAAAACAAAACTTCTCTATTAATTGATTATTAGTAGATATTTTTTATCGTACTTATCTTATTTTCATTTATATTATCACTAATTAGATATGTTTTTCATTTATTTAATATTTTTAAATGCGAAATTGATATATTTTTAATAATTAAAAAATATCAACATAAAATTTACGCAGACCCGTGCACGGTACGGGAAACTAAGCTAGTTCCAAGAAAACAAAAAAGGAAATACAATACAAAAATCATAAGATGCACATTTTATATACTCCGTATTTACTTGGGAAGAAATTAATTAGTGATAAATCCCCATGGGGCCATATGAAATTCTGTTTTTTATTCAAAAGAAAATAAAAATAATATCTGCATGCTAAATTCTAGGTGATATCTAAACATAAAACATACGATTTACAATATATCACTTTTTTTTTTGGGTGGGCTAAGTCCTCGGATGGTTCGGGTTACAAACAACTCTACGTCTGGACCGGAGTGTGATCCGATCCCGTTAGGAGTGTTAGCTCCTCCCAATCCCCCTTGCTGCATACACACTGTCAGAGAGTCTCGAACTTGAGACCTCTGGACAAATGCTTAAGCGGTCAAACTCCGGCTACCACTAGACCAAGAGGGAATTGGTACAATATATCACATTTCAATTTGCATGCTAAACGTACATTAAGAGGTGAAATGATATGTATGTATTATATTGTAGCTTTTGTATTCATTTCGATCATTATATGCAGTGGCGGATCTAGAAGGGGAGCGATTTTAGTTCGACTAGTTCAGTGCATGTGCCATGCACGGCAGTGGCGTAGCCAGAACTCGACTCCAGGGGGGGCTAAATCCTGTGCGATTTTTTTTTGTGTAACTTAACTCCAACGTGACTTAAATTCTATTTTGAAAAAATTAATTTAAATTTTTTTACGAAGCTTAAGGTAATTTTCACGTGAGATGAGAGGAAAAAAACTTAAGTAATTTTATTTTTTTGACTTAAATCTGTTAAAATTGACTGAAATTGCATTTTCAGATGAGATAAGGGAGAAAATTTAAGAAAATATAATTTTTATAGCTTAAATTTATTAAGGCTAACTGAAATTACATTTTCAGATTCAATAAGGGTAAAAAATATTTAAAAAAAAATTATTAATTTTTTGAAAAAAAAGTTTTTTTTTTTTCAGGGGGAGGGGGCTATAGCCCCCCCTGGGCCTGAACTGGATCCGCCCCTGATGCACGGTATTTATTTATAATTTTTTTAGTATAGCATTAATTTAAATCCTCATGCATTTCTAATAAACCTATGTATCATATCATAAAAGATATTCAAATTATGTGTCTATTTCATACTAGAAATATTACTCACAATATTAGTGAAAAAGAATAATGGATGAAAATATTATTTACACGTATTATAACAATATTTTAATAAAATAAAATGATATCTCGAAGGGTATATATAAAATATTAAAATCATTCACGAATTGTAATTTTAAAACTCAACACTATTTGTAACTTTGTAACTTTATACTCGATTTTGACATATTTTTAATATGATTTCAATATTTTCTTTGTTTTGCATTTTTTATATTTTTCTCTTGAAAATGAAAAGTATATAGTTCCTTGTATTACTACGAACTCAACAAATTTACATATAATAAATAAACTCAAAGGCCATAAAATCGGTGATAAAATATTAGGCTAAAATGAGAAGTATATATTGTCTTGAATTACTACGACCTAAAAAGAAAATAAATAAATTTAAAGGTCATATAATTGATGATGAAACATTGGGCTAAAATGAGAAGTATATATCTTCTGTTTTTTGGTAAAAGAAGTATATGTTTTCTTATATTACTACGAACTCACAATTTCATAAAAAAAATCAAAGGCTAATTGATGATAAAACATTAGGCTAAATAAGGTTTTCTTATAAAAATTTGTTTATTTTGGTACTTAAATATTTTTTTAGTATAGTAAATCTTTCTAAAAATTTAACAAATCAAGATGTTAAACTAATATTGACGTATGACGGTGTACAAATTTCATATATAACCTTCATGTTTAGTGATTTGAATCTTTACACTTAAACAAAATTGAGATTTTTAGGATGATATTTAAATTTATTCTTTCTAAATAAACTAAAAAATAGAGTTATTGTGGAGGTTAATATCTTTTGACAAAAGCTGAGGAATATGATGGGAATACATGAAAGCTATATTTATTGCATTAGTGGAATAAAGTTTTTACAATATCCAATCTATGACAATTGAAGATTTTTTAAAACGGTTTGATGATGTCTTGATGTATTTAGGATTATAAATATAGGATAAAGTGTGATTATTTTTTTAATAAATTAGTCTTGGATATATTGAGTTAAAATCAATATTTTCCAAGGTTTTTCTACTTTTTAAAATATTTAGCTGAATTCTATACTTAATACATACATTATAAATAAAATAAACGATTTAATATGTTATTATTTTTATAAATATTTATAAAATCGCCAAATCTAAGCTGTACTATTTGGAATATTATAAAATGCAACAAATTAAAATAACTCAAATTTTGTTTTTGAAAAAAAAACAATTATTACATATAACTTATTACTTGTTAATAATTCTGCAAGATATTGTGTGACAATATACCCAAAGAAACAAATTGTTATGGATACTTACAAATCAATCCATATAATATATAAAGTTACATATAATGTATAATAACTTATTAAAAAATTTAAATTACTTTGTATATTGATTTCATATTTTATTCTACCAAAAAGTAGCTTTAAAGTAACTCATTTACATTGTTATAAATATAATCAAGTAATAAAATTTTACTAAATCGACAACCGAGATGCACATAAAATTAAAGTAGATTGTTGAGTTAAGTAAATTCATTTTTATAGATTAATATTGGATATGTTGAGTGAAAATCTATAGGTTTTGCTTATAATGTTGTGAGTTTTCAGTTTTATGTCTATAAAGTTATTTTTGATAGAAATAATTTGTATTCATGTAAAAAATTAACAATTGTAAATATTGTATTTGTTGGTGCAAATCTTGTTAAGGTCTTGTTAATCTATATTTTTCCCGATTATTTAATACAATAATAAATAAAAGAATTAAAAATAGAAAAATAACACCTTAACTACTTGGCCTAGAAACACTCTAGAATAGGGATGTTCATCGGGCCAAAACCGAAACCGAATTTCAGAATTTTGTGGACCGAAAACCGAACTGAACATACTCGGTTCGAGTTCGGTTCGGTTTTGACCCGAAATAACCGAATATTTTAAAATTATGTTAATCTAGGTTATTGAAGTAGGTTTTAGTGCACAAAACCGAATTAGACCGAACCGAACTTGGACCGAACTGGACCGAACCGAATAAGGTTGGACTAATTTGACTAGAAATCTAGTTTTTTTAAAATTATTTTTAAAATTAATCGGTTGACCGAACCGAATATTATTTTTATAAGAATCGGAAACCGAACCGAATATAATCGGTTCGGTCCAAAAAACCGAAAACCGAACCCGATGAACACCCCTACTCTAAAAGCTTGAAATGAGTCCGCTTTAATATATATATATAATAGATTTTTTTTTCCGCTTCATGGATTAACATTTCTATAAATGTTTTGAAACTATAAAAAAAAGTTTGAACATCCATCTTGTGAAATTTGGCTATTATACAATACATATTCAATTTTTTCACATTTTATAAATTATTTAAATTCTGTAAGATTTTTAATTTTCTTTTTAATAAAAAAGTAAAACATGGCATGAAACAAAACATGTTTAATAAATGTACAGATTTTAATAAGCTTATTAAGACTTAATTACTAAATAAAAATATAAAAAAGAAGAGTTGAGAGAGATTGAAGTATTGAACACATGACCTCTTTGTTTTTTTCCACAAGTTCCAAGACAAAAACCACTAAGTCAATGTATTTTTCATGTAATTTACTCATCATTTTATGTATATATAATAAAAATTGAAAATTCTAGGGGGCTTAAACCGAAGATTCGACGTATTTTAAGGGGGTTCAATAGGGGAAGCAGGGACGACCGCCCACTCAAGCCCCCTAGATCCGCCCCTGATTCTATGCATAGAGAGAAGAGAAATTGATCATATGAAAATGATTATTAACATGAAAAGTGATAATATTTCATAGTTCTTTGATTGGAGGAATAATTATAGGTTATGAATAGACTTTCATTAAAAGTTCATCTGCCATGGTTTGATCAAATAAGTTTTCGGCGGTCAACGCCGACGTTGACCGATCAATTTTTTTTCTTTTGCGGGACAATTTTTTCGCGTGTCTGCCTGAGATCGAATGTGCACATACTTTGGAATGTGTGTGCATAAATATGGACCCGTTTGTGCAGAAGTTTTGACTGGCTAATTTATTTATTTATTTTGGGGGGAGGGGGGCACTTTTTTTCCACACGCGCACCTAAGATGAAATTCGCACATGTTTTGGTCTGTGCAATTGTGCATAGATATTGACATGTTAATGCATCTAAATTGTATTATGTGTGCATACCTTTTTCAGATAAACATGTGCATGAGTTTTAAATTGTGTGCATGATTGTGAAGTGCATATGTCTTTTTGTCTGTATATGCATCATAATAACTTGTATGTTCATTTAATTTATACTAATTGTGCATATATCGTGTTTGTATTAAAATGTGCATGAGTTTTAAACTGTGTGTGCATGACTTGTGAAATGCATACATTTTTTGTGTGTATGTGCATGAATAATAACTTGTATGTGCACCTTGTACTAGATTTGCATATATCGTGTCTATATTGAAATGACGTGCATGAGTTTTAAACTCTGTGTGCATGTTTTTGCATATATACACACGTAAATTAGTTGGACCGTGTGACTTTATCTTTTATGCTTTATAGTTACTTATTTAAATTTTAGGGTGAGGATAACTTTTAGTTGGACCGTGTGACATATGTTGGCTCGTCTCTCTCCATTCTCTATCCCTGGTTTTGTAGCAATCCTAGTTAACTATCCCTTTAATTATCTTAACCTTGTTATTTTATTTCATAAGATAAATTTTGAAGTTTAAAGAATTTTGACAAAGTTTAACTTTATTTTTCTTGGCTCACCCTAATTTGTGGACTCAAGCTATCCCCGTGATTGTGGATTCGACCAAACGAGTTGTGGACTCAACTTAAAACTATTAATCACTCGCTTGATAACAAGAAAACTCTTTATTGTGAAATCGATTGTCACCACCAAAATTGAAATTGTGATTAAGAGGGAAATACGTACAAGAAAAGTTGAGAGGAAAAACGAGTCTTGATTCACGAACATCGATCAATTCCTTGATGTGTTCGTGATTCAATTGAAAAATGTGATTTGTTAATGTGTGAATCTTCATCAAAACTCCAGAAATTCATCAAGGTTTGTGAGCCATGAAAAAGGAAAAACATAACATTGACCACAAATAAGGATAGAAACAAGTAAATACACGACGAATGAGATATTCACGTATCATAAAGTAATTTTTATTTTAAATTAGAGCGAATTTCAGTAAACCACCCCTTAAATATGACACTTTACCCACAACCACCCCTTATACACGTAATTACTTACAACCATCCATTAAATCAATTCCGTTAGCGATTATCCACCCCAACCCCTTTTCCATCCAGTTATACCGTTAACAAGTGTAAATTTATCAAAAAACCCTTATTTTATCGGTTTAGGGTCCGGTTATGCAAAAAAATTTGATGTTTTTGGTTTGTTTTATTCGAACCCGGTTTAGGCTAGGGTTTACCAGGAACGTGGTTTAATTCCAACTCAAATTAATCGAAGTTACTGAACTTCATCTTCCCCACCATTTAGAGCAATTGGAAGGTTGAGGCGCAAGTCAGAAAGGTTGAGGCACAATTGGAAGGAAGATTCGGGCGCAATTGGAAGGAAGATTATTCGCATTTTATCAGGTAAACCCTAATTTGACAAACTGAACATACAGAGCTGTGAACTCTTGATTCATCCTTTCAACTGTGTGATTATGCAGATTGAACTGTGTAATTATGGTTTGTGGGCTGTGAACTCTTGATTCCCACCCATTAAATTGTGAGATTGTGCAGGGATTTGAGTTCGAATTTGTACTGTTGTTGTGTGATTCTGGTTTAATTCTGCAGGGATGTCAAACTCCAACACAACCTCAAGTAGGACATATTACATGTGTCATTGTCGTTGCAATATCAAAGCAAAAATATACACAGCTTACACTACTAACAATTATGGAAGGAGGTTCTTTGGATGTGTAAGATATGACCCCAATGCAGAAACTGGTTGTGGTTTTTTCAAGTGGCTAGATGGAGCATACGATGAACATGCTTATAATGTCATTAGGAAACTGGTGGCTCAGAAGCAGGAACTGCAAGAAAGAAACAACGAACTAGAGAAACAACTGCAAGATAGAGATGTTGAACTCACCCAAATGAAGTCTTTATCAAACAGTAATGCAGTACTTATCTTAGGAGTTATTGTTGTTGCTTTATTTTTTAATGTTGTTGGGTATTAGTGTGACAGTTATTGGTATGGTTTGTAAACATTAGGCATCATTGTTGATGCTTTGCTGATGTACGTTGGTGTTATGACAGTTCTTTGTATTGTTTGTAAACATTGGTGTTATGACAATTCTTGTGACAGTTATTGGTATGGTTCCTATATCTTTGTGTTGTTAGTGTGGTTTTGGCTTGAAATTGTTGGTATGTTGCAGTATTAAAATTTGGTATGTTCTACTGGATAAACTAAGGATCATTTAAACACAAAATTTGCTGCATAAACGTGATCATTTCAACTTCCTAAACTATTACAAGGCTTGCTGCAGAAATAGCCACAAGTCAGAAACAAACCAAAATAGCCACAAGTCAAGAACTAACCAAAATAGCCATAGTTTTCAACTTCCTAAACTATTACAAAGCTTGCTGCAGAAATAGCCACAAGTCAGAAACAAACCAAAATAGCCACAAGTCAAAAACTAACCAAAATAGCCATAGTTTTGAACTTCCTAAACTATTACAAGTGCATTCAACTTCCCGAAACAGACCAAAAAAGCCATAATGTTGCAACATCCCAAAATAGCCACAAGTGCTTAATTAATTATGCAAATTTATCCACCTTTGGACTTATTTTTCAGCACTCTTGAACTCTTCCTTGCAGTTGTCATGACTGCATTCAGTTGGGCTCTGGTGGTCACCATAGTTGCACCAGTTTGTCTTAATGGATACAACTTCCTTGCCTTCTTTCTCTGTGGTGCTGCTGTGCTAGACTCTCCTTGAGTTCCTTCATCAACATGTTGCAACTGTCATAAAAAGATGACAATAAGGAAGAGTTAAAAATGTACACAGTTAGTATTAATAACCAAAGTCACAATGAGATTAAGAAATTGAGAGTACCAATCCAAATGCTTGGGTTATAACAGAGTTCTGAGTTGGTATTAGGGGATCTTCTTGTGAACTAATAAGATCATGTGGAGGTTGATCTTCTACTGGGTGCTCAGTCCTCACCTATAAGGTCCCCAAGTTGTTAGAAACAATATGTTGTATAGGGAAATAATGCTAGAAAATACGTGACAAATGTATATGCAGGTCAGAGTTTAACCTTTCTTGTGTATTTCCTTTTTTAGTGTTGAATTTCACTGTGCTTTCCCTTGCAGGTCTCCCTCCTTTATTAGGGTTCAAGTTGGCTGGTTCAGGTTGCTTGGGAGGATTCTTGCATTTGTTTTTGTAGTGACCCTCCTCTCCACAGTTAGAACAATGGTTCTTTCCCAATCTTAGCCTTGTTTTCTTGCCTTCTCCTTGCTCTTTCTTCCTTGATTTCTTAGGCCTTCCTGGTTGTATGATGAATTTAGGTGGCAGAGGTTGTGGTTGCTCTGTTCTCTCCCATTGGTCTTGCCCTGGCATAGGATTTATGGTATGGCTATAAGCCCTTAAGTAGGTGTCTTTGCTGTAGTAAGGGTCAACAAACTGAACCACATTCATCCTCCTTTTCATAATACATCAAATGGCATGACAACAAGGAATTCCTGTAAGGTCCTAGAGATTGCAACCGCAGCTTCTTGCAACTAAGTCTACAACATATGTCTTAGAACATTGATCAACCTCATACTTATCATCTTGCCCATAGCATTTGCACCTGGTAAGAGCTTCTTTTTTAGCCAACTCAATCTTCTTCATAGCTTCTGGTGTTAGAACTCTTGTGTGCTTCCTCATGGCATTCCTCTTGGTCACAAACATTTTCATAAGTTTTCTTCTAATCCATTCACACATGGATTGTAAAGGCATTTCTCTGGCCTCTAGAATGCAGCTATTGAAGGATTCTGACCCATTGTTAAGTAGCATATCAGACTTGCAGAAGTGATTGAATCCATGCAATGACCAAGTAGTTGGATCCCTTTTCATCAACCAGGTATATGCCTTTTCATTCATGCTCTTGATTCTATCCATACAATCCACAAAGTCAGAAGTTGTAGAAGCCTTAGCAGTAGCCCAAACAGCATCCTTATATGACTTCCCTGGATACTCTGCTTTGAAGTTGTTGTACATATGCCTAACACAGAATCTGGTATGAGCTGTTGGCACCACTAGTTTCAATGCTTCTTGTAAGCCCTGAATGCAAACACAAAGCATTTAAGTTAAATTAAGGCAATAGAGACAATAGAATTGACTATAATGGAAGAGAAGGGATTAGGAATTGACCTTCTACCTATCAGACATGAATGTCAAGTTGTTGGAGCCTATATCATTCACTAAGTTTTCCAAAAACCAGCACCATGTCTCCTTGGTCTCTAACTCAACAACATCATAGGCTAAGGGGAAAATGTTTTCATTGCCATCCTTTGCAACTGCACAGAAGACTTGACCCTTGTATACACCTTTCAAATGTCAGCCATCAATGCCAATAATTGGCCTACAACCCATGAGAAAGCCTTCTTTGCAAGCATTCAAACATACATAGAACCTTTAGAATTGGAATAAAGGCCTTTCAACTTGGGGCTCAACTGGAATAACAGAAACCTTTACACTGCTACCTGGATTATAGTTGAGGATTGCAGCTGCATAATCCCAAATTCTGCCATACTGTTCTGGAGCATATCCTTGTGTCTGTAGAACAACCCTAACTCTAGCCCTCCATCCCTGTATATAGGAAATAGTCACACCATGTTCTCTCTTGACTGTCTGAATGAATGTCTTCACCCTCCACTTAGAATCAGTCCTATAGTGCTCAAGATACTGCTCTGCCAACCAAACTGAAGTAACCTTTGTGTTTGTATCTTGCCACCCATAATCATGTCCTGGCACAAATGATTTTAACTGAAAGCTTCCATCTGGGCCCATCCTTCTTGCACAAGCTTTAAATGCACACAAGCTTTTCTTACAGACACACACTATCCTTTCATGGACATAGGGACATTCACACTTGTTCTTACAGTATGCAGAGATTTTTTTCTTATCATTATGCAAGTAATAATAGTCAAATCCATTTTCAAGAGCATACTGCCTAAGTGTTTTTCTAAATATTTCATTAGATCCAAATCTCATCTCAGACTTAAGAGAAATTTTATTTTTAAAGTCAACCAAAGGGTTGAATTCTGGATACTTGACATGACCTTCTCCTTCTTCTCCAGAATAGCTTAGATAATCATCAGATCCAAGCACTTTTTGGAAGATATCTTCACCTTCAGATTGTGCTTCCTCATTCAATTCTTCACCTTCTACTTGTTGCAGATCTATCCCCTCATTAATTTCCTCATCCACATTCTGTTTGAAGACCTCATCATCATCTGATTCCCCAAACACATCTTCAACAAATGGAGGATCATCTGAATCTGAATCTGAATATGAAGACTCTGACAAACATGGATCAATACCAACTAGCCCCCCCACCAACATCAGAATCTGAATCCTCTGAATCATCTAAGACATCATCTTCTTGCAAGGAATCCTCTGAATCATCTGAGACATCAACATTTTTTCTAGGTGTGGCTGCATTAGGGTTCAGTTTGCTACTACTTATTATCCCAGATTTTTGTGAAATTGGTGATGTCATCTCTGCAAGACTTGGGCCTCTATACATTGGGCTTTTTGACAAGGTTCTAAAACTGGATGGGCTTTCCTCATTCTGTTGCACAACATAAAGATGCAGAGTTTGATCTCTTCCTAAGAGATTAATCATATCTCTGATTTCAGCATCACCTAATACTTGTCTTAATCCATTATGTAATGTCACACCAGGTTTTGGATACCAAAGCTCCTTAATAACATCTACTCCTTCCACACCCTCTAGAAAATACACTTCCAACTCCATCTTAGATAGCAAATCAGGATCAATGCCATTTTTGCAGTAAACTAGCTTTTTCCTATAAGAAAGATTACCATCTTTACCCTTGTAGAACTCCCCACCATACATGTACCTTAGTGTCACACTCATCTGAAATAATTGAGCATAATAAATTGGGTCCATTGTACTCTGTACACTCACGTGGTTTCCATTCTAGGTTGGAGATATCAATGCAAAAGCAAAATAATATACTCAATACAATAAACTATTCCTCCCTAAAAAACAATACACTAAATTCGAAAACTTACCTTCAAAAGCAGCTTTCTTTATGCTCTAACACCTTGCTGCAAAAGCACCAGAAGAAACTCTCCAGCAACAGAGTCGAAATCGCCACAAGTCAGAAACAAAAGAGTCGAAATCGCAATGGCTCCAGCAAACGAGTCGAAATCGCGAAAGCAAAGCTCCAGCGAAAAAACCCTTCTTCCTCCAACAACTCCTCTTGAAATCGCAAAAACCCTAACCCCCATATTCCCAGATGTCGTAAACCCTAGTTCGAATACACACCCACAATCTCACAGATTTCACCCCCAATCTCACATATTTCGCAGATTTCACAGATGGAGCATTCGATGAGTAGAATGAGAAATGAGAACGATTTCACGAGCCCCAATCTGTTAAACCACGTTCCTGGTAAACCCTAGCCTAAACCGGGTTCGAATAAAACAAACCAAAAACATCAATTTTTTTTGCATAACCGGACCCTAAACCGATAAAATAAGGCCTTTTTGGTAAATTTACACTTGTTAACGGTATAACTGGATGGAAAAGGGGTTGGGGTGGCTAATCGCTAACGGAATTGATTTAATGGGTGATTGTAAATAATTACGTGTATAAGGGATGATTGTGGATAAAATGCCCTATTTAATGGGTGATTTACTGAAATTCGCTCTTTAAAATAATGAAAATAAAGAACATGTCATTTTATCTTGACGAAATTAGTACGTCATTTTTAAGAAGATACTTAAGTTACCCTATAATATATTTGCAGCCCTTTTAGTTTCAATGATAAAAAATATTATACCATTCAACTTGCAAATTACAAATTATAATCATTGTAAAATATGTTTGTCAATTTGTCATTTCTTTCCGTCTCAATATTCTTTAATAGGCTCATCAAATAGTACACTAAAACATGACATGTTCATGCCAATATGTAAACAAATACATAAATTCTTGACTGACAAAAAAAATATCTAAATAATTTATCCCTAACGGCTAGAGGTGTCAAACGGGTCGAGTTCGGGTTTAAACGTATCGGGTCGGGTCGTTTACGGGTCGGGTTGATTGTGGGTCAAAATTTGCGGGTTGGTTGCGGGTCGGGTCAGGTACGAGTTCGGGTCGACCCAGCGGGTCGAGAGCGCCTTGTCAAAATTTTATAAAATGAATATTAAAATAATATTTTAATTAAAACAAAAAATAATAAATCAAAAAGTTGTTATTATATAATATTTTAATAATAAAATATAATATAATATTTAAGATATAAAATATAAACACATTTGTATTGACCCAACGGATCAATGACCCAACCCAGAAATTTTCGGGTCGAATGGGTCGAGTCACTTTTGACCCAATATTTTTCGGGTCGAGTCTCAACCCAGAAAACACGGGTCGGGTCAGGTCAGGTCAAATTTTGACAGCTCTACTAACGACATTGGGTGTAGGATGGCAACTGGACGGGGAGTATCGTCCATGTAAAATGTTTTAAAAAACATGTTTAGGGTCGTTTAGACGTCGTCTAGGTGCTAGGCGGTTATCCCATGTCTCGATTTAAAGTTGACTAGTTAGGTGGAGCGAGAGAAGGAGAGAGGCGGCTGACCTTGGTGGAGCGAGAGAAAGGTTAGAGGCGAGGACGGATGTGGTGGTGTGATAAAGTCCAGTGGGCCGATAAAGGGGTAACGTGTCAACTCGTGCGCACATGCGCATATGGGCCTAGCACATAAGCCCAATGGGGTTCCATCCTAAAACCAATTGACAATAGGAGGAGTAGTCCACTAAGTTTATATACTAGGCTATTTAGTCCCAACTTTCCGATGTGGGATGGGTTATTCTCCACACGCCCCCTCAAGTGCAACTGGTTTGGCCCAGTTGACACTTGACAACATGCCTTAAGGCAGGCAAGCCAAACATGCTAGCCCATATCACGCCCTCATGACGCGCTAAGCCCAAACAATGTCTTAAGGCCGACAAGCCAAACGAGCTAGCCCATATACGCCACATGGCGGGCTAAGCTCAGATAAACCAGGAAACGAACCCAGAACCGAAACCCGCTCTGATAGCATGATAAAGTCCGATGGGCCGATAAAGGGGTGACATGTCAACTCGTGCACACATGCGCGTATGGGCCTAGCATATAATCCTAGTGGGGTTCCATCCTAAAACCAATTGGCAATAGAAGGAGTAGTCCACTAAGTTTATATACTAGGCTATTTAGTCCCAACTTTCCGATGTGGAATGGTTTATTCTCCACATGGTGGAAGCAGTAACATCTTATGTAATGGATGCAGTTGTGACTTGTGAGGAAGAATGAAATCCTAGTTAGTCAACTTTGTTTTCTGTTAATTTTGATAGTAGAGAGAAGTTATGTCAAGTTTTGGTTTGACATTGTAAAATAAGACCTATAATAAAATTTTAAACTTCATTTCAACATAGTTTTATAAATATTAATGGATTTAGGAGAACTTAGTCAAGTAATCACATGAATTAGACAATAATTTTTAATCCACCTAGGGGCCTAGGTACTAGGTCTCCCCTATTTGTCAAGCTTTCGCCTAGCGTCTTTTAGAACATTGTCCGTACTGGTTTCCGTTTACCACCTACATTTTCCATCCTCGTCTGCGGTCGAGGATAAAAATCTCCTCTCGTTTATGTCCTCGTCGGGGATCCCTGTCCCATTATATCGTATGAAAAAATGTTACTTTTGTTGTAATGCATATATATATTGGGGTTTAGGGTTTAGAAGGTTTGAGATTTTGTATTTAAGATCTATATTGAGTTTAGGAATTATATAATATAAAATTTAGAGTTTGGGGGTTAAAACAATTAGAAAAATACTGTAGTATTTGGCGGGAACCCGCAGGTTTTACCGTCGAGGGGTAGGCTCTATCCCTGCCCCACTCCCTGTCCCCGAAAAATAATTATCGCCATGTCTTGTCCCTATTTAGATTTCTCGTCTCCAGTCCCGTAGTGGAAAATCTCCACAGAAAATGCGAATTCCTCGCCCCGTTATCATCCCTAAATGGATGTTGTTTTTTATTTAGTAATTATTTTAAAAGATGGACCAAAGAAAAAGTGATTATTTAAAAAAGCCAAATGGATGAGAAATGCAAAATTATCCCTCAAGGCCTCGGCCCTCAACACAACTTGCAAGACGGGGCATAGCTCGGGAAGGGAGAGTTCCCAAGTTGCATTCCATTCTATGCATGCATTCTATGTATTAAATTTCAATTTTTTTTGACTTTTTATATGATAGAAGATTTTTTTGACAAACAAACAATAAGCTCTTTATTAGGTAAAAGATCAAACTAAATTATCGTACCGGATAATCTTTAGAGAATCTCGAAATCGAGAATCAGTGGTAGAACTCAAGGAGTATAGTTTCCTTCTCCTATTGCAAATCACGGACTGTGCAGCTGAAGGCTTGTTCTTGGTGATCCAATCTTGAATATGAACAATGTTAATGTCATTTGATGTCAGGAAGTCTGCAACTTAGTTACATTCCCCGTAACAATGAAAAACCCGAAAGGAATCAAAACAATTCAACAGGGAAAGTATGTCAATAATAATTGTGCGTATTTCCCAAATGTTTTTTCATACTTTATTAACGCAATTAATAACAGTTAAATTGTCACCTTCAATAATGATATTTCTAATATTTAGGTGTAAAGCCTGTCGGAGACCCTCAAGGAGGGCGTAAGCCTCAGTTTGTAGTATAGACGTATTCGTAATATGCTTTTTATCAATGTGTATAACTTGGGATTGGTTGTCCCGAATGATGAAACCAATGTGAGAAGTGAGGTTGTTTTTCTTGGATCCATCAAAATTTAACTTAAAGTAATGAGAGGGCGATTTCTTCCATGTCAATGGTTTCTTGTGCTTTGGTTTATCCAAATGAATGGATTTCCATTCCATGAAAGAAGTAATAATAGAGTGAGCTGAGGATGCAGCTGTGCTGGACGAAGATGGTCTTAATAAAAGATTAAATTTATGGTTCCAAATATTCTACCATAAAAAATAAGCTAACTCAAGATTGAAGGAGTTAGATTGATGAAAAGTAGTCAAGTTTTCTCAAAAAGTATTTTCATTTGAAAAAGAATAATAGATTCCAAGTTTTTGGTAGACTTGATGAAACATATAAAGTGTTCCGTATATGATAGAGTTGACAAATTTATGCAATGAGTGTATCTATTAATCTAGTTGTATATATAGTTCAAATCTTCCCATTTCATTGGTTAAATGTGGGACCTTAATTTTTTTTTTTTTGATTTTTTTATAATTTAATTTTCTGAGGTTTATAGGAATTAGATAGTCCTACATACTGGTTCAAAATAAATTTTAATATTCAAGTTTTTGTATTTTGTGTAAGTATGAGTTATTAAGAAAAATCATCATTTGCCAAAGTCTTTCCAAATTAAGTAAATAAATGTGATATCACGTGATCATAAGTTTGTATCCCTTCTTCTTCCTTGTAATGGCCTACGTACTTTTTATAGACCAGGAAAAACCATCATTTGAAATTCGTAAACAGAACTTTTTTTATACTTTTTGAGTTAAAATGTAATTCTTGTGATTAGAGAGAATTTCACTCCATGAAGCATAAATTTCTCATATAAAATAATTTATCTAAATAATGAATTGAACAACATACCACTTCTATAAAACAATTTGCGACAAAAAAGTTGGTTACGTAAATGACGAGGTATATCCGTATCTATGACCCTTGATTTCGCGTTTTTGTAGCATTGCAATGAGGCACTTAAAATTGAGAACCTAATGAGAGATAAATTATAGAACTTTTTATTTAAAGTTATTAAATATTCCTTCCGTAAAAAAAAAATTATTTTAGTTTTTTTACACAACTATTAAAAAAAGAGCTAAAATACTATAAACTTTTTCTAGAATTTACAATTTAATAACTACTCATCTCATTTTTAACCAATAAATAAAGAAAATTTAGTTAAATTATATAAGTATGTGCAACTTGAAATAACATATCTCGTAACTCACCAAAAAAACATTATCAAAAACTCTATAATTGCTATTTAATTTTCAATTGATTATTAATCTTTAATGTTAAGATTTTTCAGTATATGATCTTCAATTAGTCTCACTTTTTGAAAATGCACAGGTACTTGATTTGTTGTATTCCGGTTAATGGCTACTTCAGCTTTAAGAGATTTTTTTGTCAATTAAAAGGTCCAAAGCCTTTATCGAACAAATGTCGCGACGAACTAGGGTTTCCAAGACGGTGACGTGGCAAGGCATGTGCATATCGACGCTCACCGTTGATGGCGTGGCGACGGTGTTCAACGGTTCCTTTGAACCGTTGAACCGACATTTTTGGAACCGCCTAGAAACGGTACCGAAATCGATCCGGAATCGACTAAAACCGATCGAGGCCAATTTCGGTTCATGATTTCATAGAACTATGGAATCGGCGGTTCGAAACAACCAGTTTCAAACCTATTAGGTAGGTGAGGTTTCACAATAAAGGTAAGAGAACTACGTGTGTTTTGATTCTTCTAACCCCGAGAGAACACGTAAGCAACTTAATTAAGTTCAAACCCTTTATTTTTTCATTTTTTCTTATAATTGTGTATAAAGACAAATGCTTATTTTTTTAGTTTATGAATTTATTGTATAATAAAAAATATAAAGATTAAATGATAAATGTTAATATTTGCTTTGTTTTTATATTCATCTTCTTTTTTTTGTTGGAATTTTTTATAAAAATATATTAATATTTCCCCCAGTTTAAAACCAGAATCGCAACCGGCAAAACCGGACTTGGTCGATTCGGGTTCATGATTTTTTGGAACTGGAACCGACGATTCCAGAACCATGAACATCTCTAGAGATCGGCCATGGAGGGGAATATGATCAACGCTCACCGACGATGGCGATTGAGCTTTGAAAGAGGCGAAGGCAGAGACAATGGTGAGTCTGATGTTCTGGATAGTTCTTTTGAAAAAGACACATATGGAAATCAATTCAATTATTCTTCTTCTTTGGCAGGAGGAGATCAGTCTAATGATGAGTTGATCAATATTGTGAAAGTTTTAGATTTATAATTTTTTGTGATTGATTTATAATTTTTATGATTATTTTGTATTTAAATTAGAAAAAAATTAGCCCTAGATTTAGGATAAAAATCTTTAATATATAATTAAATTTATTTTAAAAAATAACATATGACAATTTTAATAAAAAATATCATATGATATAATTAGATTCTAATTTAGCGTGTAGGCTTGTCTTACTTAACATAGGTAGAAAATCATAGGCAGAATATCGTATGTGTATATATGGAAAGAGGTTCGACGAGGAACAAATGGGAGAAAAAGTGACAAGATCCTAAAACGCGTGAAGAGAAATGACTGAAATGTCATTTGTCAATTTGTCATTCGTGTCTCCTCCTTCTCTTACAATCAAACCTTTTCTTGATTCCAATTCATACGACTGCCCATCATAGATTTAGGAAAACTTTGCCTTACACCCCTCCACTGTTACAAATTTTACTGTTTGTCTAAAAGAGTTTGATACCCAAATAACATTTTCTGTAGGCTGATACTATATGCGCTACACTTTTTTGCTTTGCGCGTTACAATCTGTATGCCCTATGAGGGCGTACGCCCTGCAATGACGTATAACTTATTTTATTATATTTTTGTTGGTGTTTTGAATTTTAATGAATTGTTGTATTATTTTCCTGTACGCTGTATTTTAGCGTACGCTAAGATACAGCGTACAGGAAAATAGCCGTTAGAATTTTGCCTGTACGCCATGGTATGACGTACGCCCTATGGAGGCGTACAGAACTACCCGTTATTCCAACGGCCATATTTGTGCCTATAAAATAGCTTTTGAAGTTGACAAATGGTAAGATCGAAACAACAAATTTTACAAAAAATGTCATATTGGAGTAGTAGTGGAGAATATGATGAAGATTTCGACGATGAAGATGCTGAAGATTATGTCGATCAAGATTTCGACGATGAAGATGCTGAAGATTATGTCGATCAAGATTTCGACGATGAAGATTTTGACGATGGCAATTTCGAGGTTAGTGTGTATGGAATGATTAAGATTGAAATTAGTTATAATTAATATAGCTTAAGTACGTAGAGGCCTATATTTATTATGTTCAAAGATAGATTAGTATTTAGTTGTAGTGGACAAGATGATTATGGTGTTGCGGTAGATGCCTAAATTTTATTATGTTAAAAGATAGATTAGTATGTAGTTGTAGTGGACAAGATGATGACGATTTAGCGGTAGAGGCCTATATTTATTTTGATATATGTTAAAAGATTAGTGATTAATAGTAGTGGAGAAGTTGATTATTGTTGTGAATTTGATATATGTTAAAAGTCTTATGTTTAGTGAGATAAGCTATCAATTTGTTTTCGTCTTTAGTTTAGTTTTGTATTACAATTATAGTTGTATTTTATAGTTAATATTGGTTAGCTACAAACATCTAAATTTAACAAATTCCAATCCATATATTGTAACATTATTGTTTAGTTATGTATTACAATTACAGTTTAGTTATATATTACAATTGCAATCCATATATTGTAACATTATTGATGATGTAAACATGTATATGGGAAAGATTATGGAGATGAATTTTGTACCAATCCGAGCTGGGATAGCCGAGAGGAATTGGTTAAGTGGGTTAGGAATATGGGCAAAGATTTGATGATGGTTTTAGTCATTCAGAAGTCAAATGTCAGAAGTGTTAGTTTGACGTGCGAGAATTTTGGTGAGTTTAGATCGGGGAGAAAGAAAGGTAGTGACTTAGAAGAGGAAGTTGAGGTAATTCGTAAATCCCATTCGAAGAAGTCCGGATGCACATTTGAGTTGTGTGGTGTTAGATTGAAGAAGAAGCCAGGGGAAGTGACTCAGAAATGGATCCTAAATGTGATAGATGGATGCCACAACCATAAGCTTCCGACTAGCTTTCTTGGGCATCCATACATGGGCAGAATGACCCCGGATGAGGAGCGCATTGCCAAAGCTTTGGGCGAAACGTTCGTGATGCCTAGGACTATTGTTGGGAAGTTGAAGAAGTTCTTCCCCGGAAATGTTACATCCATGAAACAAGTTTCCAACTTTCTGCAGAAGGTGTGTTATGAAGATCAAGGGGAATTGACGGTTACGCAATGGACTCTGAACTTTTTGAAAGAAAATAGTTACCGGGTATTTCCTCTTACAAAGGTGTCTACGAAAGAGACTGATATCCTATTTTTTGCTCACCCGGACTCGCTCCACCTATTGAAGATGTTCCCGTACGTGGTAATTATTGATGCCCCATACAAGACAAATAGGTACGTGCTGGATTTGTGTTACATTTTCAACACAATATAATAGTAGTGATTTATAGCATTGATATGAATTATATGTTATATTCTATGACTTCTTACATTCATTTGTTTTCCTACATTCATCCATAGGTATCAAATGCCATTGGTGGAGATTGTCGGTTTCACTTCCACGCACAAGACCTTCAACATTGCGTATGCATTTACACGACAAGAAGAAGTTGGGCATTACAAGTTCATAATGTAGAAACTTTTGTGCTTGTTTAAAGATTTGGGTGTTATGCCGGCCGCCATCATGACTGATCGAGAGAAGGCCCTCATTAATGCAATTCGGATAGTTTTCAAAGATGAAGTAAAACACCTTTTGTGTTGGGTGCATATTAAGCACAACATAGAAGCATATGCTCTCCCAATATTGAAGGATAAAAAACAAGTGAAAAGGTTTTGCGGCCAATGTTGGGCACTATGGTGTTCAACCACGGAGGAAATCTACGAAGAAAGGCTTGTGCAATTGAGGACATCGTGGAAGAGTGGCCTCGTTCGATACATTGAGAAGACGTGGACGAATCCTCACAAGGAAAGCATAGTGAGAGCGTGGACTGATCATCATCTTCACTTCTTCACGAGGACTTCAAACAGGTAACCCTTGTACGATGTTCAGTAGTTTGCTTGTTCATGGCTCAATGTGGGAGTAACGCAATGCTTTTTATGTTTTTTGATAGGGTTGAGGGTATACATCACGTGTTGAAGCAAATTCTGAATTCTAGCGTTGGTGGTTTTAATAGAATGGTAGTAAGGATACACCATGCGATCGAGGGTCAAATTGGGCAGGTGCGTGCGACCATGGAGATGTCACGGACCAAAACACCAACGATGTTTGATGGTATGCCGCCAGAAATAAGAGTGTTGTTTTCAAGGCTATTTTTCAAAGTGTCGGATAGGTGCTTGGAAATGTTGTTTGATCTGTATAAGCAGATATTGGCGGATGATTTCCCTGATGAGTGTGATGATCACTGGATGAGAGATTGCTTCGGCCTGCCATGTGTCCACAGAATCGCAAATGCCATAATTGATAAGACGCCAATCATGTCGAGTGAGATACACCACTTCTGGAAGCAATTGCAATGGGATAGGGTTTACACAGAAGAAGAGCCAGTTGATGACACAAAATAGATGTCTGTTCAAGAGTTGATATGGAAGGAAATGGATCAAATGTGGCACGCTAAAACATTGAGCAAGGACCAAGTAGAGCAAATCACCGACGTGTTCTGGAACACGCAGCACCCGCATGAAACTTTGATGCAGGAGCCCACAGGAATCATTTCAAAAGGAAGGCCAAAGGGTTCGACAAAGTACGACACCAAGAGGGAGCCGAGCTTGTTTGAGCATCGAAGGGCTGAGTTAGATGAGATTGAGAAGAACAAGGCCAGTGGAAGCCAAGGTAGAGGTCGGGGTCATGGCAAGAAGGGACCAAGAGGAGCTTCGCCGGGCACTGGGACCCAAGGGAGCCAATCTGAAGGGACAGGATCGCAGCAGCTCCCTGAACAACCCGTGATTTATATGGGGGTGAACTTTGGGGTTAAGAATGTGGATTACTTTTGGTTTCCATACATTAACGGGGCCAGAGATGTATCTCCAGACGGGCATTATGGATATCGGACACTGGCTGTATTGATGGGATCAGAAGAGACTGCATATCCTATGGTTCGAATGCAGATGGCGGGCGAGTTGTTTGACAACAGAGATCTGTACATGCCCATCTTGCTCGTACTACACCCGGGGATCACTTACGAGGACCTTATATTTCGGGTCAACTATGTCATCAGTCCTTGCAGCGAGGAGTACTGGCTCGACATGCCGATGATTGGTTTAGTGTTTGCCATGCTATACCAAGTTGCTCTTGTCCTATTATCCTGGGATGGCCCGTGCTTGTGCTTACCAATGAGGGCCTCTTACGAAAGCCTCGGCCCTCCAACACGGATATTGACGATGGCTCTCGTAGGAAACCAAAACCACTTTGTACCGGTATAGTTATTGTTTTTAAATAGCTAGTAATATTTGTGCTTACCCTAAAACACAAAGCTCGATCATATTTTGTGTTTTCTATGTAGGTGTCGTTGAAGGATGGTTGTCCACTACCTCCCCTTCCGTACGCTTGGCGTCGATTCAAACACCCAAGTGTCGATGGTTGGGACTATCAATTTCAGTCGATGATTCAACAATTTCGGGATTATCGCATTAGATATAGCCGTCCTCCAGATCCTCCGGTGTAGTTTAAGATGTAGATTAGTTGAAGAAGTAGATTTACTTGTGTAATCTAAATTTGAAGAGCATATGAACTTCACATTTGTGTCTGATTTACTTGTGTAATCTCAATTTGAAAATGCTGATAATATATCTATTTTATTAACTTACATAAAATCCAACACAAATTACAACAGCGATACAAACATTACATGAACTCATTTACGGCCTTGTATCTCTCTTAATTTCTGTTCATACAACGCTTTGCCCCTCACATTAAAAGGATCTTTTTCCATACGGCGCAACACCCTTGTGTGAAGGGGGATCAACTGAACAAGTTCTGCATTTTCCTTAACAAGTTCTTCATTTTTGTTACAAAGCTCCTCTCGGTTAGCAAGTTGTTGTTTTTCGCTCCACAGTTGTGCTATAACCCTTTGTGTCCTCTCATCGTAGGGTGGATCAAGCCACTTCTTGAAGTCACACCCCCCTTCCATAGTCGGACATCCCCAATACCTCCTTCTATAGTTGAACGGCATATGCCACTCACGGATAATTGCAGATATCTTACAATAGCATAGCCGATCAGCGTTTGTTGACGATGAAGATGAAGAGGCCATTATGTGATGTAGTGCTTGATTTTCCTATGAATATGATAAATCCATTACTGAATGTTTCATAAACATAAAACTCAAACAAGATCTAAGTTGAGAGGAGAACCTTACCGAATAATGGTGATGATCCACCCAGAGCTTCAGTTGCAATGGTGATAACGCAGTAACTCTAGGGATAACACTATTTATACAAGAGAAGAGTTGTGCATAACAGCTAGCACACAGCTGTAAAACACTCAGATTGTGCATAACAGCTATGAGAGAGCTGTATCACACTGATGATACAGCTGTAAAACACTCAGATTGTGCATAAGATTGTAGAAGAAATGGGTGAAAAATTAAAAAAATGAGAAATTGGGCCCAAATAGGCCCAATATGGAGGATTGTAGAAGAAAATTGTGAAAAATTGAGAAAATGAGAAATTGGGCCCAAATAGGCCCAATATGGAGGATTGTAGAAGAAATTGGTGAAAAATAAAAAAATGAGAAATTGGGCCCAAATAGGCCCAATATGAAGGATTGTAGAAGAAAAGTGTGAAAAATTGAGAAAATGAGAAATTGGGCCCAAATAGGCCCAATATGGAGGATTGTAGAAGAAAAGTGTGAAAAATTGAAAAAATGAGAAATTGGGCCCAATATGGAGGATTGTAGAAGAAATGGGTGAAAAATGAAAAAATAAGAAATTGGGCCCAAATAGGCCCAATATGGAGGATTGTAGAAGAAAAGTGTGAAAAAATGAAAAAATGAGAAATTGGGCCCAAATAGGCCCAGTATAGAGGATTATGTAATTATACTTGTATAGTATAGTATTTCGATTATATTTCATGTATACACTATAGTATTTGGTTATATTTTATGTAATTATACTTATATACTATAGTATTTGGTTATATTTCATGTATATACTATAGTATTTGGTTATATTTCATGTATATACTAGAGTATTTGGTTATATTTCATGTAATTATACTTATGCACTATAGTATTTGGTTATATTTTATGTAATTATACTTATATACTATAGTATTTGGTTATATTTCATGTAATTATACTTATACACTATAGTATTTGGTTATATTTCATGTATATACTATAGTATTTGGTTATATTTCATGTAATTATACTTATATACTATAGTATTTGGTTATATTTTATGTAATTATACTTATATACTATAGTATTTGGTTATATTTCATGTATATACTATAGTATTTGGTTATATTTCATGTATATACTATAGTATTTGGTTATATTTCATGTAATTATACTTATACACTATAGTATTTGGTTATATTTTATATAATTATACTTATATACTATAGTATTTGGTTATATTTCATGTATATACTATAGTATTTGGTTATATTTCATGTAATTATACTTATATACTATAGTATTTGATTATATTTTATGTAATTATACTTATATACTATAGTATTTGGTTATATTTCATGTATATACTATAGTATTTGGTTATATTTCATGTAATTATACTTATACACTATAGTATTTGGTTATATTTTATGTAATTATACTTATATACTATAGTATTTGGTTATATTTCATGTAATTATACTTATACACTATAGTTTTTGGTTATATTTCATGTATATACTATAGTATTTGGTTATATTTTATGTAATTGTACTTATACACTATAGTATTTGGTTATATTTTATGTAATTATACTTATATACTATAGTATTTGGTTATATTTCATGTATATACTATAGTATTTGGTTATATTTCATGTAATTATACTTATACACTATAGTATTTGGTTATATTTTATGTAATTATATTTATATACTATAGTATTTGGTTATATTTCATATATATACTATAGTATTTGGTTATATTTCATGTAATTATACTTATACACTATAGTATTTGGTTATATTTTATGTAATTATACTTATATACTATAGTATTTGGTTATATTTCATGTAATTATACTTATACACTATAGTATTTGGTTATATTTCATGTATATACTATAGTATTTGGTTATATTTCATGTAATTATACTTATACACTATAGTATTTGGTTATATTTTATGTAATTATACTTATATACTATAGTATTTGGTTATATTTCATGTATATACTATAGTATTTGGTTATATTTCATGTATATACTATAGTATTTGGTTATATTTCATGTATATACTATAGTATTTGGTTATATTTCATGTAATTATACTTATACACTATAGTATTTGGTTATATTTCATGTAATTATACTTATATACTATAGTATTTGGTTATATTTCATGTATATACTATAGTATTTGGTTATATTTCATTCTGTTACACTTATACACTATAGTATTTCGTTATATTTCATTCCGTTACACTTATATAGTATAGTATTTGGTTATATTTCATGTATATACTATAGTATTTGGTTATATTTCATTCCGTTACACTTATACACTATAGTATTTCGTTATATTTCATTCCGTTACACTTATATAGTATAGTATTCGGTTATATTTCATGTATACACTATAGTATTTCGTTATATTTCATTCCGTTACACTTATACACTATAGTATTTCGTTATATTTCATTCCGTTACACTTATATAGTATAGTATTCGGTTATATTTTATGTAATTACACTTATATAGTATAGTATTTCGTTATATTTCATTTCGTTACACTTATATAGTATAGTATTTCGTTATATAATAACATGCAATTTAACCAAAACAACCAAAACATATATACACATGATCCAAAACACAAGTGTCTAATCCACATAAATACATGATCCTACAATCTAGTCATCATCGGGGACTCTACCGCTACCCTCTCCTCTCTCGTGCTGAATCAGTAAATCTCTGAGAAGCACGCGGTAAGGGATCAGTCGCAGGCGCCTCGTGACCTATCAAATCATGAATCCACGAAATAATCGTAGCAGTAACATCTGGTGGAAGCTCGTCCCTCTCCTCTAAAAAACGCCGCATCCGACCGGCGATAATCTGGGTCCGCTGAATACACGACAATGATTTCCATTACAATTAAACTGATTTTAAGCACGTAAAAAATGATAAGCGATAAATAAAATGTATCATACCATGAGAGTAGACACCGGTGGAGCTGGAGGGATGACATGAGCCAGACCTGGATGATCCTGTCTAGGAGACCGTGCGTCCACATAAGGATGTGACATCTGCTCCAGCCAATCGGTGTACGCATCGTCAGTGTCCCAGGCGAAGGTGGTATGGAGCCTGTCCTGAAGCTCGATCGTCGGTCTAGGGTCGGCATCCCATGTGCACAGCTCGTCGGCGTACTGAAGATCATACGCCCTCAAGTCGACCCGCCTCTTCACCTCGCGTGGCGCTGGTGGATCCTCTGGAACCCCCTGCCTGTAACCGAACTGTCGGAGGACTCGGTCCGGCATGTACGGCTCCTGTATATCGAGGCACTGAATAATGCCTCGATACAAAGAAGGAGCATACTGACGGGTCGTAAATTCTAACGGACCCCACGGTGTCCAGGCAACCTAAAATTTATATTTCATGTTTTTAATTTTTTTTCGAGGCCACTATATACCTAAATTCAAAACGTATATTTATAATTTTAATTACCTAAATTCAAAGCGTAAATTCATAATATAAATTTCCTAAACGAAAAGCAATAAAAAAGTAAAGTATTACCTCGTCAAATCTCACGGCGTCTAAAATGCGGCGAATAGCCATCAGCCGCGCTGAATTCCGTCCCTGAGGAACCTCCCTCCCGTCTCTCCGAGCGGCCCTCGTATCCACCATGGCCTCCAGGTCAAGGACAGCGTGACCTCGGAAAGTAGGAAAGTACGCCCAAATCCAGGCCTACATATATATAAAAACCCGTAAGCATATGATATCATATATTTTAAAAATAATTTAAAATAAATTAATAGTTACCCTCAGAAGAAGTGTACACCCTGCAATGCCCTTCGCCCTGGCCCGTGACGCCTCACCCAAATTCCGACACAGGACAACCAGTACGCCGACTCCCCAGGCATAACAACCGCTGCGGTCGTGGTCATAGACTAGCGCCATGTACTTGTACTTGACGGCGTTCGTCGACTTGTCCGGGAAAACGGTACAGCCGATGAGCGTCATCAAGTACATGGACGCTATGCGTCGGTCATCCCTCTCTGGACTGGATAGCTGTTCAATCGACCTCAGCGAGAGGGACTCTATCGGAATACCGCCACCACCGAACCACATGGACAACAACTCCTGGTTCGCCCCAGTAACAGCGCAGACGTGCTCTCTGACGACGGAGTCCGCCATATCTGTGGTGACGCTCAAGCCGTCGATGGGAATCGCCAGGATGCGCGCGACATCGTGGAGCGTGATAGTGATCTCGCCCCATGGGAAATGGAACGAGCTCGTCTCCGGATGCCATCGCTCGACGAACGCAGAAATAAGCACGTCGTCGACACTCCTGAAGTCCACCTCTCTCAGAGAGGTGATATGGCTCCGCTGCGCAAAATCCCACCAAGTGTCAGGAGCCGCTGTAATGTGCTGGTCCATCTCCCAATGCCACGGCTTCCTGGTGTACGTCTTCAGAACCTTCCTCATCTGAAAAATAAATAACAAAATTAGTATTATACTTATACATTTATATATAGCATTTTCATATTTTTATTAACAAATCTTAGACTACATCAAAGAGGTACCGTATCATCCACGCGCGCAACGGGTGGTGGGGGCTCTGGTAGTGCCAACGCCAATGTCATGTCCCATACGACCCTGGCGACGTGGGTCGTATACGTACCCAGGAGGTGAGGAACGAGGGGCCCTCCTGGCATCCAAGGCTCCACGGGACCCGCCTGCTCCTGAGCCGGCGGATCCGCTTGCTGCGGAGGCGGATCCACGTGCTGCGGAGACGGATCCCCCTGCTGAGAAGCCGGATCCGCCTGCTGGGGAGACTCGTCCATCCCCAAGTCCTCTGCGGGTCCATCATAATAGTCGCGCTGGAAGGCCGCGTCGGCAACGGCAACTGCCTCCTCCTCCAGATCCATGGACGAGGTCGATGAGGAAGACGGAGACAGCGACGGGTCAGACCTGGTCACGCCCACCTGCACTCCCGTCGCGTCGCGACATCCTGTGTCGCGACCTGTACTCCCCAAGTCCTCTAGGACGACCTGCACTCCCGTCGCGACGTCCTGTGTCGCGTCTAGGACGGGAAGCAGATCCACTGAAGCGGCCACCGAAGCGGCCCGACGAGCCGATGCTGTGACCGGATTCCTCCGCGCCAGCTGATGGGAGCCACGTCGGGGCCGTCTCACAGACAACATCGAGGCTTGCAAAGCCTTTTAATAACATATTAACTCGTCAAATTTTTAAATTCTTAAACAACTACATTATCTGCCAAAATATAGATCTAATTTGTCATCTTAATTTGCTAATATATTTCTTTAAATTCAATCACAATTTAATAACAACATAAATTCCTTAATTTTTATTTTAATTTCATATCATAAATTTTAGTTTCATATACACATTTGTTTTTCTAAATTCAAGTTAAATTATTATAACTGAAATCCAAAATTCAATACCTAAATTCAAATTCAATTTTTATAACATAAATATAAATTTATAAAATTAATTACATATCAACAATTTCAAATCTAAATATTAATTTTAAACAAATCTATAATTAATTTCAGATCACTAATTTCTAATTGTAATACATATTTTATTCTAAATTTTAATCAATTCAAAATAAATTTCTAAAATTCATAAATAATATTTTCTAAAATATAAATAATAATTAATTACATATCACTAATTTCTAATTGAAACAAATCTAGAATTAATTACAGATCAACAATAAATTTCTAAAATTCATAAATAATTAATTACAGATCACTAATTTCTAATTGTAATACATATTTTATTCTAAATTTTAATCAATTCAAAATAAATTTCTAACATTCATAAATAATATTTTCTAAAATTCATAAATAATAATTAATTACAAATCACTAATTTCTAATTGAAACAACTCTAGAATTAATTACAGATCAACAATATTTGGTTGCAATATCTATTTCTAAATTCAATACTTATTTTATTCTAAATTTTCATCAATTTAAAATAAATTTCTATAATTCATAACTATAAATTATTCAAATATAACTATATTTTTTTTTAAATAAATCTATAATTAAATATAGATAAACTATTTCTAAATGCAATACCTATTACATTCTAAATTTTCATTAATTCAAATAAATTTCAATTCCGTTCATACCTCTCGACTACCCCAGGTAGAAGTCTGACCGGGTGTCGCAGGATCGTCTCCGCGTCCGCGTCCCCCTCCTCGTCTGCCCCGCGCTCGGATAAATCGAGTCCGGCAAGAACCTCGTCCTGTATCGCCATCCGGACCACCGCCGGCCATATCTCCGACGCCGGCCACCTCTCCGCCGCCGCCGGCCACCTCTCCGCCGCCGGCCACCTCTGCAGCAACAGGAACACCGCCCCCAGCCGCCAATCTCTCCACGCCGCCTGGAGAGCCATCCCCGCCATTCGCGCCGCCACGAGGCTCGCCGGAGGGGTCACCACCGGCGCCACTGCTCGCCATCGTCGGAGATGAGGAGGAGGAGAAGAAGAAGAAGAAGAAGGAAAGAAAGGGAGGAGAAGAAGAGAAGCCGCAGGGGAGGAAGAAGACGCCGGAAAGCGTACGCCACGACACGCCGCAAGAAGGAAGAAGAAGAGAAGAAGAAGAAGAAGAAGAAGAAGAAGAGCGGCCTCTTAACCTACCCTGTATGCCATATCATGGCGTATGCCATGGTATGGTGTACAGGCTAGGGCCGAGTTGGGCCGGCCCAAGTTGCCCAGCCCAACTAATTTATTTAAAAAAAAGAAAAGAAATACAAATACGTATTTTTATGTACGTCGTATGAGGGCGTACAAAAAAATACGTATTTGTATTTGTTTTTTTTATTTGCCACTTTTGGCTTGTTTTTTGCTATATTTTAATACGTACGCCAGGTGAAGGCGTACGCCCTCATAGGGCGTACAGTTTGTCGCGCGAAAAGCAGAAATTCGTCGCGTATATAGTGGCCCCGTTTCTTTATTTTATATGCTATCTTACATTTCGTTTGACAAATGTATTTATAACGACATTTTTTATTTATAATAATATATTTTTTGATAAAAAAAGTTTTTAAATTTTGATATTTTAGTGTTAATGAGAAATTATGAAATGATGAGATGAGTATTTATAAATAATAATGTTTTTTTATAAATATATAACCAAATAAAGATTACAAAATCTTAAGCTTTGTTTGTCAATTGTATTTATAAAGGCTTACCTTTTACCATACATATAACGATTTTTGTATCCTATGCCTAGATCCAGATTTTGAAATATTTTGCAATTTTTTTTGGGATTCTTTTATTTTGTTGACAGGTTTATCTTTTCTAAATTAGGATTTTAGTTTTTAAATTTGGATCCTTATCATATGCCCTTCTAGAATAGGATAGAAAAACCGTACATATAATAAAAGAACGGTTTGTCTAACTTATGCCCTAAGAGCATAGGTTAAGAATTCGTATTAATGAATATACATCCTAAATAAGAAAGGATGAACCCATTTTAAAAAAAGTAAAAAACTCTAAAAAATTAATACATAATCAAAACTTTCTATATAAGAGATCTTAACCTTTAGAAAAACCGATAAACGAATGTGTTTAATGTAATAAGATTAACAAATGAACGTACTTATATATTTAATGTAATATATATTTGTTATTTATTTTACTTATTGTACATGTTCGTAGTATATGATAATGACTAATTCACTACTTAAATATATTATTAATCATTACTAATATATATAATTTATATTTAACCGCGGACCACCAAACATGCAACACAACTTGAGGAGCACTTAGTTTTCAATCGTGTTGGCGGTTTGAAACAAAATAACCATGGGTAAGTGTGTAAAATGAATATGTCTATTCAACCTTCATAATAAGCTTACGTAAATCAATGACTAATCAATCGTTATGTTTTGTGTAGGGGGACTGTTGTTTGTAATCCATGAAATACATTGAATTGCTAGCTATTGCATGACTAAATGTGACAGTTGTGTCGAACAAGTTTGTTGATGGATACAAGAAATACCACGACGCACTTCATATTCAACGGCAAGTGGGAGTAGTGGTGCAAAAAAAAAGTATTTAATTATGAATTGTTTAAGTTAAATTCGATTATAATGGATGGTTACAAGTGTTGAGTTGCATTCTTGTTTAGGAATTGTCGTTGAAATGGATGTGTTGTAAGGTTGAACATTTGCAAAAATTATGGGATACTTTGTTGTATCTAACAATTTGGATTAATTTTTAGAATAATAGAGTTATTTTAGTTGACACATTTGCATTTCATGTTACATTCAACTTATCAAAGAATCTGAATGGCTACATAATTTTGTTGTTGAAGTTTTATTTCAGAATGTTAGAGTAGCAACATAACTAGCTAACAAATAGGTAAGACAACATGTAGCTAACTTTGAAATGAAATATTGTCCTGGCCTCGTATCCATTTATCATGATTGTAGACAAAAAAATGATTTTGGTTATAGTTGTCTTGTGTATTGTAATATGGCTTTTAAAATAAACTATATAATTGGCACAAACCCTGACCACAATGAATATCAAGAAATATAGTAGGCAGTCCAGGATGTGTAGTGACAAATAAGGTGAAATTCATAATTGGCTTATACCTTGACATTACTCAATATCACGATATATATTAGACAATTCACATATATATTGAAAAAAGGTGGAAATAAAAAATAAATAACATTGTTAGTTGTTGCACTCAATAAAAAATAGAATTAACTATTCCACTAACGATTACTAGAAACTAGAATAAGAACTAAAATAGCGGTTTACGTGAACCGAGTGTTATTGTACCACATACTCAATGATCAATTTGATGTACGATTACATTTAATGAACTGTGACACCATGTCTTATAACAGAATTAGGGTATATGATAAAGCGTTCATGATGTATAGTAAAAAATACCATAAGCAACAAAATAACTAACTTTAAAAACTGCACAGTTGACAGTTATTTGAACCTTAAAAGGAGGTTATGTCATAACCGATATCATAAATATTTATTTATAAATATGTGTTTATTGTTTTCGCTTCCCCCACACACCATTCCTTGCACTACATCAAGCATGGCAAGCCATATGATATACATGGATGTGCATTACGGGGGGAGATTACGACATGCCTAAGGAGAGATGGATGTGTTGACCATACATGTATATGATGGTGGTCGTATCATTAGTTGGGAGGTCCATGTAAGCAAGATGATCATATGGTATTCTGAAGACAATCTCAATAACCTTAATAATTACCATAACGAATCTTCAATATTTTTTGAGTACATTCCACACGAGGATCGTCATCACATTAGGCCCCTCAAGACGCAGGACGATGCCAACGCTCTTGCAAAACTTGGCAGGCAGATGGTCATAATAAAGGTGTTCATTGCAAATGATATCTCATAAGATCTTTAAGAGCATGGCCTTTGCCGATGGAAGCAACACCCCCCAAATGTAGACTAAGTCGGGACATTACTACGTATAATGCAATGTTATAACTTTAATAAGTAATAAAGGGTTTGTTTGGTAAATTAACTTATAAAGGCATTATTGGTGATAAATAGACTTTTTAAGAAAAAGAGGTTTTATAACTTTGGTTTTTGTGCTAAAAAAGGTGGTTTTAAGCTTGTAATTTGTAAAAGAATGTCATTATAAATTGTGATAGCCAAACACCATTTTTTCTAGAAACTTCTTTATAATTTACAATGCCATTATAAATTACTATGACAAACAAACCCAAAGTAATATATTACGTATTTGGTGTAATGATATATTGGTAATAATAAGATATAAATTATTGTATTATTGGTCAGGCTAATATAATGGTAAGTTATAGTCATTAATAAAAGTAGTGTTAAAAGGTACCAAATGTTTATGATTCTCTGTTAACCATCATCCTTTAGTCCACACAAATGCAACGTCATTAAGTTTTTGTTATTAACAAAAGCATAGTTAAAAAGAAGTAAAATTTTCAAACCTGTATAGTTTTCAACTTCAAGTATGAATTTACTTGCATAGTTGGTGTTGGACTAGATGCCCGCAATCCCCAACCCCAAACTTAATCCTCCCATGTTTAGTTTGCCACAAATTTTCTTATAAATACAGACCCCTAACCCCTCATTTCCCACACACTCTCCTTCAACTAAATTTCTTTGCCTTTACCTACACATCTCTGAACAAACTTTTGTGGAATAACATTGGCTCTCGCGAACCAAAAGGTAGTGCTTGAAGTCCACACCGGCGAAACCATCCAGCCATCGTAGGGAGAAATGGTGATGGTCATCACCCACATGTATGTGGGTGAGAGAACTACGATGTGGTAGGTCTGCCAGAGAAAAATTTCTTTGCCTTTACCTAGCAAAGCACAACTTAGATTGACATTCTTTGCAAACATATAATGAAGAGTAACACGGAGAAGCACATATTGCAAAACATTGAGAATTGCTGCCAATATTTCATTTATGCATACATAAAACAAGTTCCTTTGAAAGTAATTCTTAACATAGCAAAATACACACCCTTAAATATCCATAATTGTTGCATATATTACAATATCTTGTTTGATATATAATCCAACATACCAGCCTACGATCTTCAACCAAAATGCAAAACCAATGAATTGAAGCTTGTTGTGTTATCCAACATAACAACATTCATATAATCTCGTACTTTCCCTTATATTATGATGCCAACTTCAACGCACTTCTGACGATGATGCCTTCGGAAGTTTACAAGTTCTGATGTTGTGACCCACTCTTCTGCAGTTGCCACCTTCTACTTTGGATCAACTCATCTCCCAACTTCCTCAAAATTGATTCTTCCTTTGTCTTCTAAGGGGCATCCTCACTCACATCGGAAGGCAACTCATTGCTTTCACCGAAGGTGGAACAACCCCACAAAGAACGAGGGAAACTAGATGTAAGGTCTCTTCGTTGACCTCTTTCAGTCGGTCCGTCCAAAACACATGATTTGCTAATTTTGCATATTGGATGCCTCTATTTGTTTCCACAGCTATGGCATGGGCACATGGTACCTGATTCAATTGAAATTCCCTGCAATCGCAAGTTCGTGCCTGAATACTCACAACGAACCTTGATGTTCCATGCACCACCTCTGCCTCATACTCACTTAGCCTATGCACATTCATCCTCAGTGATCTAAATAACCTTTGTTGTAATTCATCGTGCACGTTAATCTTGACCACATTGTCTTATTGCGGCAACTTCCCTCCTTTGGCAAAACCATTCAGCCGTGGTCCCCAGAATAACATCAAACAACGCAAGCACATGCCAAGAACGCTCTGTCTTTCACCTACCATTTAGACACTCATCGTTGTTCGTTGTCATAACGTTAAACTTGTTTCCTGTGAAATGTGCCCTTCTCTAGTTCTGAACTCCTTCATCTCGTAGGTATTGTCCAATTTTTGGTGACTTCGCCCATAATTGTGCAAATTGAAAATTGAACTCAATGATTGTGTATGCCTTCGCCACTTTGTTGAACAATGACAAGAGGTCTTCCCTACCATATTTGGCCTTGAAGTTTTGTTAGATATACTAGGTACATAAACCATGCTTAGCAAAACGATAGTTGTTTCTTAGCCCCCTCCCAATGCGTGCATGGAGATTAGAGACAAAAAATACTTCAGGCTTACTTCCCACTATGATTCTCAATTCCTTGAAGAAAAATGACTAAGCATCGTCATTCTCACTGTCAACAACTGCAACTATCAGTGGACAAAATTTGACCACTTCCATATTGTTTTATGGCTAATAAAAGGACCCCATATACTTAACACCAAGGTGAGTGCCATCCACCGATATTACTTATAATCAATTAATGCACAAGTAGAGTACATTATATGCCCTAACCAAATACATATGTCTCTTGTCTCATCTTATTTGAGATAACTACATTTTAACGTATGTTTGCAAATCATACCCTCATTGGCCAAGTTTGAATGTTCAACATGAATTCTTCTATTTTAAAACCAAGTGTACGTTTTGTTATATTCATTATCCTGACTAATTAAGCTGGTATCTTGAATTGTTCCCTAATGCATGCCTTGGCTACCCCTTCCTCCTTCATCCTTCCCATATATAATACCTAGTGGCCATCCTCAAACACTCCTCAAACACTCACACTCTCCTTCTCTTCTTTCACTCTCATAAGCTCTCTTCTTTGCATTTGCTTTCAATCCCTCTCTTTGCAGTTGCTTTCATTGCAAATTTTCTAAGTGTTTGTAGTAGAAACTCTAGCACGGACTCAAAGTCGCAACAGTCTATGGATATTTTACTATCTTCTTTAGATAATTAATTTCTTTCATAATTTATGGGTCTTTTGTATACATGCCTTTTTTTCATCTATAATACAATACTACTTGTAAAATATGATTATTTATAGAGGTTTTTTTGCCAAACCACCCCTTATTTGACCGATATTGCGTGGAACCACCCCTTATATCGACTTTAACTTAAAACCACCCAAATGTCTTCCTCCGTTAACACAAAGCCACCCTTTTGCCTCCTCTGTTAGGTTGTCCGTTAAATTGTATGTAATTACCCTTTTGCCCCCATTTTTTAAAGAAAATTAAGGATAAAATTGTCCTTTGCTGGCTTGAGAAATTGACCACGAGATTTTGACCACGATATACACGCTCAAAGGTGATTCAGAAGTTGCGAATTTCGGATTAGGCCTTTTCACAGACATTTGAAATTGGGGATTTTGCTTTGCGACTTCGATTCCCACTAAAGGAAGTTGATTGCGAGGAAGACAATAGTGATTCTGGGCTAGGATTCGACTGCGCGAAAGGAATCACGAATTGAAGGTTTAGGGTTTTGCAAAGGGATTGCGAGGAAGACGATAGTGATTCTGGGCAAGGATTCGACTATTTCAAGGGAAGAACTCGAAGAACTTTGCAGCAAAAAGGTACTGTTTCTAATTCGACTAAGTATGATGATGTTTGAGTATTTAGGGGTTGTTATCTGTGTTTCCCTCTTCTGAGAAGCTTAATTGATTTTTTTTGCTGTAAATCCATAACGAATTAAGCAATCGAGGTACTTATGAACTTCTCAATTTTTAAGGGCTTTTGAGTTTTGATGCTTGATTATACAAGTTATCAGTGTGCTAATTAGAAGCATATACTGCAGGAACTGTGTTTATGGCATATTTTGTCTGTATCCATATTTTGGGGCTTTAGAGTTTTGGTTGCATCAGAGCAATATTTTTGGACAATTGATCTTGCAGGAAATGTGTTTATTGCATAGTTTGTCTTGATAACAAAGCATGGATAAATCTTGCAGGAAATGTCTTGTGATTCTTCTGTTTCATACAATGGTGGCATAGTTTGTCTGTGTAAGGAAAGGGCAAGGATGTTCACTGCCTATACTGAGATGAACTATGGAAGGAGGTTTCTAGGCTGCTCATTCTATACACCAAATGGAGCAAAAGGTTGTGGTTTTTTTTCACTGGATTGATGATCCATTTGATCCAAGGGCAGCAAGCATAATTAGGAGATTATTCAATCAAAAAAAAGAATTGGAAAGAAAGAGCACAAAGCTGGAAGAGGCATTGAAGACCAAAGAAGAAGATTTTGTAAAATTTGTGGCTAGGTCTAGGATGGAGATGATTGTTGTTGTGGTGTTATTTGTATTTGCTATGTTGTCTATGAATGGTATAATTTTCTAGAGGTTGTAACAGCTTGGCTTAACAATGTTATTCTGATGTCAAACTTTAGTTAAACAATGTTATTGTAGTATTTGATGTTATTGTAGTATTTGACACATTTCAATGATGTAATGAGTTATATTGCCTTGTCTGTTGCAAACCAGAAGCCATAAAAACCTACACAAAGTTTCAAACCTGCACAAAGTTTCAAACCTGCACAGTAACAAGGACATTTCAATGACAAAGTTGAAGCCCGTAACAAGGATGCAATAGCCATAAACTGTCATATATATTCATGTGTTCTCACACATAAAACATCGTCTCATAAGCTGTCACACATAAACTGTCATACACAGCTAAAACACTAATAGCCATAAACTGTCAAACATACTGTCATAAACACATAAACTCCTACAGATAAATTGTCATACATATTCATACACCAATATGACACTGTCATAATCCAAAACAGAGAAAAAAGGCAAAAGGTTGAGATTGAGAGATGGTTTAGCACTGCTTGTCATAATCCAAAGCATCTTGGTCCTTGGTTTTCCTTATTTCTTCTTAGCATTGCTTGACCTGGTTGACCTTGTGGATACAGAATTCCTTGCTTTTTGGATCGGGTACTTCTTGGAGCTTGTAGGCCTGAGATTGAGAGGTACATTTCTTTTGGCATTTGAGGCAGGATTAACCTGCACAAATTTCAAAAAAAAAGGTAGAACACTTGAAAACTTCTGGCATTTGTGGTGACTGAAATATCATAAAATATCAAGAATACTTGAAAACTTACAACACTTGAAGCCTGTGAAGCTTGTGTGACAATCACATTCTCATCAACTTGACTTATACTGTGGGCAATCATTGAGTCCTACCATAACATGTCAAAACACATAAGTTATACTTCCAGAATATTTTCATGTGCAATACAGATAAATTCAGAAAGTGAAAAGGACACTCACCACATCAAAATCTGCTTCAGTTGCAATTTGTACATTGTCATCACCTTGTGGTTCACCAGTTGCAATTGTCCTCACCTATTCATGGCAAAGACAAAATGTTAACAACAACAACAGAAATTACCCTTGTAAAATAAAATGTATTCCTTAAGCATACCTGTTTCCTCACATATTTCCTCTTCTTAGGTTGGACTGGCATGGTTTTTTTACTTGGTGGCCTTCCACCTTTCTTGGGCTGACTTGGTGCTTGTGTGGTCTTAGTAGGATTTTTGCAGGACTTCCTAGTATGCCCTTCTTCTCCACAGTTTCCACATTTGTTTTTGCCAGCCCTTATTCTTGTCTTTTTGCTAGATTCTCCTTCTCCAGGTTCCTTTCTTCTGGCATGCTTTTTTGGTCTTCCAGGTTGAATAACCAACTTAGGTGGTAAAAGTGTTGGTTGTCCTGTTTTTTCCCATTGATCCTTGCCAGGCATAACTGAAATATCAAGACTGTAGGCTCTCAAGTATTTCTCCTTGGTATAGCACTGATGTACAAAATCCTCAACCTTGAGCCTTCTCTTCAGAATGCAGCATATTGCATGAGTGCATGGCACTCCAGTCAGATTCCAGACATTACACCCACAACTCCATGCCTTCAGATCCACTACATAAGTCTTCCCAGCACAATCCACCTTATATCTATCTCCATCTCCAAAGCACTTGCACTTGCACAAACTGTCTACCCTTCTATTATTTATTTTCTTTGTGACCTCAGGAGTTAGTATGCCCTGGTGAGCTCTCATCTTATTCCTTTTGCTCACAAACATCTTCATCAGTTTCCTCCTTATCCACTCATACATAGATAGAATGGGCATCTCCCTAGCCTCTAATATACAACTATTGAATGACTCACAAGCATTGTTTAGGAGCATGTCGGGCTTGGTGTAGTACTTGAATCCATGCAGGGACCATTTGGTGGGATCTTTCTTCATGAGCCAGTCATAAGCATCTTGGTTCATTGACTTTATCAACTCCATGGCATCATCAAAATCAGTTTTAGTTACAGCCCTTGCTGCTGCCCATACAGCATCCTTGTATGACTGGCCAGACCATTGCTTCTTAAAATTATTATGCATGTGTCTAACACAATGCCTCACATCAGCTTGAGGAGCAACTTGATCCAATGCTTCAATCAAACCCTACATTAAAAGAGCAGAATTTAATATAATTTAGAATGAGAAAACATAAGAAAACATATTTTAAACCAAACAGTCAAATTTACCTTGCATCTGTCTGACATGATTGTTAATGGCTGACCTCCAATGTCTTGAAGCAAACACTCTAAGAACCAACACCAGGTTTCCTTAGTTTCTAACTCAGCAACTGCAAAAGCTATTGGAAATATGTTTTCATTTCCATCTTGTCCAACTGCAGCAAACACCTGACCACTGTATGCCCCTTTCAAATGGCATGCATCAAGTCCTACAATTGCCTGCATCCTTCAATAAACCCTTGCTTACATGCCTTGAGACACACATACATCCTCTGAAAAAGAGGCTTCTCTGGATCCTCTTGTTTGACATAAACTGAACTCCCCTCATTCCACTTCATTATAGTAACTGCATAATCTCTCACCCTAGCATATTGTTCTGGAGCATACCCTTGTGTCATGTAGATAGCCTCATCCTAGCCCTCCAAGCTTGGGGGTAGGAGATGTCAACACTGTGTTCTCTTCTAACTGTTTGGATGAAGCTCTTGATCCTCCAATGTGGATCATCCCTATAATGCTCCAAATATATCTCAGCTAACCACATTGAACTCACCTTTGTGTTCTTATCCTGCCATCTACACTGATGTTCTGGATTGAAACTTTTAAGCTGGAAACTACCATCTTCACCCATCCTTCTTGCAATTGCCTTAAAGCCACACAAACTTTCCTTACAACTACACTGTTTCCTGCCGTGTTGAAGGTGACAAGGACACTTGTTCATACAATAAGCAGAGACCTTTGTCTTATCATTGTGCAAATAATAGAAGTCAAATCCAGATTCTACTGCAAATTGCTTCAAGGCTTGTCTGAATATCTCATTTGATGCAAATATCATTCCAACCTTGAAACATATTTTATTCTTGAAATCTACTAAATGGTTGAATTCAAGATACCTTAAACCCTTCTTAGATTCATCTGATCCACTGAAACTCCTGTAATCATCAGATTCAACTCTTATGTCAAACACATCCTCTATGTTTGGATCACTATCCTCCATCTCCAAGTTTTCATCAATGACATCTTTGTCAACATGCTTCTCAAATTCAGCATCATCATCATCTGAGGACTCACCAAAAACTGCTGCAGAAGGCACTATTTCTTCATCATCGGAAGTATCTGTGTCAGAACCCAAGATATCTCCACTCTCATCATCTGAATCAACATCTATCTCACCAAGTTCTTCCAGCAATTCACCTTCACTACTATCATCATCAAGTACATCCTCTTTTTCCTTAAGATGAAGATTAGAAGAGATTGTGGAAGGTGTTGTAGTTCTGCTGGAAACCCTAGGGCTGGCTTTAGTTTTTGGCACAGATTTCAGTTGAGATGGGCCTGTAGATATGTGCTTTGGCAGTATCAAATATGGGCTTCCCTGAATTGGGCTTGCCACATTGGCCATACCTAATAAGGACGAAGGGCTGTCTTCATTTCCAACAACAACATACACATCCAATGTGTTTTCAATTCCTCCAGAAGCACAAAATTCAACTACATCTCTATCCTCCTTAATCTGTCTTAAACCTTGTGACAGTGTCTTTTCAGACAAACAATACCAAAGCTCACTCACATTTGTCACCTCCACATCCTCCTTTAGAAATGTTTCTAACTCCATCTTAGAAATCAAATCTGGGTCAACATTTTTCTTGTAGTACACTAATTTTCTCTTATATGAGAGTCTATTAGTGACACTATTGGTAGCCAGATAAAACTTACCATCATACAGAAACTTCAAGGTGACACTCATCTGTTAAGAGAAAAAAAACAAGAAAGCTCACATCCACATTTGTCAGTCAACCACACTTATCAGCAAAAAAAAGCAAAAAAGATGCTCACAGTGGCCATGACAAATCATATTCAATACACAATGGGACCACCAACACTATTTCACAAAAATCACAGCCAAATAATACTCTGTAAAGCTTCCAACAACCATTCAACTACAACTATGCATAAATATGCAATGAATACACATTCCATTTACAGAAAAAAAATCAATTAAGCTTCTCAGAAGAGGGAAACACAGATAACAACCCCTAAATTCTCAAACATCATCATACTTAGTCGAATTAGAAACAATACCTTTTTGCTGCAAAGTTCTTCGAGTTCTTCCCTTGAAATAGTCGAATCCTTGTCCAGAATCACTATCGTCTTCCTCGCAATCCATTTGCAAAACCCTAAACCTTCAATTCGTGATTCCTTTCGCGCAGTCGAATCCTAGCCCAGAATCACTATCGTCTTCCTCGCAATCAACTTCCTTTAGTGGGAATCGAAGTCGCAAAGCAAAATCCCCAATTTCAAATGTCTGTGAAAAGCCCTAATCCGAAATTCGCAACTTTTGAATCACCTTTGAGCGTGTATATCGTGGTCAATTTCTCAAGCCAGCAAAGGACAATTTTATCCTTAATTTTCTTTAAAAAATGGGGGCAAAAGGGTAATTACATACAATTTAACGGACAACCTAACAGAGGAGGCAAAAGGGTGGCTTTGTGTTAACGGAGGAAGACATTTGGGTGGTTTTAAGTAAAAGTCGATATAAGGGGTGGTTCCACGCAATATCGGCCAAATAAGGGGTGGTTTGGCGAAAAAACCTCTTATTTATATATGCAACTTTTCTACATTCATAATATATTAGTAATTGTATTATACATGTTTATGTACATGTATTATCTTTAGATAATTAATTTCTTTCATAATTTATGGATCTTTTGTATATGTGCCTTCTTTCCATATATAATATAGCACTACTAGTAAAATATGATTATTTATATACATTCACTTTTTCTACCTTCACAATATACTAGTACTTGTATTATACATGTTTATGTACATGCATGACGTTCAATTATATTTTTTAAACAGAGCAAATTTTAAAATATTTTGAAACCAACATCAACACCCACATACAATTTAATGAAATGTCAAAAGGACAAATTAATATATTCAAATTTTTATTCTTCAATATGAAAATGGTGGTATTTAACTAGTTTATAAGAAAAAAAACTATGGTATTAATTAATTGTTATTTAGTTGGGTGCATACCATATGATTATGGCTGTTACTTATGTGTATTTGTATACATGTTGGTTTGACATTTATAATATAGTACTACTTGTAATAAATTTTTTTACATTCATGCTATTATTTCTTTCATAATTTATGGGTATTTGTATAGATGCCTTTTTTTACATCTATAATATAGTACTACTTTTAACGTTGAGTATTTATATACATGCAACTTTTCTACATTCACAATAATACTTGTCCGTTTTTCATAATAATATTCATTTGTTATTATTTGGTTTTAGAATTCTTCAACAACCAGTTTAGGCTTGGGGAGCAGGTCACGACACGTGCGCGAGTAAGGGATCACACAATTTGCTCGCAGAGAGAACCAAATGAGAAGAATGGAAGTAGAAGACGAGAAAACGGATTTGGGAGTGGAAAACAAGGAAACAGATTTCCGCGTGAAAGACGAGGAAACATATGGTGGAAGCCCATCCCCGCCTCGTGCTCCACCGACCCGTACAAGAGCATCCACAAGTACGGATGCGTCCTACAGTTCCGCCTCCAGTCACGCCAATAGTGCAGCTCCGTCTGCCAAACGAAGCTTCTCTGGCACTTTGGTCAGTCAGGAAGTGTGCCTTCGTCTTCAAGATTACGCCCGTCAGTTAGTGCACGATACAATTATTCTCCGGCTGATAATGCATCTACACCGATGGAGCTTGATGAATATCCCAGTGGACCTAAAAATTGCATGTTGCTCATGAATTTCGATACTCACATTGCTAGATTTGTGTGGAAGAGTACTGATAAGAATTTCGTAAGTTGACATACTATAACCTTACCATATCCAATCATTCAAGTATGCAAAATGTATTAACATTTCACTTATTATTGCAGATCCAAAAAGTACTTAAACCGTACAGAAGGTCCCACGGACTAGCGCCATGGTAGGATAAATAGATCCCACGTGGGCCATGGTTCACACGAGCAAGAAACAGCGGGTTGACTAGGCTGTTGTTCCTATAGTGAAAACATATGGACTGGGTCTTGATTTCGGCTTTCGTGGAGCGTTGACACCCCAAAATGAACAACTTCCATTTTCCATGGGGGAAATTACCATAGCGCTTCATGACGTGTACAAGATTATGGGGTTGGAGATTGACGGCATGGTTGTGGTCCAAGCAGTTCATAATCTATGTACACCCAGATATTATCGCCTCTGGCTTTTTGGCAGTTCTTATAGGGTGCAATCTCTTCCATGACAAGTCTACAAGCAAGGTAAAGCTCCATTTATTTCAAGTTGTACTGGACCTCGATTTGACATCAAAGTATGCATGGGATGCAACAACCCTTGCCTACCTATATCGACAATTAGGTATGGCAAGCCGTAGAGATGCAATATAATATCTGATTATTTGCTGCTTCTCCACCTAAGTATCCAAATCTCTTAATATTGTCATCTGATATTATTATATATCTATTAGTTACCAATTTTCACGTAGAACTGGATTTGGAACTACTTCCCCAAGTTTCAGGGTCATCTTTGTCAAGACATGGATAACATGAAAAAGTGTCGAGTTGCAGCTTAAGATGAGCGTCGACCGTCTAAATTGCCAAGTAGTAACAAGATAGAGGGTAAGAGGTAGGCGCTCGAAATAGTACACCTTGACGAGGTACTACAATTGAAGAATATATATTAGGATTACAAGTTTATGGTGTTCTTTTAATCTACTAATATCTTAATATTTCGTTAGCGCTCTACAACTTAGTGGATTAATCAAATTCTTAATTAAAGTTAAAATTACTAATTACTATTTTGAATCACCCTCCTACTAGATTAACGATGTGCATCCGGTATAGACATGACCATAATTTTTACGATTCTTGGACCGGAGACCGGACTAGACCAATTGGATTCGGTCCGGTCTTGGACTAGTAAATGTATTTTTTTCTATTTTTATATCAATTAATTTTATTTTATTTTTTATTTTTACAACTATTGTTTGTAATATTCGACAATATATTTTGTTACTAGTTTATTTTTATAATAGAAAATAATTTTTAATAGTATTATGGGAAATTAACACGTATAAAAAACGGTTCATCCGGTCCGGACCGAAAACCGGCCGGGTTTGGACAGGACCCGAATATTAAAAATAATGGACCGCGGACCGAACCAGAATACACTCGGTCTAGTCCAAACATTTTCGGTTTGATACGATTTTCCTATCCGGGCCAATTTTGCACACTGCTACACTAGACTAATGTTCTTATAATCGAATAGGCTTAATTGAAAAACATAATAAAAGCATTACTAATTGTAAAATCTTAAGGCTAAAGTCTACGATGTTCGTTTAATCTTGAAAAGTCGAATAATATCTTAGTTTTCCTTTAGCGCTCTAAAACTTATGGATCAAACATGTTCTTAACTAAAGGTGGAATTATTACATATTAGTTTGAATCATCTCCCAAAAGACTGATTTTCTTGTATTCGAGTAGGCTTTATATTGAAAATGTTACTAATTGAAACATCTTAATATTAAATGTTTATAGTGCTCTTTTAATCTCGAAAAGAAGAATAATATCTAAATCTTCCTTTCAGCGCCCTACAACTTAGTAGGTTCATCAAGGTATGAACTGAAGTTGAAATTATTAATCACTAGTTTGAATCACTATCCCAATAGACTAATGTTCTTATAATCGAATATGCTTTATTGAACAAAATAATAAAAGCGTTACTAATTGAAGAATATTATAATTAAATGTCTTCGATGTTCTTTTAATCTTGAAAAGCCGAATAATATCTAAGTTTTCCTTCAACGCTCTAAAACTTATTGGTCAAACATGTTGTGGAATTATTAATTATTAGTTTGAATGATCTCCCAAAAGACCGATTTTCTTATAATCGAGTAGACTTTATATTAAAATTGTCACTGAAACTAAGATTAAATGCTTTTAGTGTTCTTTCAATCTCAAAAAGAAGAATAATATCTTAATTTTCATCAAGGCATGAACTAAAGTTGAAATTATTAATCACTAGTTTGAATCACTATCCCAATAGACTAATGTTCTTATAAACGAATAGGCTTTATTGAACAATATAATAAAAGTGTTACTAATTGAAGAATCTTATAATTAAATGTCTACGATGTTCTTATAATCTTGAAAAGCCGAATAATATTTTAGTTTTCCTTTAGTGCTCTAAAACTAATGGGTCAAACATGTTCTTAAGTAAATGTGGAATTATTAATTATTAGTTTGAATCATCTCCTAAAAGACTGACTAGTAGGCTTTATATTAAAAATGTTATTTTTTGAAACTAAGATTAAATGTTTATAGTGTTCTTTCAATCTCAAAAGAAGAATAATATCTTATTTTTCCTTTCAGCGCCCTACAACTTAGTGGGTTCATCAAGATATGAACTAAAGTTGAAATTATTAATCACTAGTTTGAATCACTATCCCAATAGACTAATGTTCTTGTAATCGAGTAGGCTTTATTGAACAATATAATAAAAGCGTTACTAATTGAAGAATCTTATAATTAAATGTATACGATGTTCTATTAATCTTGACAAGCTGAATAATATCTTAGTTTTCCTTTAGCGCTCTAAAATTTGTGGGTCAAACATGTTCTTAACTAAAGGTGGAATTATTAGTTATTAGTTTGAATCATCTCCCAAAAGACTGATTTTCTTATAATCGAGTAGGCTTTATATATAATAATGTTACTAATTGAATAATCTCAATACTAAATGTTTATAGTGTTCTTTCAATCTAGAAAAGAATACTAATATCTTAATTTTCCTTTCAACGCTCTACAACTTAGTGGGTTAATCAAGTTATGAATTGAAGTTAAAATTATTAATCACTAATTTAAATCACTCTCCCAATATAATAATGTTCTTATAATCCAGTAGGCTTTATTGAACAATATAATAAAAGCGATACTAATTGAGAATCTTAAAATCAAATGTATATGGTGTTCTTTTAACCGCGAAAAGTCAAATAATATCTTAGTTTTCTTTAGCACTCTATACCTTATGGGTCTAATAAGTTCTCAATTAAAGGTGGAATTATAAATCATTAGTTTGAATATTTTCCCAAAAGACTGGTTTTCTTATAATTGAGTGGACTTTATATTAAAAATATTTCTAATCTCGAAGAAGAAGAATATCTTAATATGTCTTTCAACTCTCTACAACTTTGGTGGGTTAATTAAATTATTAGTTACTAGTTTGAATCATCTCCCAAGACTGATTTTATTATAATCGAATAGGTTTTATATTAAAAACTTTACTTACTGAAGAATCTTAAGGTTAAATTTTTGTAATGTTCTTTTAATGTCAAAAAGAAGAATATCTTACTTTTCCTTTTAGCGTTCTATAACTTGTAGGTCCAATAAGTTTTCAATTAAAAGTGGAATTGTTAATTATTAGTTTGAACCGTTTTCCAAAAGACTGATTTTTTTATAATCGAGTATACTTTTTATAAGAGTCACTAATTAAAGAATATTAAGATTAAATGTTTATAGAGTTCTTCTAATCTTGAAAAGAAGAATAATATCTTAATTTTCTTTTGAGCGCTCTACAACTTAGTGGGTTAATCAACTTCTTAACTAATAATTTGTAGTTTGAATTGTGATACCCCGTATTTTTGTAAGGTTATTTTGGAAATTATGGAATTTTTTCGGGTACCCGTTGTGTACGTCGGATTTAATTCAGGTAGCTTGAGACATTCTGTAATGTGCTCTGTATCTGTAATGTTTTTCTCAGTGAAATAATATACAGACAAGGTGCCTTGGAGTTTAATTGTCGTTCGCGTACGATAATTTTTATCCCGGTTTATCGTCAAGCTCGTTCAAAGCCGAATGTGCGGGAAAATGGGGAAACGGCGACCGCCGTGGTTGGGCCCGAGATGTCAGCGTGTCAGCTTCTAGCTGGCCGCGACAGGCCTAACGACGGCAACCGCCGCATTTACGGCGACCGCCGCGTGCCCGCCGCATGCAAAATTACGGCGCCCACCGTGATTGTCCAGTGGGCATTGCCCGCCGGTCGCCGGCGTCGTTCGAGGCGCGCCGTTGCGTCGTTTGCCGCGTCTGAGGGTTTGCAGATCACTCATTGGGGTTTGCCTATGAATAGACGAGCTTGGGCATGGGTTTTGGGTCATCTACAACCCCGAATCGCTGCCAAAACTCTCCCTCAAAGTGAGTTGTGTTTTCGTCGGTTTTCTTGTGCTCGCCGGAGGTGTCGTGGTGTGTTTCCAGAGTGCCTTTGTGAAGCTTTTGGTTAGCCTTGGAGGTTAGAAGCCAAAGCAAGTCGAAGGAGGCCGAACCGCTCGTGTTTTGGGGTGAGTTTTCTCTCGTTTCAGTCGGCCGTGTTCTTCACGGCGACCGCCGTGATGAATACGGCGACCGCCGCCAAGAACAGCGACCGCCGCCAAGAACAGCGACCGCCGCCAGTGCCCAGAACGCCTTCGTGGCCTTGGCTTGGTCGGTTGTCGTCGTGGCGTCTTTCCTTTCGTGTTCTTTCGCCGTGTTTAGATTCGTACTGTTTATGTCGGATCTAACTTAGGATTCCTTTTATGGGTCGACTCGAAGGTTGTTGTGCTGTCGGAACTATACCGTGTCGAGCCCGGAATCCAGTGACGTCTTTAGACTATTCTGCGGAGTAAGGCAAGTAGCGGTTCGCTCTTGCTCTTTCGTTCCATATTTACATTAATTATCAGTAGTTTATCTGAGTAATTAATTTGGAATGAATATTCTGTTTGTCTGGAAACGGTTTTGATAAACTGTTTTGAAAATCATATAATAGGTTGTATATCTGTTAGAACAACGCTATTATCTGTGATCGCCTTTCGGGCCTTTATGTGGATTTATCCTGTAAATGTTGTGGTGCTGTAACTGTTTAGTTAGCACTGTTAGATAGGAACGTTACTCGGACTCTGTCCAGTCGTTTCTTTATAATCTGGTATCGGGATGGCTCGTCCCCATCTGGTACTATTCTATGATCATGATCGGTCTCTTACACATGTGTGTAGAGACAGGACACTTAGCTGGTGTCACAAACCTTTCGGTATACGTCACTCTCGACGAAACGTATACTAAGATGTGTCGTCCCATTGGTGGGGTACACATGTAAAAGTCTATAACGTGATGTGTGTTTTTGAAACATAAATCAGATAAGTGCTACCTTGACGCACATAATTAATACACCTTGGGCGAGTAGTGCAGCTAAGTTCAGTGCAGCTAGGAAAACTCGTCTTGACTTGAATGTAGTACGTTCTCTTTCCAATCTGGATTCGCTGTAGGCGATGAGGTTGGTCGTGAACCGAAGCATCTCAGTCAGTTTTAAATCATTGTTGAATGATTCTGTAATATTCCAGATTTGTCATTTTCTTCCTTAAAGACTCATTTCCGTTGGAGTCTTCTTTCGAGTCGATTTCTGTGAAGATTCAGTCTTCCAGAATCTTCTCCTGTGCATATCTCTTGTTTATTCCAGTAGGAATATGATGGTTGACTACCGTTATCGGTTATTATCCGAGAAGCGATGAGTCTAACCTAATATGACTGCTTTGAACCAGTCTGCTTTATACCCTTGCTAGTCTATTCATTTAGACTAACCAACCAATATTTTCCCTTGCATGGTTGGCTGGTGTCATCCGTTTGATTCGGCACATCAGTTAAGAAGTAGCTCAGAAGATTAGAAGGACTATGGAGTCGGCGGTGGTTTTTGAATGTTTTAATTATTTCTTTAATCAGGTTATGATCCTTTGGACAATAACTCCGATTGTAATGTACTTTCTTAGTCTTCCGCTGTGTTTGGTTTAAACTATGTTTTGACCTATTCGGGATTGGGTTGTAATCCCGTAACTCTTATTTCCTTGACAATGTTATGTTTTGGAATTTAATGCTTGATCTTTGTGTATCAATCGCATTTCATAAATTGTATTTCTATGGTAAAGCCTTGGGTGATCTCGATAAGGAACACTGGGGTCACTGACGGTAATACCTTTCCAAAAGGGTTAAGTTTTGAGGGTGTTACATGAATCATCTCCCATAAGAGTATAAGACTGATTTTCTTATAATCGAATATGCTTTATATTAAAAACTTTACTTACTGAAGAATCTTAAGATTAAATGTTTATAATGTTCTTTTAATCTCGAAAGAAGAAGAATATCTTAAATTTCCTTTAGCGCTCTACATTTTAATGGGTTAAACATGTTATGGACTAAAGTTGAAATAATTAATTACTAGTTTGAATTACCCTCTGAGTAGACTAATTTTATATAACCGAATAGACTTAATTGAACAATATATTAAAAGCATTACTAATTGAAGAATCTTAAGATTAAATGTTTATAGTATTCTGTTAATCTCAGACAAGCGAATAATATCTTATTTTTCCTTTTAATGTTCTATAAAATATGTGTAAAACAAGTTCTTGATTGAAGTTGAAATTATTGAAGGACTAGTTTGAATCACTTTCCCAATTATAATGGACTAATTGTCTCGTATTATTATTTTTATATATTAATTAATACAATTAGAATGACTAATTTTCTTTTAAACAATTAGGCTTGATTGGACAATATATTAAAAGTGTCACTAACAAAAAAATCTAAAGATTCATTTTCATAATATCCTTTTAATCTCGAAAAGATAAATAATATCGTAATTTTCCTTACTACCCCTATAAAATTGATTTTTTTGGTCCATAGAAAGCATTAAGTCATTATAAATGGAGGGAAAATTTGAAATTGTGACCTCATAGTCACGAGATGTCATGCTTACCAGCTAAATTGAAAAGAGTTGTTATAAAAATGAACCCCAAACCCATCAATTATACTTCTTCATTTCAGTATTAAGTGTCGTTTTAGCCATTTATTTTTATTAAGAAATATTTGTCATTTTAGGATTTAGATAATTATTTATTGGTGACTTAGAGATATGTCATATGTTATTGGAAATTGTACATATTATCACTTTTTATGTAAATTATTTTTACTTATTGGTTAGAAACGAGGTGAGTTATTATTACTTATAGAGTTATAGTAGATTTCAAAAACAAATTACAATATTTTAACTTAATAATTATATTTCTTAATAATTATATTTCTTAATAATTGTGTTAACTGCTAAAATGACAAGTATCATTAAACATAGAGAATACTAATTGCGTCATATCAACAAAGTAAAATAAGTTTATTTAATCAATTTTTCTAACATATGTCCTAAGGACATAAGTTAAGATCTCTTTATGTGTTAATTTTTTAGAGTTTTTTTTTAAAAATGAGTTCACCCTTACCTATTTAGAATTTATATTTTTTAATAGAAATTATTAATCTATGTCAATGTTAGACAAATCGTTATTTAATCACTATAATAAAAATAATTTTATAGCAACAATATGAGTATGACTGGTGGTCAACTAGTTTGCTTATTTTAGCCACAAAATTTTTTCCCCTTATTGTGTTATAGAAATAACCAAACCAATCCATCTCCTCCTTCTCTTTGACATGTGCATCCCCCTTAACCTCCCTTTGCCTTTCAAGATAAGCAAAAGGGGAAATTTTGTAAACCCACTTTCCAAATCTCAAGAGCGGTTTTTAGTTTCAGGTTCAATGAATTTATCCCTCTGATGAACGTACCAAATTCCGATTCATATGCAGAATTAATTCTTTAAAATTAATTTCTTGTGTTGGCAATAAAAAATTCAGACCCCACATTGACAGCACCCAAAGATAAAAGGCGCACACACTTCTTCGTATACATTGAAACCAACCCAACTCCATTCATTTCATTCTTCCCCTCTTTCTCTCTTCCTTCTTGCCCCCTCTTTTTCCTGCTCCATTTTTGCCCTATTTTGATAGGGTTTTCTCCTGCTTTGATCCGCCTATTGATGAATTTTGCACAATCTGAAGCTGTAATCCTTGTTGTTGTTGTTCTGATCATACTCGTCGGTCTTGGAAGTTTGGATCTGATTCGTGTGATTTCTCTCTCAATCTGCTCAGTTTTTTCCCTCTTTGAGGTTTTTGCTCGGATTTGGAGATGTCTCAGTTCTTCAACTACACCGGTGAGTTTATATTCTTTAGCCCCCCCTTTGTTTTTTTTCCTTTTTTTGAATACTCTATTTCAGCTGTGTATGATTTAGGGTTTTTGTTAGGTTCTAATTGGATTTTCAAATCTGCTGATCTGATATGTTGTTTGTTGCAAGTATCTTAGAAGTAGTATTGATGGAATAATTATTTGATTTCTTTAGAGAATTTATTGCTAGATTGATTCTTCTTCTTATATTTTTGCTGATCTATAAACTGCGTATTCACTGAATTGGCAGAATTTGGTAAGATTTGTGAAAATATGTGAAATAGTTATTTCATGAAATTTATGAAAGATTCTGTTTTGTTAAAAATCTAGCTAGTTTTTCTATGATTTGGGTGAAATTGAATCCGCTATTAAGCCAATTATGCTTCACAAGCTGTTTATTTGGAAATCAGATAAAACGATTCTTGGCAGATTCTTTTTTGCACTAGTTTCCTATTCTTGTGTAGACATGCTAATATAGTATTAAGAAACTTGTATTAATTGGATTCTTGGGTTTGATTAATCTCAGGAGATGATGATTTTTACGTTGGGGGATCTATATACTCCAACCCTAGAGATGCTGAATACTTCATGCCCCTCAGTAACCATGCCGACGTCTTCTTCCCTTGCAAGAGGGCTCGAATCAACGCCCCACTCCTCTCCTTTGAAGAGAGGTTTGAGCAGAAGAAGCAAACCTCAATTGATGTCCTCCCTGATGAGTGCCTCTTCGAGGTCTTTCGCCGTTTGCCAGGCGGTCAAGAGAGGAGTGCTTGCGCCTTCGTCTCCAAACGCTGGCTCTCGCTTCTGAGCAGCATTCAGATCAATGAACTGAGGAAAGAAGAAACCGATTCTGAGGACGCGGTAGCGGAAGACGGGTTCCTCACCAGGTGCTTAGAAGGGAAGAAGGCCACTGATGTGAGATTGGCCGCTATTGCAGTTGGAACCGGCCCTCGTGGAGGCCTCGGGAAGCTGATCATCAAGGGAAGCAATCCTAGTCGTGGAGTGACGAGCCTCGGTTTGAGGGCTATCTCTCGTTGTTGCCCGTCTTTGAAAGTTCTCTCGTTGTGGAACGTTCCGTCTGTTGGAGATGAAGGCTTAGTCGAGATTGCCATGGGCTGTGGCCAATTGGAGAAGCTCGATTTATCTCAGTGCCCGCTGATTACCGACAAGGCATTGATTGCTATTGCAATGGGCTGCCCTAACCTGACCTATTTGAATGTTGACTCGTGCCAGAATGTCGGGAATGCGGGTTTGGAAGCGGTCGGGAAGTTCTGCCCTAACTTGAAGTCGGTATCTATCAAAGATTGCCCTCTTGTGGGTGATCAAGGAATCTCGAGCCTTGTATCGTCTCTTTCCACCGTCCTTACAAAGGTGAAGCTTCAAGGGTTGAACATCTCTGACGTGTCTCTTGCGGTTGTAGGGCATTACTGCTGTGCGGTAACGGATCTCGTCCTATCTGGCCTCCAGAATGTTGGTGAAAAGGGCTTTTGGTGTATGGGAAACGGGCACGGTCTGCAGAAGCTCAGGACCCTTACCATAACATCTTGCAGAGTTCCAGATCTCGGTCTTGAAGCTGTCGGGAAAGGCTGCCCGAACCTGAAAACGTTCTGCCTTCGCAAGTGCGCCTTCCTATCAGACAACGGTTTGGTTTCTTTCTCCAGAGCTGCTGGATTTCTCGAGAGCCTGCAACTTGACGAATGCCACAGGATCACCCAAGTCGGGTTTTTCGGTCTCCTCCTCAACTGTGGTACCAAGTTGAAGGCTGTCTCGGTTTCCAACTGCTTCGGGATCAAGGACATGCCCGTTGGTGTCGCCCTACCCGAGTCCGCTCACAGCTCCCTCCACTCCCTCACAATCCTTAACTGCCCTTCGTTTGGCGACGTGAACTTGGCTTTATTGTCTACCATCTGCTCTCAGCTACAGTTTCTTGATCTGACCGGCCTACCCGGGATCTCAGACTACGGCGTTGAACCGTTGATCGAAGCCTGTGATGCGGGTTTTGTAAATGTGAAGCTCGCCGGCTGCGTGAACCTAACCGACAAGACCGTTTCGGCCTTGACCAGGGCTCACGGCGGGACCCTCGAGCTCCTCAACCTCGATGGCTGCGGGAAACTAACCGACGCGAGCCTCGTTGCCGTAGCTGACGACTGCCTTCAGCTGAACGAGCTCGACGTGTCGAGGTGCGGGGTCAGCGACTTCGGCGTGTCGGCCCTGAGCCGGTCGAGCCAAATAGTCGCGAGCCTCCGGGTCCTCTCAATGGCGGGATGCGCCCTGCTCTCCGACAAGTGCCTGTCCTCGTTCGTGAAGCTCGGTTTGGGCCTCGCCGGCTTGAACCTCCTGCACTGCAACGTCATCAGCAGCCGGGTGGTGGACATGCTCGGGGAGCGGCTCTGGAACTGCGACATCCTCTCGTAAACCGCTCGACCCGTCTAAACCGCGTCGGTATCCGGGTAGTTGCTTTTTGGGTCCATGAGTGATATGGGTCTTCCCTCTAGACATCAGAAAAACCCAGTTCACATTTTTTCTAGGAAACCTCCAGCTGAGAAACCATCTTCTCCCTATCTTTTTGCAGGAAAAAACCTGCTATTTTTCCGGGGAGTGGGGTTTTTGCGCAGTTGGAGGTCCTGAGAAGTAGATGAACCGGGTTCAATCTGGTTTTAGAGCCTAGACTTTTTCTTTCTTCTGTTTATGTTTTAGCTTGGCCTTTAAAACCAGGTTGAGTTTCTTAGACTTTGCTTTGCTAATGTTGTCAGTCTTTCAATGTCTTTCCTTTTTCGAGTCAGTCGTCGTTGTCGTCTTTTTCGTCTTTAGGTTTTGTCGTCGTCGTCATTGCTTGCGGCAGCTGATCAAGTGGCGTCTTGTTGACGGGGCGAGGCTCGGGGTCGATCATCCTCTTCATCATCCAGATCTCCATTGGAGGTGTTGGGGAGGTTGGTTGTTTTGTCAAGTCTGTTTAGGGTTTTTTCTTCACCTTGAGCCTCCTTACTTTTTCAGGCACCAAATTTGTTCTTGGATTGTCCTTTGCAATGACGCATCTTTGTAATGGTTGTTATAAATTTACAAAAAATCTCAAAAAAATTGAAAAAATGAAAAAAGAAAAAAAAAGTTTTTTTTTTAAAATGCTTATTTGTGGATGCTTCAATTTGCTCTTAGTTACCCAAAACGCTTCTATGTTGTGACGGATGTATGGTTGGCCTCTTCTATCTAATGTTACACAAGTCTAATTTATAGGTTGGTTTTTCTGTGGTCCAAAAATGTCAGAGAAACGTGTAGCTGAAATTCCGAGAAATAATTGAATTTGGGTCTATGGTATAAAGAAAGTTGAGTACTAATATTAGTTATGTGGCTACATCGGTATCTGATTCATATCAAGATTAACGAGAACATGACGAAGTAGGCGTCTGTTCTAGCTCGATTAATTTACTCCCACTATAGGAAAATAGTTGTCTTTTTATTTTTCACTTTTTAATCTTTGTTTATCTATATTTGTCTATTTAGCATTTTTTTTTTTATAGTCTTCTGTGAAGAATGTTAGAAAAAAAAATTGAGTATGGGGGAGTATATTAAGCAAAAATATATACGATGAATGAAGGATTTATTTGACAAAATATGACAATAACATACTAGTTTAATAGGTAGTCGAATCTTATTGAAAAGTTATAGGGTAAATTACACAAAATCACCCTTTATTTTGGGTGTTTGCAACAAACCACCTCTTACTTTGTTATTTGTAGAAAATTACTCTTTATTACAATTAGTTTGCATTAAACCACCTCTTATCTTGATTTTTGCACTAAATCATCCCTTAAATAGTTAATGTAATGAACCACTCATTCATTTCTCTCACGCTTAATTAATAATGGTTCTCTATACTTAATTATGTGCACCTCCAATGGTGTCGTCGTCCCTAACATTTCTTAAGCGGACGAATCTTCCTAGGTCTATGACGAACTCTGTGATCCATGCATTTATTGTCATTGAAGAGCAAGCATATCATTGTCTCCACTAGACTGATATCCAAGAGGTTGGCTTGGTTCAGACCCTCAGTTAAAGGTAAGATCTAAATGTTTTAATTGAAGATAAAATTAAAAATTGGGTCATTGAATTTATACTCCCTCTGTCCCCTTTTGTTTGTCCTATGGGGGAGGGGCACAGGTGCCGAGGCGAATTTTGTATCGTTAATATCTCTAATTACATAACCCTAAAAATTATAATTTTTTGATATTATCAAAGTACTCGTTGAGACGAATCAAACAAGACCCCACATGACTATGTTTTTTCTTATATATTGAAAGAAATCTTGAAGATTCTCTTCAACTGTGAATAGTGTCAAAATTGACCATGGGACAAACTTTCAGGGACGAAGGGAGTATAACCCTAAGTGCTCTAAATTGGTGAATCAATGCAAGCAAATATAGGGTAGTTGTGATAGTTTTTTTTGCCTATCTTAAGTCTCATTACTTGTTCTTTAGGATGAAAGTAAGAATAGAAAGCTTAGTAATGAGCGATAGACCATCCAATAGACAAGAAATTGGACGAGTTAATAAAAGCTTAATGGGAAAGATCTAGGGGTGGTTTGATGCAACAAAACCAAAATAATGAGGGATTTTGATGCAAACTAATCGTTATAAGGGGTGATTTTGTGCAAAAACCAAAATAGAGGGTGGTTTGTTGTAAATACCCCAAAATAAGGATTGGTGTCGTGTAATTTACCCCAACTATTAGACATTATAATGTAATACTCTGAATACTGGTCCATCATAATTCATAATAAATTAAAAAAATCACTAAACATAATCTTAACTTTCAGTAGCAGTAAAAAAATAATCTCAATTTTCAACTCATGAGCCAAAAATAACACAAATGAAATTTGCAGATAAAATGAATCTTGTACAAAGGAGACTCACTTAACACGTCCAAATATAAAGAGACTTCGAGTACACGTCATCGAATTTGCTGGAATTTCAACTAGAAAAATCATTGTATTTTTTTTGGTTTATGGATTGAAAATTTGGGATTATTTCTAGTTGACTTGAAAATTGAGATTAAATCTAGTCTATTAGTAAAAGTTATACTCCTAAACAAAATTAGGAGTATTACTTTTGGTGATTTTTCCCAAATTTTATCTGGTAGGTAGAAACTTATTTTTCCTAAACAAAAACAAGTTGCGTGAAAGATAAACGGCTTTAGGCCACTAACTGCAAAAAGGGCATGGGCAGAGCCAGGATTGTACTCCATAGGGGCTAAAATCATGCGCGATAAAAATCTCGTGTGGCTTAAATCCAACGTGGCTTAAATCTTATTTCGCAAAAATCAATTTTAATTTTTTTTTATGAAACTTAAGGTAATTTTCACATGAAATGAGGAAAAATAAATTATTTTTGTGACTTAAATCTGTTAGGATTGACTGAAATTACATTTTCAAATGAGATGAGGGGGAAAACTTAAGGTAATTTCATTTTCATGGCTTAAATCTAATAAGGCTGATTTAAATTACATTTTCAGATTAAATAAAGGTAAACAAGTTTTTTTTTTAGTTTTTTTTTTCCAGCGACTTTCGGCCCCACCTGGCTCCGCCCCTAAAAAAGGGTAGTGATAAATACTTGACTAAGAAACTTTTATTTTTCCATTATATGTAAAAAGAAGTTCCATATATATAAAAAAAATGTTATAAGCATATACTTGTATGTGCGAAAAAACTGTCTAAGAAACAATTGTATGTGTGTAATTTTTTTTTCCTGATATAAGACAAACAAAATGTATCCTTATACGAAGAAAGGAATACCTAAATCATCACAGCGGATGATTTTTACAAGCTTTTTGCAAGCTAACAGAGCACTAGAGTTACAATTTAAAAATAAAGAGCGAAATTCTTGTAACTATTAGCGTTGAGGATGAGGTTGAATAAACTCCATTAATCTTTGTCTGAGAATGATAGGAGAGATGTTGTCGGTAGCCAAGAAATCAACTGTCATATTCTTTTCCCGATAGTAGTGTCGAATCTGAAAATCACTGAAATTGTGTGCAAAAACTGTTGTAAGCACAAACCACTGTATGTGCACAAACTGTTGTAAGCATATATAGTAGATAGCCTAGAAAATGAAAGTCTATGTTAGCGAGGTGAAAATTAAGGCTTTGTATGACAAGTCTCAAAAAAGGACTTTTATCGTTTTATGAATGAAGAGATTTTTTTTTGCAAAAAAAAGTACTTTTAAAGCTTTGGAATGTGTCTAAAAAAATTTCAAATTTGAATAGAGAAATCTAGATTTAAGATAAATTTTAAATTTGAATAACTACATTCTACCAAACCATATTTGTAACAAAAAAGTACTTATTTGAAATAACCCCGTCTTTATTCCTAAAAAAGTCTTTATGAGTAATTTTACCAAACAAACCCTATATTATTGTATTAAGTAAATAATTTAATACAATAATATAGGGTTTGTTTGGTAAAATTACTTATAAAAACTTTTTTAGGAATAAAGAGGGGGTTATTTCAAATAAGTACCTTTTTATTAAAAATATTATTGGTGAAGGCATACAAGAATACAAAGCCAAACAGGAGTGAAAATGCATTCTCTTGTGTAATTTTTTATAATTAAAGGTTGGATACTACTTGCCTATATCATGTTTCACATGGTCAATTATTCCTTATGGAAAATGATTATTTCATACAAAAAAATCTACATCTTGTGTCATCATCACTCATCACGTCATCAACTTAGCCCTCTTGAGAGTTACTCCATCCGTATGAAAAAGATTGTCATTTTAAAGTTTGACATACTTATTATTATTAATAAATACAATGATTATCCTATATTCTCATAAATTTTTCTTAAAATTTATAAGTATTTAATAACTCATCTCAATTGTAGCAAATAAACATAGAAAATTTGTATAAAAAGAGCAAAAAAATACAATTTCGGATGTCTAACCTCGTAACTCATCAATAAATTATTACCTAAAATGACAATCTTTTCTATACAAAAATTATGGGCTAAAATGACAACCTTTTCAAAACGGAGGGAGTATTATCTATGTTAATAAATAAGTGTTATTTTAACCTTTGATATAATTGTTAAGAAATATAATTATTAAATTATATAATTTTTAACAAAAAAATTACAATGTAATAACTACTTATATCATTTTTTTATCAATGAATAATGAGAATTTGCATAGGTCATATTAATATGTGTGATTTTCAATAACATATCTCGTAACTCATCGATAAATTATTATCTAAAATTTTAAATTGTTAAATATTTTTTAACAAATAAAAAATAAAAATGACTCTTATTTCTTACCAGAAGAGATTATATACTTACATCAACCCCTTAACATGACATAATTAAGTTAACCTCTATGAAACTTATTTTATTCAGTTATCGTTTCTTAAAGAAAAGATTGTCCAAGAAAATTAGTTTCCTTTTGTTAAGCAATGTTATGAAGTCACATCTAGTCATCAATAGCACTATAGCAGTACCAATCTAACTTTGTAACTAACAACCATCAGAAATTAGTGGAGCTGCCTCTGACAGCGACATTTTGCAACGTGAATCAAACCATTAAGATCTTGGCTGCGTGGAACAAAACAATCCATATGTTTCATTTTTAGAGTCCTTTTCTTTTATTGTTGGATTTTTTAAGCACAAGAAAATTGAAAATCAGGAAAAAAAACATGGCACATAAATGGTACCAAAAAAAAAAACGATAATTTTAAAGTACGTGAAAGAGTACTATTTTACCCTTTTAATAGGCTTGCCCACCATTAAATGGACAAAAATGATCGCGAAATTACTTTAGAACCATGTCAAAATATAGTTACAGATCTGTGTATAAAGCATAACACGTACGTAATTTTGTAAAAAGAAGCTAAAGATCAAGGCATGAAGCAAAGGTGAGTTAAACATTTACTTGTTTTATTGGTCATGCACTCGTCCCAAATGTTTAATTTTGTAGGGCAAATTTCACAAAACTATTTTTATTTGGGTCATTTTGTACAAAACCATCGTTTAGCTTAAAATTACATTTGATTATGTTTTATTCATATTATGTCCATAATTCACCATCTGTGCCTTTTATGAACCAATATACCCCTTACTTTATACTAATGAGATTATGAACGTAGAGAGAGAGAGAGAGAGAGAGAGAGAGAGAGAGAGAGAGAGAGAGAGAGAGAGAGAGAGAGAGAGAGAGAGAGAGAGAGAGAGAGAGAGAGAGAGAGAGAAACGCTCCGATAAAACGGGAGTTATGGTAAAACGAAAGTATTAATCTGGAGCGTTGGATTGATGATGATGTATGGTTGGATGATGAGGCCTTACAATAGATATGGTAGGGTGTAACCACCAAATCTACTCAAATAAGGTAATTATTTAATTTTTAATTAGAAAAATTTAATAAATGAGGTTGTTAGATGAGAGAGAAAACACAATATTTTCTCTTTCCTAAAATCGTTAGATTCTGCTGATACATTTTCTTCGTCTTCAACGATTTTTCAGCGTTCATGAATATCGATCACGTCTCTATGAATATCGTTCATGCGTTTATGAATATCGATGAATGTGAATATCTCCACTTAAAACATGAATATTACCACTTGATTTTTTCAGCGTCCTAATGCTTTGCAAATTCGTAGATTTGCAAATTTGTTCTTGTTGCTTTTGTCATCGTTTCTTGAATATCGTTCATGTTTGTATGAATATCTTTGTTTAATATGTGGATATCACCAATTAAAGACATGAATAACATAACTTAAAATATGAATATCACCACTTAATAATATATGAATAACATAATCAATTACACCATGAATATCATTCTATATTAGTATGAATATCACTATGTTTCACCATGAATATCATAACCCAAACGAAAAATAATTACTTCACACTAACACAGATAGTTATACACGGAAAAATGTACATGAATATCAGTATTGATTACATGAATATTAGGAATTACAAACATGAATATCGCTATTACGCAATGACTTGTGCTTTTTTAGACGAGTAGGAAGCTTCAAACATCTCTTCGTCGGTGCAACAATTATGCCTGAAAACAACATTGAATATCACATCATAAAATTTGAATATCAACTACTCAGATCATGAAACGTACATACAACATGAATATCAAAAGCATTTGTATGAATATCACATCAAACAATTTGAATATCAATTGCAAATGGTACAAACAACACCATCAACAAGCAATTTGAATACTATAATAGCGATATTCATTCCATATGTGATGATATTCACGTATTTTGTATGCATAGTCATACAAGTAAGTAATCGATATTCATAAAAAACAGTGTCGATATTCAGAGTTTAATTCGCACATGATGATTATTTAGAGTTTAGGTGAATATCACATCATAAATATCAAATACTCAACGCATGAAACCTACATCCAATATGAATATCAAAAGCATTTGTATGAATATCACATTAAACAATTTAAATATCAATTACAAACAATACAAACAACACCCCAAAATACCAAAACTGATCCAACATGAATATCAACAATATTATAGTGAATATCACATCATAAATTTAAAATATCGACTACTCAACGCATGAAACCTACTTCCAACATGAATATCAACAACATTATAGTGAATATCACATCATAAAATTTGAATATTAACTACTCAATGTATGAAACTTAAATCCAACCTCAATATCAAAAGAATGTGTATGAATATCACAACAAACAACCACGATATTATATTACGTGGGTGGCAATTTAAATTTAGTGAGGAAATTGACATTGTAATTTCGTTTCAGGTCTGTGGCGAACAGAAAAGTTTGATAAAATCATCATACCACATGAAAAGAAGAGACAAAATCAAGTCAAATGCAGAAGCAATATACGCAATTCCAAACACAAATGAAAATAGAATCAAGATGACAACAATTGTATGCACACGACATGGCACAAACATGGAAGTAGAGGCGTGATACATCCTCAAAAGATGCATCTTTCCATACAATGCACTGAAGTATACAATGAAACATCAGAGATCAAATAGATCACATATAGATAAGCTCAACAACTAAAAATCATATCGGAAGCAAATTATGAAAGATTGAGAACCGGCAGAAACCAACAAATTTTGATTAAGTGAGCATACTGATTCTTTTTAAATGAATAATCATCACAAAGAACAGCAGGGCCTACAAAGATTTAGATATATGCAGCCATAGCCTGAATCAATATCACGAGATGTTTCCTAGAAACCGTAGCTTAGAAAAACCCATTTCATGGTAAAGGAATAGAGTAGTCTAGCAATCCACTTGATTCAATCCATATTAGTTTGATGAGGAAAATTAGCCTGACAGAGACCCCCTCTACTCTTTGTTGAGTCAAAGGCTTCATAATGAATAGCTAGATTTCTCTAATTTTTAGTTGGGGAAAAAACAAGGATTTTGAGCACTAGCAATTAAGAAAGAGCTAATGGAAATCAAAACATGCATCACTTCTATTATCTGAACATCAGCTCAATGAGTCAAAACCAAAATGGACGAATGGATACGAGACAAAATAGTCAGAAATTATAACTAAAAAATATATATACCTTTTATTAGTGCTATAAGTTTCTGAACCATGCCATAGTAACCCAATACTTCACAATTATATGTTGAACGAACTATAATCATCAGTGCTTCCAATAGAGGTAACCCTTCTGAAGTGATAGTCAAGCTGGATTCCCGATCTGACGTTGAGGGTGCAGGACTCATATCCACTGCACTTACAGAAGTGGAATGTGAAACTTATATTCTCATTTTACAGAACAATTTTAAAATAGCCCTTTTAACATGTAATCATATTCTTTAAAAAAGAACAGTTCTTTGACCGATATTGATCCAATTTGATAAAAAAAAGAACAGTTCTTTGACCGATATTCAAAAGACCACATATGCATTAAAGCTTGAATTTCAAGCAGCATTCAGTATTTAATCATATTCCATACTGACCTGTCATGTGGTTGATGCTCCCAGTGGCTTTCAGCTTGAAGCCAATCTGCTGTCTACCACAAAAAAAAGAGGAAAAAACTCAAATCTGCAACAAGAATGAAACTATGAAGATAGAAAGAAAGAAAAGACCAAGTGTAGTGGGAAAAGAAAGCACGAAATTCGGATCCACATCCCCTTGATTTGGCTGAAACAACACGAAATCGAGCGGGATTTGCTTCGAATTCGCCTTGTACGCGAAGAAAGGATAAGCGTTGATCAGAAACGAAGATCCGGTCTTGGCGTGGAAACTCAAGATCTCGGTGAAGCAATCGGAGAGGTCTGGGAGAAATCCGTCGGCCGAGGGAGGATACAAAGTCTCTAGAACGGAGAGCGAGTGCGTGGTGGTGACAGCGACCTGCTTGTCGAGCCCTACCGAAACGAGGGCGCCGTGAATGCTCTGCATAGCAGGGAGGAGGTTCTGCATCAAAACGGTGTCGTTGTAGGTCAAGACCTCGTTTCCGACGACAATCGCGGTGATTCTGGTGGCCGGGAGGTGAGGCTGGACTATGCGTTTCACACAGTCCCACGCTTGCTTCGGATCTTTGACTTTGGAGAGCAAATCGTTTGCGATGCAGACCATGAATTCCACGCCGGAGCCCGCAAACGCCTTGAGAATGGCGGGGTTGGCAGAGAGACGACGACGAGGTGATGACGCGGCGGAGACGAGAAGCTCCGTGAGAACGACAATGGCGGTTGAAGAACGACCAATCTGAATTCTGGAGAGAGTAACGTACAGGGAGAAGAGAAATTTGGAAAGTGAATAATATGGGTAAAAGAAATCCCTAATATCATGGGATTTGGAGGAATTGTGTGTGGGTGAATCCACCAGCCTATTTTACAATCCTTTAGATTAAATCATGACCATCAATTCTATTCTCATCCAACGCTCTAGATTAATACTACCGTTTTATTCTAAAACTGTTTCACCAGAGTCAAATTCTCTCTCTCTATATAGGACTGATTTTCAACATGTTAAAACGGCCTTATTGAACATGGCCCCCAAATTATGAGGGCCCAATATACATTATTAGAGCTAAGCCTGGAGTAGAAAATCCGTGTTGCTCAGCTGGAAAAGTGACCCACCCTTTGTAGCATGAGTCCGTCCCGTCCCATGTTTGAATCCTCTTATTGCCCTCTCCGATTCCCCCCCCCCCTGTGCGGCAACACTCACTCTTAGCTAAACCTCATGGGCCCCTTTTCCTACTCATTTAGACTATTTAGCAATTTTCTATGTATCGATGTGTCTTATTTATAAAAAAAAATAAGAAAGGAATAACATTTACTGGTCTTTTATTAAATTTAATTAGTATTAGTTAACAAAAGGGACATTAATAAAAAGAGAGAGTTAACTAGTAAAGTTGCTATACCACATTGAATTTTCCTTAATTATTATTTAATATATATATAGAAGTGATCAAGATTCAATTTATCATAAAAATAAATTATATTTTAATTATTATAAATATTTATTTTCTTTCACATATAAAAATTAGTAAGAAATTTACTTTATCATTATTCATATTTTTATTTAAAAAATCTAAAAATTAATCGCAACACAAGGCCTCCAAATATAATGGAACGACCCTGAATATATATAGTAAACGGATATGGTGAGAATTGTTCTTAAAATGAGAACCAATCTTAAATTGCAAACTAGTCTTGTGCACCAAGTTGTACGAATTTGTGAACTAAAGTATGTTGAAAAGTGTCCCAAAATATGTGAAGTTGTGCACCAGAATTTTATTGAGTAATGAACTTGTTTTTTTTCTAAGTACAATAGCAGTGCACAATGTTTGTCTACCAAGTTATACGAGTTTGTGCACCAAAGTGTGTTGAAAAGTTCACCATAATATGTTGAATTGTGCACCCGATTTTTATTGAGTAGTGCACTTGTATTTTTTTTAAACAATGGAGTGTACAAACACATGAACCTTATCAGTGCATAAATACTTGTAACGTGGTGTACATTTATTTATGATATGATGTACTTGTATTTTATTTAATTGTAAATTTGTATTTTATTTAAATGGTGCACAATTATTTCCAACATGGTGCACAAGTATTCATAACATGGTGCACATCCAAAGTGGTATACAAGCAAGTGCACTGACCGGTTAAGGGTCGGTCAACGGTCGGTCAACGTCAGTCAATGGTCAGTCAATGCCGGTCAACGACCGGCAATGCCGGAGCTCTGGTGGATTAATGGTAGAGACCAGTTGTGCAACAACGTAGTGCACAATTCTGCACCCAAATATGTGTGCATGAGATTGCGAGTTCATTGTGCAATTTCTTTCCCTTGTGCACCTTGTTTGCACACACTTGTGCACCAGTTCGCATTTTAAGAGAGTTCTCATTTAAAAAAAATATTTTCACCAAATCTATATCCTATATATATATATATATATATATATATATATTTTTTTTTTAATAAGAAGAATTTTGGATATTTCACAATTTTTCTTATAATGTTTTCATAAGGAAAAATAGGAGTAAATGGTAAACTATAAATATAATATAGTTAAATGGTGATCAAATTCAATTTTTAAGTATTGATATTGTAAGGTTTACCCTATTCTTGTAAGACAATTACAGGTTTATGCCTTGTGAGAATTTTATCTTTCCCTTTATTTCTTATTAGTTGAATTCAACTTGTTTAATGTCTTATCTTTTCTGGCCGTTGGTTGGATTCTAAGTATTGTAAAGACAAATCAACCAAAAAAGAGCCGTTCAGAGCATGGAAAAAAGCTCCTGGCAATGAGCCTCAGCCGACCGTAAAAAAACCAGCTCCACCGAGTCTTCATCGGCCGACCGCCGCTATCCCCCGCCGCTTCTCCGTTCGACCGAGCCTTCCATGGTCGGTGTGACCCGTCGTCATCGCCGGAACTTCCACCGCTCCCTTGGCTGCTCCGATCCCGGCCGAATCTGCACCTCCGACCGAGCCCTCGCTCCGACCGAGTCCCCGCTCCGACTGAGCCCCCACCGACGCCGAGGAACACTACACAACCATTCTCTGCGCTCCGGCACCGTACAAACCACTCTCTCTTCTCCGTCGCCGGCATCGACCTCAACCATGGAGACTTCGTCGGTTCCTGCCGTCCTCGTCGAGCCTGGGTTGTTCTCTCGCGTCCGTTCTTGTTTGTCTGGATATGAGATTCAACGAGTTTGAGGTTTTTGTGTGTGTGTGTGTGTTTCTGGTTTGCAAGTTTGGGTGTTGTACTTCTTTGCTTTGTTGAGTTGAGCTAGGTGGAGTCCGAGTTGTTCCGGTTGTGGTCGTGGCTGTGTCTGAGGCTCCTGAAGATCCATATAGGCAACGTCAGGGTGGTCGAGATTCCTGAAGATCCCTCATCTTGGTGAGGGCAATGTCATGGTAGTCCATTCAGCACCTGCCCAGGAGTCGTCCTATTTGACCCTTGTTCTGGTGGCACTTGTTTTGTGCTTTACTCACTTCTCTCC